>CAJNDT010001868.1:547500-928063 GCA_905221615.1 Symbiodinium sp. CCMP2592 | reverse complement strand
CTTCCGCCATGCCCGAGAATGAAATCATCCAGGGCTCGAAACCCAGGTCTCGAGCCGCTTGTGCCAAAGCTTGGTGGCCCAGATGCAGAGCGTCAAACTTTCCCAGGCAGGCCCCGGCTTGTGGCGGTAGCGGAGAGAAAGGATCCGGCGGAGGATCCAGGGCTCGTCCTGCGGCCAAAATGATCTTGGCCTGTGCAGCTTCTGCAATGCGTCCTCTCCACCTGGCGGGCCTCAAACTGAGAGGTCCTGGAGAAGACTGTCGGAAGCCAAAGCCACACCCGGCCCTGTGCCACAACATCAGGCCGGATATGAGACACACCACCACCCTAGGGCTCGCATCGAATGGACTACCTTCTCGCCTGCGACGTGCGATTGCTGTTGCATCCTTTAGCCCCGCGACCGGCATGGATCACGCTGCCTCAAGGCGGGGCCGTGACATCAGCAGCATGCCGTGAAGCTCAAGCCAAGTGGCAACTGTCACAGTGGAAATGTTCAGTCAGACGGTTACACGCATGCAGTTTAGTCCACGTCCCTTTCCAGAATGGCATGGACCTTCCAAGCAACAGAACCCTCAAAGGAAGAGTGTTCATCGAATACTCGAACAGACAAACCTGAACCACACAAAGGTCAAAGGTGGTCAAACCACCCGCAGGATGCTGTACCGAGCTGCCTGACTTTTTGAGGCGCACACTCGCTCAAGGCTTCAAGCCAAGGGTCTCGTGCGTGCTACAGCGACGTGCAGGACTACGGAGGCAGCAACAGGATGTCAGCATCTAAGAACTATAGAGCAGCATAGAACACCCAAGACAGAGACACCAACATACTCCCGCACGTTCTGGTCCATTGGCCTTTGATTGAGAGCTGAAACCCCCCCAAGCCTCAGCTCAGAATTCGCACCGACTCGCTGGAGGAAGCGGAGCTGCGGCTGCGGTGGCTCTCCTCGCTCCAGCTCAGGCGGAGCTTTTTTCTGCCCTCCGTGGCGGCTGCGGGCTCAGCGGCTGGGACGTGGCGACCCTTGAGCTCCTGTTGCACCTGCCACCTCACCCTGTCGATGGCTTCGATGACTGTGGGATCCGATCCCTCCAGCTCCTTCAGGGCTTGCACCCGCGAGAGCCACACCGAACCATTCGGAGGCAACACCCACATGGTGATAGCAGTTGGGTAGGCTCGGCCTTTCACGTGCCAGCCTGCTGCAGGCCCAGAATCGATGTATCTGACCTTTTCTGGGCTCTTGCTAGTCTTGCCCTGGAGTGCAGGCACCTCAGGGTTTTGCCTCTGAGCTGCCTTTTGTGCTGCAATCCTCTTCGCCTCGGCTGCCTTTTCCGCTGCCTTCTGTGAAGCTTTCCTCTTGGCTTCGGCTGCCTTCTGTGCCGCATTCCTCTTCGCTTCGGCTGCCTTGCTTGCTGCGGCTTGCTTTGCAGCTGCCTTCTCCTTTCGAGCAATCGCTGCGGCTGCTGCTGCCTTGGCTGCCTCCAAGGCATTCATCTGGCGCCTTGATGCGCTCTCACAGTCCTTGTCTGTAACCACCAGCTTTGCAGAAACCCTGCTCGTGAGCTCGAGGACCTTTGCCTTGAAAGCAGCCTCAACGGAACGGTAGGCATGCACGATTTGCCAGGCCGGGGTCGTCTCCTTGAGGTCGATCTCCGGCTCAGGCACGGGCTTCTCCTGGCGCATCGCGGCCTCGAGCTCCTTGAAGATCGCCATCCGCTCGGCCCTCTTCTCTGGCGTGAGGCTCAGCGCGAAGCTTTTGCTGCCAACCCGGCCTTTCGTTGGTGATTCGGACTCGAAGGGGCAGTCGCGACCCTTGTGGCCAGGATTGCCGCATTTCTCACAGGTCTCCAAGCTCCTCATCAGCAGATCGACGGAGGGCATGGCGGCCGTCCTTCCAACCATTGCTTTGCCAATCTCCTTCTGATTGGTCTTGACATGCTGCTGCCAGATACGACGGAATTCCTTCGGCCACAGCTTCTCCGCTGTGCGCTCCAAGCGTACCCTCCAGTGACTGATCTCCTCGGCCACTCGCTGCTGCTGATGCTGCACTTTGTACTCCTGCATCCGGCGCTGGGCCTCTTCATCCATCTTGCGCTTCTTCACAGTGGCCAGGTTTCGCTTCTCCTCCAGGGCGGCCTTCTTCTCTGCATCCTGCTGAACGGCAAGGTCTTCCGCTCGCATTTTCAGCCGCTTCTGCTGCTCCTCCAAAGTTCGGCAGCTGTTGCACTTGAAGAAGGCCATCTTGGCAGGCGTCACATTCCATCCCCGTTTCTTCATCTCATCCCAGAACCTGTCCGGCGGATAGACCCTGCGGAAGTCTGGCGGGAAACAATCGTAGCAAAGCGCGGCCGGGCATTCAAGACAGTGGATGAGCATCCCTCCAACTTGGTTGGCGCTGCGGCTGCAGGAGCTGCAGTAGTGCCACGGGCAAGTCCACTTTTTTGGAGTGTGCCCGACGCATTGCACGTGATGCGACATCGGGCAACAGGCGCACTGCTGCAAAGGCCTTTCGTCCTTGACGCCGCAAGTGAAGCACTTCGGTATGTGTTTCAGCTTGATCACATCGGTCTTCTTCTGCTTCATCGGCGCAGTGCAGAACTCCTCGGCGAAGGTGAGCTTGCGCTTCACGACTCGACCGGAGCCCGACCTCAAGACATCATCCGGATCCGGAGGAGGCGCCTGCTCTGCCTCTCGTCTCTTTGGCCTTGGCGGCCGCAAGGGGGAGCGGTCCTTCACCTCCGGCATTGGGGCCCGCTTTCGCTCGAAGTACTCCTCCAGATCGAAGCTGAAGGTGTCACCCTCAAAGACCTTGAAGGCTGACTCTCCATTGTTCAGGATGCTCATGATCTCCTCTGCATCGAGCTTCTCTTCGGAGTCCTCCTTCTCATCCTCCTCCCCAGGAACACTGTCGCCGATGATGTTCTTTTCCATCTCGAGCTTCGCGTTCGAGCGGATCAATAGGCGCTCCTCCACTGCCCACTCCAGGATTGGGCGATGGATGTGGACCTGTCTCGACTGACCGATGCGGTGTGCACGATCAATCGCCTGGCTGTCCACGTGCGGATTCCAGTCCTGCTCAAACATGATGACATGATTCGCCGAGGCCAGGTTGACTCCCAAGCCGCCGGCTCGCGTGCTGATCAAGTAGATGAAGACGTCCTCATCTAAAGCATTGAAGTCGCGCATGTCCAACTCCCGCAGCACCCTGTTTGTCGATCCATCCATGCGCATGTAGCGGTAGCCCCTGAACTTGCAGTATTCCTCCAGGAAGTCCATATTGACCTGGTACTGGCAGAATATCAGGGCCTTGTGCGGCTGCGGAGTGTCCCAATCAACGTCCTCCGTTCCGTCGAGGAAGCCTGCATGCTCCTTGCCACCCTCGAGCTGCATCCGGTGGTACTTCATGTCATCCAGAAACAAAGGGCCGGAGGCATTCTTCAACCAAGCCGAGGCAGACTTCTTCTTCGCATCCTTCTGTTTGGTGCGTGCCTCGAAGGTCTTGCGCCAATTGTCGTTGAGGCCCATGTTTTGGGCATGGAGGTGCGTGAGCAGTGCATCAAGGAATGCCAGCTTGTAGCTCTGGCCAATGACCTCTTCATTCACCGGTGGGCCGTCTTTGAGCTGGTCAATCTCCTCTTGGGAGCAGACGCCCATAGACAGCATGAACTCCTCATCTTCCTTGGTTGCCACCGCTAGACGTGGGTGAATGCAAACGTTTCGAAGTCGAATGATGAGCTTCTTGAGACTCCTAAGGTCTCTGGACATCTGCGTGTTCTTGAGAGACAGGACCCGGCGATACCATTGGACCTGGAGCGGAGACATTGGCAGCCACACATCGTGGAAAATCTTGGGCGGTAGCGACAGCACCTCCTCCTTCTTGCGCCGCTTCATGCTCAGAGCAAGCAGCCCGCGGATCTTGTCCACCATAACCTGGTTGATGCAAGCTTTTGAGTTCGAGTCGGCCTTCCCCGCCAGCTCGGGCAGCTGGATGGCGTTCTCAAACATCTCGGACTGCTTCGCTAGCACGTCGGGCCAAAGGAACTTGAGCAGAGCGTGGAGCTCTTTCAAGTTGTTCTGGAGCGGCGTGCCGGTCAAGAGGATTCGGCACGCGCTGTGTGTCTCTTCCAAGGCCTCCCGGATTCGACTGGCAGAGTTCTTTGCGCGATGTGCCTCGTCCAAGATCACGGCCTTCCAGAACATCCGCCCGAAATAGTTCTCTATGCTTGCCACTGTCTCATAGGTCGTAACGATGATGTCCTTCATGCCGAACCAGATCTCGTTGTCGTCCAAACTCAGGGACTTCTCTTTGACGTTTCCGCACACCTTTGCGATCGACAGGTGCGGGACAAACTTCCTCGCCTCACGCAGCCAATTCCCAGCGCAGCTTAAGGGCACAACCACCAGGGCAGGACCTGGAACTCGCTCCTTCACCTTGAGATAGCTCAGGAAGCACAAGGTCATCAGCGTCTTCCCGAGGCCCATGTCGTCGGCGAGGATGCCACCACAGCGGTCGAAGAAGCCTTGGATCATCCAGCCCACGCCCTCGGCCTGGTATTTCTTCAGGCGGATGCCCTCCGCGAGCACGTCTTTGTACATCTCGGGAGTATGGCTTTGCGGGTCCAGCGTCCGAACATCTGGCACCGTTGAGACAGACCCATCACTGTCATCGTCCAGAATCTGTGGCATCCTCGCTCTGGAGGCCTTTGCCTCGGAGTTCTGAATTCGTCGGAGCGCTGGCCTTGAAGCGAAGGGCGCGACATCGTCGATCGCCTTCAGGAAAGTTCGGTCTCGGTTGCGCACACTCGCCGAAGCAATCCTCTTGCATTCTCGCTGATGCTTCAGCATCAGGTCTTCCATCTGCTCCTCCGCGAGCTGTGGCTTCTTGTAACCCCTGAGAAGCACCTCCGGCCCGTGGACACATACCGGACACACCCAGCGGTCCTGAATCCCCAGCGTTTGAAGATCCACGAACTTTTCGATGCATGCCACGTGGAAGGCTCTGGTGCAGTTCTCGCAGAACAACACGCGACCATCCTTCTGACAGACCTCGCAGAAGCCGTTGTGGAACTCATTGGACTCCTTGGCTTCGACGGCCTCCTCCATGGCCATGGCCACAGGGACTCCCAGGGCTACGGCCACGGTCTCTCGTGAGGGTGCTGAGCGAAGTTTTAAGAGTGTGCCAGGGCACTGTGTTGTTCTTACACCTGTGAAGACACACTGCCCGAAACTTGAGCAGGAATGACTTCGTTGTGCTCGGTTGCATGATGGAACACCGCCGATGCATGGTGCACGATTATGGATTTCGTCTCTCACACTCGCACCACGCAGGCAAGGCTTCACGACGACTGGTCACTTCGACTGGGACTGTGAACTAGCCCATTACACGGCTAAGGCAGTGCGGATCTATTTCAAGACCATCTTTACGGGCCATCAAAACTGAGCTGAATGATTGGAACGAGCCGGAGACTATCTCTTGCAAACGGTTTCGCTCCCTCTGGAACCTCTTTTCCATGTGTCATGCGGTGTCAGGCTGTTGCCTCCCACTGGTGGGGCACTACCTCTACTCCTGAAAAATGGTGAAACCTCTCACTGCCTCAGGCAGTTAGCTCTACAGAAGCGAACACGAACACGCGCAACCACACAACCATCTGGTCCAAGCGGACATCTGTTCTGAATCCTGGTGATAAATCTCCATATCTGACTTATTGTTCAGCCCGCAGGTTGTCTCAGCTGAGACCCAGATCAAGATATGCCTGCCATGAAAATACTCGAAGGTCCAACACATCATCGGTCTCCTGAGCTTTCGTGGTCAATTTGCAATCAGAGGCTGCGCTTTCGAAGCAACCCCAGCATCCACCAACCTACAGCGCCACCAAGGTCTAAGCACACTGCACGTGCTACGTGCCACTACCTGTATGATGCTTACACCGACGCCACCCAGATTGCTCAACCTCTTTGCCGACGGCCAAATGACCCATAGAACTCAACTCGGCCGTGCCGCGATAATCTTCATGAGGTCTTGGCCTGACCCGGAGCTGCCATTCACAGCAATGATGCGGTCGGATTTCTTCACCTCCAGCTGTGATGAGTGACGAACGCTTGCGGGAGCCCTCAATCCCAAGTCGGTTCAATGCCAGAAGCTCTGGCTTGCGTCAGGACTCGGAAGGTGCCTTGCAGCTGTTCAGTTTCATCCTGTAGTGGTTACGAGCAGCCCCCCCACGACATCACAATCCTGTTTGAAGCAAATAGCAGAACGAAGGCTAACCTCTGAGTCAGGGACCCTGAGCCCCGAACATCCTCGATCCCACGAGAAACACGTCTAAAACATCATGCTTCCGCCATCCTTCCGGTGTGTCACCCCAACTCATTCCATGCAGGTCACATCAGCTTAGAGCATTGTGGGGATATCTCTCTGGTTGCAAAGGTGTTCGGAGTTGCATCTTCTCCTGTCGTATCAATAAAGCACAGGGCGTTCCAGGACTGAACAGCCTTGACTCTGGAACAGCTCTTCCGCAACTCACAGGTTGGAACCAAACTGATCCCGGGTGGCACAATCTTTCCATTACTGTTATGACTGATATTGCTAACTTTGCTACTAGTAGTACAAACACCGCTATTACTAGTATTGCTATATGTGTTAGTACTACTATTACCATTATTAGCACTATCACTGATCACGACTATGAATATTGGTATTGCCACTATCTGCATCACAGTGGCCGTCGTTGTCGGTGAGGCCGCCTTATTCCAGGTGCGTATTAAGCCGGGCTGAACCTCCACGATCATCGCCTGGCTAATACAAACATAACATAATAGAAATATATATATATATATGTATATATATATATATACATGTATAGAAGACTACAGTACGGTAGAGTAGAAAAAGTGATATCATATAGTCAGGAAACACAGTATACGTATTCAAGTATAAGGTAAGCTTTAAATGTAGCATAACTAATACAGCTTATTCCAATCTACTCTAACCGATGCTAATGAACATCAAGATGCAATGTGATATGGAGTACGCAGTACAACATAAAAAATATCTAATACAACCTTCTCTTAGCTCAGATAATATGGTTGATTCTAAGATCATGGAGGATACTGGAATAGAGCATAAGGCAAATAACCCAGTATGAAACATGATCTGACATAACTTAGCCTAATATGACATGCCATGGTATGATATGGTCTACCACGGTATAGTATGGCCTAGTATAACCGAACCGCAAATACAAGAAGTAACTGTTCTGATACAAATCACAATAGAACCCAATAAATACAAAACAACAAACTTCATCACAGACAAGTACCACAAACCAGAACGCAAGACAAGACAAAACAATACAATATACTACATCGTATAATGCGAAGTATCATATATGCAAATACATAAAAATGATACACATCAAAATCGTAAAGTATGGAATGAAGCATAGCCTGTGTTATAATATGAAATGGTATAAGATAACTGATAGCTGGCTTCTCGCGCATGTCTGAAACTCTTGGACTTGCTTCTCAGGGCTTCATCTCTGGTAGCATGGTTCACTGACCTGACGTTATACAGTCTGCCCTAGCTTGTTGTTGCCGCCGTAAAGCTCGTATGTTAACTGCTGACAAAGCTGTTAACACACAGGACCGAGGTGCATCGCTTTCTGTCGGGCGCAGCACAAGCCCCAGCGGCTCATCCTCTGACTTTCCTCGGCTCAGGTCAGCGATGGGCAAGGTTGCGCAGATCCGAGTCTGAGCTGGACTCTCTGGAGGTCCTGTCGACATCGAAGATTTCGTATTGCAATCCATCCAAGACTCCCCGTTTCCCGGGGAACCTACACCATCAGGAACCGAAAGCACCTGCAATAAACTTGGCCAAGGTTCGAAGGGCAATGCGCAACACCAGCGGCCGTTCAAAGGTCAGGTTGACTGCAGTTGATCGAGTCATCCTGAGATAGGCAAGCCGCAACTTACTTGGCAGAACTGCCACCAAAATGGCTGAACTTAACCGTCAGCAATCAGACGTGACGCGTGCCGTGTTGCATACGTTCAAGCGGGAACACACTTGATGTTGAATTTTGGCCACATCCTTTCCCGGGAGAGTCTAGGTAAGCTATCGCATCTACCTCTGCTTCTGAAAGGCTCTGTGTCACTGGTGAAACGTAGCAAAATTTCATGAGATTCAGGGTAGAGTGATCCATGCCAGCGGCTCAGAAAGAGAAACGCTGCTGCTCCCCGCGTCACCCCTTCGC
The DNA here is from genome assembly GCA_905221615.1 of Symbiodinium sp. CCMP2592. NCBI lineage: Eukaryota > Dinophyceae > Suessiales > Symbiodiniaceae > Symbiodinium > Symbiodinium sp. CCMP2592. Next base: position 919,826 of record CAJNDT010001868.1, on the reverse strand, counting down.
TTCGTCTTTTTGATTGGCCATGAAATCGTCCTCGTAACTCGGATTCAATGAGATGAAGCTGGTTCTCTGCTGGGTTTCAGAGCCACGCCGTGCTCGTCGCCGTGCAGCAAAAGTTGCAAAAAGGCCTTCTGGTTGTGGACGTTCATTTGCTCCATTGAACACAGGAACTTCAACTGCCGGAGTCACGCATGCCAATGCGCTGAGCTGCAGCTGTGACGGAAATCGATTCCCCCTGTTTGGCAAACGGCGAGGGAGCTCAGCTGGCGGAGGAGTGCTCTCTTGATTTGTGACGCTTTGAGCATCTGTTCGTGTTGCACGGCGAGTCGGCGTCACCTCGACAGTGTCGTCCTTCTTCTGCGAGGTTCCACGACGTCCTTGCGCATCAACATCGAAACCACGCTCGATACAGTCTGGACAAAACCAGGCTCCCCGTGGTACTTCATGAAGCCCAACACAAGCTACGTGAAATGTAGCATTGCAGGTGCCATGCATGCCGTCGCAAAGCAGCAGCTGGCTCTCGTCACCAACTTGATGGCACATCTCGCAGACCGAAATTTCTTCGAATGCTTCGTCCTCCTGCTCCTCTTGGTCTTTACTTTCGATCCTTGTCAACGAGGTCCTTTTGCAACTTTCATCGTAAGCTGCCAGCCAGAAGAATCGGGTCTTGCATTGCGGGCAGCTGTTTTCAGTCTCTGACCACTTTTCGACACAACTGTGATGGAAAAGATGCGTGCAGTTGTCGATTGCTCCCACCTGCGCGTCAGACTCGATCGGCAGCAAGCAAGCACCGCAAACTTTCTCTCCCTTGCCACGGCCGGAGCTGACAAAGGCTGGTGCTGAGGAGGTCAGGACATCACGCTCCACGACCCGCTGGGACCTTGCTCGTGTGGCGAGCTTTCTCTTTTTCGGTGCCATGGCGTATCGGCATTCAACTCGCGAAAGATCACTCTGTATTTCCGCATCAACGGTTCTGTTCGTTGATGTCGATGAGTGTCCACGAGGCCTTCTTTGCAAGTGCATTGTTGCGAGGCGTCGGCGACGTCTAGCGACACGTCTGTAAAACCTACATTGGTTTTTTTCGCAATGCAGTCAAATGTTCACGAGAAGCATGAACTCCCCGCTATACTCTTGAGCCAATCCATTCGGGCAGGTGCAGTCCGCTAAGTGAAGGAGTGTGGCCAAGGCTGCCTCGAAATGAACGCTTCAATCCTTTGGAATTGCAGCAAGTGTTTCCGGCAGGTGCCACACAAACTCTGATCTTTACATCTGGTCTCTAGAACGGGGATAGGACATGACCCCGACCGCGATTAAGCAGTCGTTGCAATGGACGATACCGCAAGAAAACCGATGCCAAGCCCAATTTCTCGGGCCAGCGGCAGCTCAGCCATGAACTCCGTGCTGCTCCCTGGCTGCCTTTCAAGCAGCTTCTCTATTTTAAAGATGTTCAATCGCTGGGCGATGTAGGGACTACAGCTATATGTGCAAAGGACTTTCGCTGTTGATAACAATTCAAGAGGCAGGCGAAAGGTTGCCTCGCCAGTTGAGGAGAACCCATTCGAAACCCGAACCCACATGTCAAGGGTTGAGGATCGCTCCAAACTCTGGGTTCGTGTTGTTCCGACGAGGCACATGGAGCTAGGTCCTAGTACTCTCCCTGTCACCGCGGGGTAAAGTTTCAGAGTTTCGGTGGAGAAACAAACCTCCCCGGAGGTGACGTGTCTCTCTGCAATCACACCCGTTGCAGCTGAAGGTGCCCGTCCTCCTATATATATATATGTATGTATGTATGTATGTATGTATGTATATATATACACATATGTATATACATGTGTATATAATAAGGGCTCAGATCAACCTCAGGAAGAGGATAGCTGTAGCCCCAGTGCCACAGAGCACGCTTTGACTCCGCGGGCCATTGCGACGGGACTTCATAGAAGTCCTGCTTGGCACCGGCGGCTGCGAGCCAAACGCTCCCGCGGCAGGGCCAGAATCAAGGCAAGGAGACTTGCTGGCCTGTATCCACTGCCAAAAGATTTGGCTCTGTTGGAAAGCCACCACTCGAGGCCGAGATACAGCCGACTCCCCCCAACCTCTCAGGGCATGGGTGGAAAGAAATGGACAGCAAAGGAGTGGAAAGAATGGCGTGGAGGCAGACCTCCCTGGCCAGGTCGTGTCTGGCCTGGCTCCTATGCTGCGTCGCCGCGGGCCAAATCGGCCAACACACGCCCCTCCTACGACCAGGTCGAGCTGCCCTCTACCGCAGCCCCTACGATACCGACAGAGAACATCGAGGGGTACAACGTGATGCGAGAAGTTCAGAAGGCAGTATCCATCGCGAAGAAAGCAGACAACAAAGTGCGAAGGCTTCGCGAGGAAAAGACCACCAAGGAAGCGCAATGGAAGCTTTTCGCCAAGAAAGCCAAAGAGGACTACGTGGCCGAGCTAACAAGGTACGAATCGGCTCTGCAAAGGATCGACCAGGAGATCCAGGACTCGACCACTGTCGGACAGGACGCTGCCCGCAGCGTTCAAGCCATTGTGAATGGCGAACGACCTGCAGCTGCTGTTCCGATGGAGAATGTGGAGGACCCTTGGGACACCCTGCTATCGACGACCGAAGTCCCTGCACAGGCAGGGTTCCTGCAAGACGCCTTGGCAGCTGCGAACATGATTCGGACGAGTGGAGCACCCTCCAATGGTCCAGGACAATGTCTGATGACTCCGGAGGCTGCTGCTCGCCTCCTCCAGGCTACTTTATCGGTGCTGCCACACATTGGCCAAGGGCAGACTACCCCGCCGGGCCTTGCCGTGCCATACGGGACGGGAACCTTGAGCCAAGAGGGGCATGTGACTGGAGCAGGACACCCTCCTGCGGCCAATCTGCCAGCTGGTCTGCCAACACCTGCTTATGCGGAGCCTCCAGGTGCTGGTCCATACCAAACTTCTCCAGCGACGACCAGACTGAAGAGGACTACATCGGCTTCCCCACGGATCAACCCTTACGAGACCCGAGGACCTGTCAAGGAACCTCAGAACAAGCCTGGGGAACTTGCCGGAGGCGACCATGCACCTGCTCCATCGCTCGAGGAACGTGTGCAAAACAAGCGAAGCAGTGGAGCCATGTTTCCCTTCGGCCTCCGACCAGATGGACACCCGGGTCACAACGCCAACGATACGATCGTTGTGACACAAGAAGAGCTTCAACATGCTGTACCTGGACAGACTGGCGATCTTGCCAAACTGGATGTGTAGCATCTGCAGAGAAGCCCATGGAGACCAATCAGATTTGTTCCTCTGGGGATTGTCTGGTCAGCCCGGCAGAATGGAGGTCAGAGAGCATCATGGGGCTGGCTCCTCTGACTTCCTTCTTCCTGTTGTTGGTCGGACAGCATCTCCTCCGGGACCCTTCTGATTTGGTCTTCCATGAGCTTCCAAATCTGAGAGCCGACGCATTTCACATTTCTTGTGTTGTACAGTTTTGCTCTGGCGAGCCTCCCACCGACTTGCACCATGATATGGAACATTGGGCTCTTGTCTCCTGTCAGGTGTTTAGTCGTGCCCCTCACACTTTGCGATCAGGCTCACTCATGTCTGTCATTCGCAGGGTGTCTCGCCGAGACGACTTGGAGGGCGACTGTAGCGTCTCCTTGCGGGACCCTGTTCCTTCTGGCATCTTTCTTGATTTGATCGATGTCGTTGGAATTGGGTTCTTTTCTTCCTCGCGGAGACTGGAGGGGTGCTTGACTTGCACCCGCTCTGGTGTCCCTCTGCCATATCAACGCTCCCAGCATCATGCTACTACCCTTGTCCCTTTTCCTTTGCAGCCCACTGCCATGACTGCCTTTGCGGCTTCTTACTCACCAGATTGGAGATCAAGCGTCTTGATTTTTGGCTGCACTCCATACCTGTCGTCTGTCACGCCACGAAGGGCCTGGACCTTCAATTTTGATGACGTCATTACCGTTGAGGATGGCGTACACTGCACAGTGCATGTTGATGACCAGTTTCCCCGAGCACCTAAGAGACGTATCGGTGGTTCAGGGGCGTCCGCCGGGGAGCTGGTCACACATCCCGAATCCCCTAGACCTCTCAGGTTTAGTCCCCCCTCTTTTGGGTTTGATCCCAAGTCTTCTGTTGTCAACGACAGGATTCTGAACTTCCTGCTTGACCTGGGCACTTTCCTAGTGCCCCTGTGCAGGGCGATTTTGTCCATCTTTGCGCTTGCCCTGTACGTTTGCCTTTGGAGACAACTTCCAGAAAGACATGAACCTCTAGGGCGACTCCTAGGTCTTCCTTGCAAAGGAGTCTCGGCTAGGCTCCTCATTTGTCTCCGGGGGTTCTCCCCTAGTCAGTCCTTCGGCCTGCCCCGACCTAGCACCGCACACAAAAGGCCGAGTAAAGGGCTGCAAGGAGGTCACCCCAGTCGATCTCGGAGAATACCTAAGGTAGGCAATTGGCTTGCTTTGTGGCTTCTTGCATTGCTCCACTACCCTGTCTGTGTTTGGGCAGCTCCCCTCCGGATACCAAGGGATCATCTAGTCGAAGTTGCCCCTGGGCCCAACCACAGAGTTGCCTCATATGGCAGTGCATCAACCACCCGACCTGATCCTCTGCCACCCGAACCTCAGGCTCAGCCCGGAGCCAGTGCGTCCGGCACAGATGAACTGTTCGGCCCTTGCGTCGGGTCAACATCAACCAGCCGTGCACTCAAGGTGCAGTGTATCCTCTTTGCACCGGGATACCCTACTCAATCTGTGCAAGTTCCTGTCGAGGTCCCTGCAGACCCTGTGTTATTCCTGCAGTCAGTCATCGCTGAACTGAGTCCGAGGAGGGTCTTCTTCGCCTCTGACCTTGATTTCGTTGAACCACAGCCAGAAGAGGGCTATGTTTCGCTTATTCTAGTCCCACAATGGCTTGAGCGCTCCGTCAATGCAGAGATCGTCCTCGATTTCTCAGCAGTTGGTGGTCCCGTCTACGCGGTCATAGTCGAGCGAAACCTCCCGCATGCTCAGCTGATTGAGCATGCCAGCAGGCACACAGTCTCTCCCTGGGACGCGTTTCAGACAGGCAGCTCCGAACCACTGTGCTCCGACAGAAGCATAAGAGTTACCACAGGTGACACCATAAAGTTTGTTGCTGTTTATGGTAGCCCTTTTTGGTACCCTGCAACAGTCGATTGCCTCCGAGACCCCGACTTCCTCTCAGCCGAGGTTCGCCAAATAATCAGTGAGGAGGTTTCTGATTCTTGGCTAGTCCTTGCACCAAGTGTCGATCGTGAAATCCTCCACCCAGGTCAACCTGATGAGGATCTCGCGTCACATGCAGCTAGTGCGCTACACTGCCGTCAAGAACACCTCATGCTTTGCAAGCCAGATAAGGATTCCTTCCATCCTTATGTCCACCAGGGAGCTCTTCTAGCCGGGGTCATTGCGGCCCGAAAGGGCTCTCGGTCTGAGCTAGACAGGGCCAATCGAGGCACTTTCCTCATCCTTGACTGTCGCCCCATCGGCAGACAACCTACCTTCTACTATACGGATGATCAACAGGTTGAGGAATCGGTCTTGCAGTCACTTATAGTGTTCAGTCCCCCGCGAGGATACCGACCTCTCTTTAGTGGCCTTCCAAAGGTCGGCTCAGCTTTCTGTGTTCACAACGGAGGAGTGCTGACAGTCGATCTAGAGCCGTTTCCCCTTCTAGATGTAGAAGAGCAGGCGGGCGACTCACTTGTCAACAGTGCTACCATTGGCATGCGCAACCCGTACCATATGCCAGGAGGCTGCCAGGGAGTTCCGTGGCAACGGGCCACAGATGTGCATCGAACTGTCCATCCTCCTGCCAGATACGACGATGAGGCACATGCGCCGCCGCCGACAGTCTACGCTAGGGACAAGCCTCAGGGCGTACCTCCTCCCACTTTCTTGCATGGTCACTTTCTTGTCTTTGCGCCCCGATACCGCGCAGAGGTGCTGCCCCTCGTCATGCGGGTCCCCTGTGATCCGGAAGATGCTCTCAATGAGGTTCAAGACGCCAGGAATGAAGACCAGTCCCTTTACTTCGACACACTTGTCCCAGTTGAGCCTCAGCCAGACAATCGATTCGCGTGCATTCTGTCTTCGCCAGTGTGGGCTGCTGACAGATGCCATGTGCTTGTTGATCTCCGACATGTTGATGGTCGGCTTTTCAGCATCATTGTGCCAGCACAGCTTTCCCGGGCCTCCTTGCTGTCCGCTGTCCAGCTTACCGATGCACTGGAGCTGAACATCTTCTTTGATGACAGGCTTCAACCGAGGGACAGGGCCATCGTGCCCGAGAATGGGGGCTTGTTCACGCTTCTCCGTGGAGGCCGTCGGCCGGGCCCTTTATACACTTTTGAAGAGCTTCTCGGGTCTGAACGCCACTGGGCCCAACCGTGCCCCATGTACCCTGGGCCTGTTCGGTCGGCTCTGCTGGTATTTAATGATTCAGCGCCAAGAGCCTTTTCCTATGACCAGGATCCTGCCGATGATCCCGTTGAATTCCGGCGTGCCATTTCTGCACAACTTGGTTACAGCCTCTCTGATTCTGTTTTGCATCGGTCTTGCCCTGCCATAGAGGATATCGAGCACTTTGGGCACACTTGTAAGGCTCTTTGTGTTGCCACTCAGCGCGTTGGAGGCTCCACTGTCAGTGCTGATGGTGCTGGCCCATGCACAGCCATCATAGATACCAGGCCGATCCTTCGTGACATTGAATGGGTCCTCACCAATCAAGGTGTGCTCGACTTCGATGCTTTGTGCGCTCGTTTTGAACCTGCTGCACCCCCTGGCTATGCTGTCAGCATCAAGGGTGGAAGGCATGAACTACGCACTGAGGGCACCTATGTCCACGTTCCGCAAGCAGGTATCCTGGTAGTGCAGTTTGTGCAAGACTTCCTTGAGAACTCCCCTGGCCCTAGCGGGTTGTCATCACAGGAGCTTGAGGGGGAAGATGAGCATGCTGAATCAGAGTCTGCAAGCTCTGATTCCAGTATGTCCTCTGTCGATAATGGAGCTGCCGAAGACCGTCGCGAAAGAAGCCGCTCACCCCGACGCACTGATGGTGCTGCTGGCCATGCCATTCTTTCCCCTGGCATCCTTGCTTCCCTCTTTGGGGGCACCCAGCTTCAGGTTGTAGTTGCCTCCAATTTCCCTCCACTCTTGACCCGAAGGAAGTACTGTTTGTTAACAGCCCTTTGCCAACTTCCTCGTTCTCTGGGTGTCCCTGGGATTTACACCTTGGGGTTCTCAACTTCAAACTTTTGGGTGACCCTGGTTCCTATAGTGTCTCTCTCAGTGGCATGAGAATCTGCCCACTTTTGGTGATGGCAACCAGGAACAAGTCAGCTGGACTTACTCCGCTCCCTTCGATCATCGGGAGCCCCTTGCAACTGATACCACGGGGTTTCAGGATGAGCTTGAACAGGTATCTGAGGACCGACGTCTGTACTTTGTTGTTGCAACACCTGAGTACACACTGTACCAGACGGAAGTCACCCTCACCATTCCTGCAGTGCCCCCGGAAGCTCTTGCTGCTGTTCGGGCTGCCCGGCCGACAACGGACAGGCGCCAATTCCCGATTCTACATCCTGCGAATCCTCAGCCCATTGCCGGCTGTGGACTGTTCCTTGCAGAACCCAGCTGGGGTCCCCAGCCACCTACCATCTGCTTTGACACAAGACTTATAGACGGTCGCTTGTTTGCAAAGAGTGGGCGTTCTTATGCCGACCGATTTGCCCTTGTGCACGCTGCTGGGCTGTCGGCTCACCAGGACCTTGACGTATATGTTGGGTATGACAGTGACCCACTTCCCGACGGGGCAGAGTTACATCTCACTTCCGGTGACACCATTAGGATCGTGCCCGCTGGCACTCCTGCTGAGCAGCCTGTCACACTTGCTGAATGCCTTGGCAATCCAACCTGGTGGAGTGTTGATCCCTTCACACTGCCTCCGTGTCAGGTCGCGGCATATGGTCTAGTCTTCGATGGTCAGACCATTCTGCATGAGACTGATGTTACCTGTCCGACCAGGTATAAACACCATTGCTTCCAGCCTTGGCCTCCCAGTTGGAGGTTTCATGCTCTGCCCAGCCAACCCCCGCATCACTGACTGTGTTGTTGCGGGCTGTCCGGTCAGGGCCGTCATCGGTGTTGTTGAAAGAGACCATGCTGATTCCAATGCCTTCTGTGTTCTGGTTGACTGCCGACCGTTGCGTAATGGCTGGTTCACAGTTCCCTTTAATGAAGGACGCGTTGACGCATGGGATATCCTTGACATCCTTGATGGACATGCGCCTAGGGGCTGGCGCGCCGTTTTCGTGGGCCATCCGAGTTCCCAGCGCCATGCAGCCGTCCACCCTGGTCAGGTTCTAGTAGCTGAATATATTCCCTCTAGAGCTGCGTCTTTGCCTCCAAACGCTTCGGACAACTTTGCTGGAGCTTCTGACATCTCGGCGCCTGCTGCGTCCTTGAGCGCAAATGATCGAGATACTGCTCCAACTATTCGAGTTGCTCGAAGTGATCCACTCTTTGACTCAGCACCTTCAGCCACCGCCCATGCTGCTGGTCCAACAAGTGGACACGGTGGCGACGACACTCCTGAGCCACCCTCCTTTGCTGAAGCAGTCTTTTGCATCCTCGGACAACATTATGAAGTTGAGGTCGTTCGTGTGAGGATTCCGCTTGGCATCGGGACTGCCGAGGTCCTTGAGGCAGTTAGTGCTGCCAGAGATCCAGCTATCCGCAGCTATCTGCCTAGGGTAGGCCATGTTCCCATTCAGTCCCTTGATGGGGTAGCGGTTTTGATAGGCCTACCCCTTTGGGACCCCTCGGGTGCCCTAGTTGTACTTGACAGCACTAGAGCTGACGGCCAGATTCATGTTGCACAACTCCCCGGCATTGTGCAAAGAGAGGGCTTGCTCGTCGCTGCGGGCTTTCCGCCACAGTCTGATCTTGAAGTCTATCTCAAAGACATTCCGTGGCCCATCCAGCATGGGACAAATGTAACTGTCAGTCATGGGGACATTGCGATTTTTGTTCCACCGCGGCACACGCACTTCACAACGACCACTCTGTCCGCACTTCTCAGTTCAGCGGAACATTGGGATCCCTCGTGGACCCCCACCTTCTCTGTGCAGGAGCACGCCTGGGTTCTTGGCCCGCAGGCGGCATTTTCTTTCACCATCAATCCTGCGCGACGAAGCTCCTTGAAAAGGGATCTTTCTGTCGCTGTTGGAGTTATTGAGGCTTCTCTCATTTTGTGCTCGCCTGAGCCTCTTGCTCCTGCCTACACCCACCTTGGTGTTGTCCAAGACCTTGTCGTCGCTGCATTGACCCCTGCTCTCTACACAATGCCACAAGTTGAACGCCATGCCGTCTGCTTCATCGATGCCAGGCCCCTTTTGCTACGGGTGGAATGCATCAGTGCACCTGGAGGCGTTGTTACATGTGCCAGACTCAATGCCCAATTTGCCAGCCGTTGCCCGACAGGGTTTGCGTTGTGCTACTTTGAACAGGATGGTTTCGTGCACCATGTCACACAGGACATTTGGGTAGAGGACCTGGATGTCCTCATCCTCACCTTCTTGCCATGCAGCTTCCTTCCTGACTCGACAGCAGGAAGTAACACACCGCCTCCTGACGGCCCACCGTCTCATGATGCTGATGGTTCAGATGGGCACCAAGAAGATGGAGACTCCGCTGCCGCTTCCAGTCACTCTGTCTCTGCTAGCATCTCAACAGGGCACGATGCTGGAACAGGAGGCTCCCGCCGTTCTGGTTCACAGCCTGCTGGTGCGACGCGTGCCTGTGGAGTGGCATCCCAAACCGCAGCCTCTCGCCCCAGACTTAACTTAACTGTTCAGATGTTCTTTGGTGGAGGCCATTCACCAGAGAGAGCCGTCCTTCCGTCATGTGGAACTGGGTTACTTTTCATCATGCCCTTTGGAGAGGGCCGCCTGGAGACACCTCTGATGATGCGGCCGGATTCTTTCGAGTGTTCCTATTGAGTCTCGCCATCGGACACTTCCTGCTAACGTGCTGCCTGTGGGCAATACGCCGCATGCCTTGGCTTTGCGTCTTTGCCCTTCTTCACGTCCAGTTCAACTCCTCTTTTGTCGAGGCAGTTCAACTTTCGGTGGTCGACAAGACCGCCCCTGTCCAAGAAACCAACGGCCAGCTAGGACAAGATGCTGTCCGACCAGTGCCCACGCCATGCCGCAGTCATGCACCTTTTGCTTCCTTGCGTGCTCCCGCCTTCTCTGATGCTGCTGAACGGGACAGCCTTGCGCATGCTCCGTCTGGAGGCTGGGAACTTGACTGTGAGCTGCCATTGCACACCTTGCTTGAATATAGTCGAGCTGAAAGCCAAGACTACCCGCTGTTCCTTGCTTGGACCCTGCTGGAGGCTTTACTTGAACACCAGGCTCCGGGCCATGGTGAGGCTCACCCAATCGCCACCACTCAACCAGATCGGTCAGATATACAAGGCCCTCGGCCTGGCAGACCTGAGCCTCTGCGACTTTCTTCACACTTACCAGCCTGCCAGACCTTTGACCTCTCTGTCGTCTCAGTTGATATCGGCACAAGCCTGGACCAGGTCATGCGTTGTATCTGCCCAGGGTCCTTCGACCTCAATCTATCGATTCCTGACTCCATTGACATCCATCCCGCTGCCCAGTCCCTACTCGATTGCTGCAACACGGACTGGCTAGAGGACGAGCAACTCCTGCCAAAGTGTTTTGACGCAGTCACTGTCTTTACGGATGGGTCTTTTGACGGGGATGTTAGCTCTTGGGCCTGTGCCGCCTTCGGGTACAGGGGCCAGGCAAGCTACTTCCTGGGATGGCAGGCCGGCCTAGTCCAGGTCTCTGCTCTACACCCTGCCTTTGTCGGAGCACCCGCACACTCTGCCCTAGCAGGTGAATACACGGCAATAATCTGGGCAATTTACTGGGGCATGCAAGCTCCTGCTTGCTCTTCACTCGAGTACCTTGCCGATTGCCTGTCGGCACTACAGCAGGCCAATGGAGCTTGGGGGTGTAACACCGACTACCCCATGATGCCGGCTGCACGTGCCCTTCTTCAACTCCTGTGTGCTGTCCAGCCTGCCTTCAGTGGCTCCATTAGCCACGTTAGATCCCACCAGGGACAGCCGGACAATGAACTTGTCGACTCGCTTGCAAAATTTGCGGTCAGAAATAGGACTCAGTCGACACTCAGCACCCAAGCCCACAGCCTGGCTCAAGCCATCAGGGACGGATCTGTCCACTGGTGGTGGTTGATTTACACTGGAGCGGCAGAGCCACAGGCATGGCCCAGCTTTCAGGGTGCATTCCTCACTGATCACAGTAGGTTTGCCGATGCCCAACCTCCGTCGACATCCGAGGCCAGAGCATGGTTCGGATTTCGTGAATCACTGCACACACAGCCGGACCGCTCACAGCTGCTCTCGCTTAGGTTGCTCACTGTCAACGTTCAGACTCTCAATGATTCCTCTGTCCCCGAGGTTGAGGATAAGGGGTTTAAGGGTCGAGCCGGTTTCCTCCGCGAACAGCTAGTTGCGCTAGATGTTCATGTTGCCGCCCTACAAGAAACGCGGGCGTCGGCTAGCGACACGATCACTTCGAAGTCGCACATAAGATTCTGCTCCGGAAAGGACACTGCCGGCAACCACGGTGTAGAGATTTGGTTTAGCCGTCTGTCACCCTTCCTGTCCTCCAGGGGCATCAAGTCTTTCTTTCAGCCGGGCGATTTCATCGTTACCTTTGCGGACCCCCGCACGCTCATTGTGAGATTCGCAAGAGGAGGAATCAAGATCTTGTTTGTCTGCGTCCATGGTCCCACTACCTGTGATCCACAGCGTGACTTGTGGTGGGCCTCGCTCCATGAGAGGCTACATCGTTTCAGTGAGGCCCATGAAGTGGTGTTGTTGGGTGACTACAATGTCCATTTTTCGCTTGAAATTCCGGGCCGAGTTGGCAGCCTAGTCCTACCAGGGACAGGCACAGTTCCGTCAGGACTTCAACGGATCTTGCATACACAGGATCTGTGGATCCCTTCGACCTTTCCGGACATTCATCATGGACCCTCCCTTACGTGGATTTCCCCGTCTGGGTTATCCGGCTCAAGGATTGACTTTGTTGGCATACCCTGTACGTGGGTAGCGGGACCACGAGCATCCTGCATTCAAGCTGAACTTGACTGGGGACAGGCGCACACAGACCACTTTGCGGCCCAGGTCGATGTGTCGTCACTTGTCAAAGCTATCACCCCGGGCCCTTCCAAGTTCAGGGTTGACAGGGAAGCCATTGGCACAGCAGAAGGTCAGGCGACTCTTGCACAGGTTTGGCGCCATGCACCCACCGTCCCCTGGTCAACCAATGTGCGCAGACATTGGGCGGCTTTGGAAGCCTATCTTCAGACAGCACTGCCCAGGGCATTCCCCAGTCAAAGAGGGCAGTGCCGCTCCTCCCACTTTAGTGAGTACACCTGGCAACTCAGACAACGACGCGTCTGGCTACGTCGCCAGATACTCCGGTGCAGGGAAAGTCTCCTCCCCCCGGGCACCAGAGCACCTTTCCTAGCATGGCGTCGGCAGTGTCGCCTGAGGGTCTTTGAGCTCTGCAGCGTTTTTATCGTCATGGGCCGACAGCGTCGGCTAGCGAGTTTTGCACAGGAACTGCGGCAGACACGAAAGGCCCTCAGACAGGCTGTTCGTAGAGATGTCCGGCAACGGATCACCGACGTCGCCGCTGAGGCGGAACACTGCGCCACGGCTGAGGCGGTGCGCAGACTCAAACCCTTGCTGGGGCCACCCAAACGGAAGGCCCGAACACACAATGGACTTCCTCTGGTGCTCACCTCCACCGGTGTACCGGCCGCCACCAGTGAGGAAGTTGAGGATACTTGGATCCAGCACTTTGCCGGCATTGAGGACGGCTGCAAGATCCTTCCACAGGAACTCGCTGCGAGCTGCATGCACATACAAGCGAGCCGGGATCTTGACTCTCTTCTGTTCTCCGCGGCCGATCTTCCGAGCCGCATCGAGCTCGAAACGGCTTTACGGGACACTTCCACAGGCCGAGCTGCGGGTCTAGATGGTGTACCGGGAGAAGCCCTCCACTTCGCCGTAGCCACGGCCTCTAAGGTTCTTTACCCTCTCCTCCTTAAGACCAGCATGCGCCTAGCAGAGCCGGTTCAGTTCAAGGGTGGGAGTCTTGAGGCGGCCTGGAAAGGCAAAGGTTCGCCCGCGTTGTGTGCCTCGCATAGAGGTATTCTCATCTCTGCTGTGACAGGGAAAGCCTTTCATAGGCTCCTGCGTTCCAGATGTGTTGGGCCTCTCTCCTCAGTGACATCCCCGTTGCAACTTGAGGGCTTGCCTTCGTGCCCCGTGACAGCCGTTTCACACGCTGTACGGCTCTTTGTTGCTTCCGCACGAGCAAAACAACAGTCCTTCGCCATCCTATTTCTTGACCTTCAAGAAGCATTTTATAGAGTGTGTCGGCCCCTACTGACCGGAGCTCCACTCTGCGACGAGGCCATCGCCAAAGTGGCACAGACCATTCGTCTCCCCGCAGGGGTCATGCACGAGCTCCACCTTCACCTCTCTGGGAAGTCCATTTTCGAGGACAGTGGGGCCAGCCCTTGGCTTTCTCAGGCCATGAGCGAAGTGCTGGCCTCGACATGGTTTCGGTTCAAAGCTGGACCTTCCTTGGTCCAGACAGGTATAGGGAGCCGTCCGGGCGACAATTGTGCAGATGTCATCTTTTCCTTTCTATTCTCCCGGGTCCTACGGGAACTCTCGCGGGACCTTGTAGACATGGGCTGCTTGACTCACTTGCCCTTTCGAGACTCCATGCAGGGGGATATTTTCTCAAGTAGGGCGTCTGAGGCACAACCCATTGACATCATGGACGCCACTTGGATGGACGACCTTGCTCTAATGATGTTGGCGGATTCCGCTGAGGCTGTCATCACGAAGGCTAGGCACGTCACAGGTGCCTTACTCGATGCTTGCCTCTCAAGGGCGTTGTTACCCAACCTCGCTCGAGGTAAGACAGAATTAATCATCGTACCCTGTGGAAAGGGCTCCAAGGCCTGCAGGGCCGCCCTCTTCAGGGACAAGGACCCTTCTGTCGAGATTCCTTCCCGTCTGTGGCAACAAGCCCGTGTTCGGGTCGTGCATTTCTACCGCCACTTGGGCGGTGTCATCCATTTCTCGGGTGACGTTGCTCGAGAGATACGCTCTCGGGTTGGGATGGCCCATGAGGCTTTCCAAAAGAGGAAACGCCAGATCTTTGGTTCTCCGATTGTACCCAAGACTGCCAAGGCTACCCTCTTCAACTCCCTCATCCTTTCCGTTCTACTGCACGGTGCAGGAACATGGCCTGCACTACGCCCCGCTGCTCAGTCGGCACTTAGTGCAGCATATGAGAGGATGGCCTGCCATATGTGTCGTCCACACTGGGACTTTGATCAGGCTATGCACGCAGGTCGTGATCAGGTACTTGCCTTTCTGGGACTCCCGTCGATGTTTGTGCTTCTTCACGTACACAGATTGAGACACCTGCTACTGTTCGTTAGACTCGGCCTCAAGCAGATGTGGGCGCTGGCCCATTGGGAGGAGGCCTGGCTCGGATCAGTTCGGGAATCCCTCAGTTGGTTGTGGCAGACTACTCGGTCATCAACTGACACACGACGGTGGACCGAAGTTTGGCCAGAGTGGTTGACCATGATAGGGTCGGCACCAGGTCGCTGGAAAAATCTGCTTCGACGGGCTCAGGCCAGAGCTGTCCAGGCTGAGGCCTGGCAGGCGGCACACCAACAACATTGCGCCCTTCTTGTTCAACAGTTGCGACTACATGGGGCGTCCCTGCATGGAGTTACACAGGATCGCCTTGACTCCGCCCACTGCTGTGCTTTGTGTCGTACCACATTCCCCTCCAAGCAGAAGTGGTCGGTTCATGCCTTTAAGTGTCATGGTCGGCGCATGACGGGTCGGGGCATTCTCTCAGGGCTCCAGTGTCAAGCATGCCTCCGCACATACAGCAACAACGTCAGACTTTGCAGACACCTGCGCTATTCCCGGTCATGTAGAGACAAGCTCCTTTCCAATGGATATGCTTGTGAGTTTGAACCGGGTGTAGGACACCGCAAAGTGGACGACCGGATGGCAGGACTGTGCCCGGCCTTGCCAGGGAGTGGGCCGATCCGACAGTTCGCTCAGACCCTCGTCTTCCCACAAGAAGACTGTCCGGTTGCGGAAGTATGGGATTGCCTACTCCACCTGGACTTTGATGGGCCAGTCGAACTCTTGTCGGATTCCGTACTATGGGATCGCCTCCGCATTGCCTTCTCTTGTGTGTGTGCACCGACAGACCGTCTCCGAGCGACCGCTCAGGCCTGGCTTGAGACACTTTGCTCCTCCGGGGGTCATGAGCGTCTAATTACTTGTGCAGAGTGGATCTGCCAAGCTGACATTGTCCAATGGATTGTCCCTGATCCAGCCGTTGCCCAGTCTGTCTTCCGCACATACAGGGACGCTGCGTGTGTGGTTAGTGTCATTGACACGGCCCCGATCTGCCTGGGATCTCCTCTTCGGACTTCCCCCGCTCACACGGTTGTCTGGGTACACCCTGACTCCCCTTGGTGCGCAGTTTCCCGAAGGGAGTCCGGCCTTATCGAGTTCACCCATGCAGAGTGTCTGGAGGCCTTCCGGATCGGCAAGCTACCCTCTTTTATGGAGGGGCCTTTCGAGGAAGTTGCGTTTGTGTTGGATCTCCTTGGCCTCCACTTTCTCTCAGCTCCGTCCTGCCCCGACTTGGGCATCTCGACGTTGTGTGATGAATTGGAGGGCGCTGTCCTTGGAGCCGACCTTCTTCGCTTCTTCCTGAAGCTTGCCTTGCTCCGCATACCTGCCCTACTCCTGGTGTCGTCTTCGGCTGACCTCTGCGTCCAGTCCGTCTCTTCGCTGCGGGGTCTCAGCAAGCGTGTCAGAGGTGACCACTGTGTCATCTCCACCTGCGACGACCTCTGCGGCCTTCTCGTTTCACCCCATCTCAATTAATGCAAGCCAAAGGGCTGCAGCCTAATAGGAGTCTGTGCCCCAAATGTGAGAAATGTGAGTGTATATAATATTCATATACATATATACTTCACCCAGAAAAACTTGATCCCGAACCCCGGCGCGGAAACTCTTCCGGCCCAAGTTGCCCATCGATGAAAAGCAGTCGGTGTCTAGGCTTCACCTGCAGCGCATTTGGGAATTAAGCGCCTCCGTGCATCAGCCTTCTCCCTAGCGAACTCCTCGGATTTAGGCAGACTTAGGACCACAAGCTGAATGATGCGCAGGTCCACGGGTTCAAGGCAGCCGAAGCTTCGTTCATGTCACCATCAAGCCACCCTAAACTACAACCAGTCGCGCCGTGGGTGCTACACTCTTAATTCCTGCCACTGACTTATCCTTGTTGCTCTTCGTCTTCAAAACTGAGACAGGCAACAGCAAAGTTCTTGCTGGTCTCGTTCCACCTTGGTGGATGGTGGGACCCTTTAGGCTACATTGGCTACACGCAACAGCCAGGGTCAGCCCCTTCCCTGAGAGAACGCGAAGCCACAAGGAAAGCTCAGGCTTAGCCACTCCTTCACCAGCCCATCGGAGATGGACTTCACAAGGCATACCTCGGTGGGTTGCCCGCCGTTTTCCAGCATGTCCGGAATCGTTTGTCATCCGGATACTGTTCTCGAATGGACAAACTCAATTTTCCCGAATAATTCACTCAGAAGTTGCAGCGGTCGCGTAAGTAAGTGTGAGAAGCAAGCAACCTGTAGCAATTCACGAGGAATGAGAAGTCTGAGAAAAAACAGCGTGCCTATGAATGTATAGAGTGTTACAAACTGTATAAGTATATACACGTGATCCGTGCGTGCACACACATACACATGCAAGCAAGTGAATGCATGTCAAGAAAAACCTGTCTTTGCGTAACTGTCGGAAGCCTTCCTGCACTCACTCATGAGCAAGCAGGAGGAGGGCCTCATTGACTACCTTAACAGATTGCGGCCCTGCGCTTTCCCAGGAGCTCGAGATGAAATGCCTAGATACACCGTGTGACGATAACTTTCTTGGCACTTGTCTTCACCAGCGTCCCTATTCATGTTCGGGCTGAAAGACACGAATCTGTGCATGGACGACACTTCTGTGCACAGAGCAAGCGTAGACCGAGTTCCCCACCTGCTCGTCCGAGTTGTCAAGGACTAAACCGACTCGGGTTTCCCGAGAACAGTTGAGGTGCCTTGGCGGCTTCGTGCAAGTGACGGACTTGAGATTTCTACGAGTGTTTGGCTGCACAGTAAGCGGCAGCTCAATGCTGAAGTAGTGGAGAAAGATGTGGGGGGGGTCGTTTGCCAGGGTGGCAGTGCCCACAATACCGTCGGTTGGCTCCAGTGTCTGTGTGAATCATAATTGAGCCACCCGAGGCCTTTGTTTTCCGTCTCGTTCTCTTTGGCTCGCTTTCTCGTGGCGCAAACAGAAGTCGAGCCTCTGCCCCGGCCCTAGCCGAGCTGGGCAGTCCCGCGAGCTCAGGCGCTTGCACTTCGAAAAGCTGCGCATCGTCCACCTCTGTGGGAGCAGATCCGGCAGACCTTGGCTGTGGAGTGATTCAGGATCGCAGGGAGAGACTGCCAAGGTATTGGGTTGGTGAACAGTTCTTCCTCTCACATCCGGACGATCTCTAGGCGCGGTTGTCCCTCTTCGAGTCGCCATGCATCGAATTAGTGATCTCGCTTCTGAAACCATCGACAGCAAACATGGAAATGCTTGCTAGTCTTGCAACAAGATCGCAAACGGAGACCAGTCCGGGTCGTGTCAGATCTGTGTGGACTTGCTCACACTTCAGGCTTCGAGTAGCAAACTGTCCCAAGGCGAAAGTAGCAGGAGACGGGCATGACGAATGTGACAACACCACACTGTCCGAGCTACACGTGGCACTTGCAACAGTGATAGGAAGCGCAAAGGCTCTCTAGTTACCTGATGTTGCACGTAATATTCCAACATATGTTAGAGTTTAATACCATATATTATAGTATATTGTAGTGCCATGTAATACAATGTATCGGAATTGACCATCCGGCCCAGACTGTCATGATGGCATGATCCACAAGGCGGCTGTTTCTGCCCTGGCAGATCATGCCAAACAACTCTGTATGATAAGGTAAGTGAGCACGAAAGCATGCACACTTTCCATAACATGAGGTCAAGGATTGGGGTGCCGGACCGTTTCTACTATACTTAGACCTCCGTTCTTGAGCTGGAACCATTGTAGCCCCCTGATCCTAACAGACCTCCGAACACGGAGACTCAGCCAGCGAAAGCCTGGAGCCGCAAGAGCACTTCCGTCTGTCCAGACAGTGCCTCACCCCCGAAGTCTTTCCGGGCCTAGGGCTTGTCGCGGGACTTCCTGATGACGATGTGCACTCCATGACCGCCATGACCATGAGATCCTCGTCGTGCTGCACGTGCGCTCCTCGAGCTTAGCCGCTGGCGCTTGGCCTGACTCCCTCGCGTCCCCGAGCTCGCGTTGGCTGCCTCGGCTGCCTCTGCTACCAAGGCTTCGGCCTCTCCGGTCTGTTGCTCCGTGCGAGGCTTCATGGAGGCGCGGCTGTCACGATGAGATTGCTTTTGGGGACTGTCGCCGCAATCTCGTTTGGCGGTGTCTGGTGTTGCGGTGTCTTCAGAATCCGGTGGAGTTTCATTTCCCTCTTCTCGCTCATCCTCGAAGGAAGACTCGCTGATGGCATCGCCGGTCCTGGCCAGTGACGAATCGGCAAAGCGAGTACTGGACACACATCGCTGGTCCGTCTTGCGCTTTCGGCTTGACCTTGTCGACGAGGGTGTGCTTGGCGCAAAGGTGAAGTCTGCAGGAATCTCTGTGCTCTGTAGGCCCGGATGGGCATCATAGCTCTGTGGCTGTGGTCCTGATGCGGCAAGTGTCATAATGCGAAGGATCTCCTGCCGCAGCTGCGACTCATCTCTTTCGGACCGCTCCAGGCGAGACAGAACCGATGCAAAGCTCCCACGCAATTGTTCGCGAGATGCTTCGGATCGCTGCATCCGGGCCTCGAGATGCTGCTTCTCCATCGTCAAGGATTCCACTTCCGATTTGACGATGCTCAACTCCTCTGTCGCTGTTTGCAGCTGGATTTGTAGCTTCCGGCTCGCGTCTTGCAAGGGGCGATGCCCGATGGACCGCCAAGGTATCCGGCAAACTACCTCGTATGCTGTTCGCGACAATGCCACGGCTGCAAATGCCCGCAGGGCTGTCTGTGCCTGCAGAAGACAGGGGAACTTGCCATCGTGCTCAGCAATAAGTTGCCCTACCGAGGCTAACAGGCTGGCAATGGCTGCTGCGGCCATGGTCCCTGCTGCTCGCCAGGCAGTGCCGAAGTTTTCCTCACCAGGCCCGTCCATTCTGGCACGGCAAAGGACTGTGCACTGTTGAAATCCCTCTCGCTGGCCTTTGCATTGAGTCTGCATTCCACTCTACTCAACTAGACTACTGGTCCGTGAGAGGTTGAGCTTGGCTGTTTAGATGTAGGAAGGGGGGTCTGGCGGTCAAATGGATGGCATAAGCATGTACCTCCATCTAGACCTCCCCACCTCGGAAGCAAATGAAACTTGAGCCAGCGTGTCGAAGAGCAAACACGAACTCGGAAGGCGGAGATGTTAATACAGAACTGGTTTGCTGCCAGGCGCCAACGAATCCTGAGAGATGCAACGCTGCGTGCGTGATCGGAGCACGAACGATACCCGCATGGTGGCTTTGCTGGGGGAACTTTCGGAGGAGAAAACAACGTTTAAGCTCCCACACCACCTCATGGCGCGCTATCCGAAAACATGACTCATGAAACTGAAACTGTTGAGACTGCTTCCAAGTTCTTGCTTCTGAGCTGGGGCCGGTGCAGGAGTGATCGGTGCGAAAGACGCGCTGATCCTCGTGCCCTTGGGTATCGCAGTCTCCCACGGCTGAAAGAAGTAACCCCGTCTCACGACAGCATCCGAAAGAAAACACATCCTCGGGTGCATACGACCTATACAGGTACCTCCACACGATGTACAATGGTGTTCTTGAACGCATGGGGCCCTTGTGGCGATGTGTAGTGGGTTTGCATGGAGCCGCGTGTAGACTTGTCGAGCTGGTTCGGTCCCCTTCGAGTCTTCTTCTGCGTCTTGGTCGAACTGTTGAAATCAGGGGTACTTGCGTTGGATCCCGTACTGTTTCCGGCAGAGGTAAGAGTCCCTCATGTAACCACCAATCGCCTATTTAGAGCCTGGGGAGCGCCCAAGCAGGTAATGCAAAGGCCGCATCCCGAAATCTCAGGCAAGAAGATCTCTCCAAATCCCTAAGCCGAAGCTCGAATATCCAAAGACTTGCGAGCCACCCCAACACACATGAAGCAGAAACTCGAACCCAGGAATTCGGTGAGAAACTAAGCGTTCGCCAAGTTGCGAAACCTCCTCGGCCAAACACTCCGAGCCCTACAGGGGACTTGTGACTTCGAGCCGGTGAAGGCCCAAGCTTCAAATTTACAGGTCTCAGGTGGGTTTCATCCGATGGCCTTCCGGCTTCCGAGGGTGAACCCGAAGCTCAGTTGAACAACAGCTCTGGCCCCGCGAAGCTTCGATTATGCGAGGGCATGTCGAAAGAACAAAGTCAGGCAGAACTAAGCCGTGATGCCGTAATCATGCATTTGACTAGGACCACGGTTTATGAGGTGTCCCTCAAGATTCAACCCTGAAACTAAACGTCCGAAGACCACAATCTAAGCCTCCATGCTACTTGCTGCGATTGCTTCGAGAAACACCCGCATCCCGTTGCCAACCACGAAAATGTAGAAGAACAGAATTGCATCAACAATGAACTTATCGCACCAAGGGTTCCTGCACCGTGAATTTGATGCTGAAGCTCGAGTTACAGAACCGGACAAGCCACAAGGCCTCATCGACAACCCCGCTCTGGCAGCAGCTGCCCATGGCGACAGTGGCGTTTTCCTAAATCCGAAGTGTTACAGCTGGTTTGTGTATCGCGAAGGTCTTGCATCAACCGGTCAATGCCATGAAGCTACTGTGCATGTTGGAAGTATGGAGTTGGAGCGCTTCAGCTAGAAACGGTTTTGGCTGCACGAAGCCTTGAAGCTATCCAGGATGCAGCTGCCAGCCAGCCGCTCAACATCCCACACGGAGTTCTTCAATGGGTCATCATGCTAGCAATTGGGTGCTTCAAATCTGCTTCAACCTCTCCTCGAAGCGATTCTTTCGCGGACCCAAAGTCAAGCCACCCTCAAATTGAATCCTTCCATGAAACCCCTTGGGGTGGAATACGACTTTGCGGACCTGCAGCTTCAACAGGATGATTTCTTAAAACATGGGCTTTCCACTTCGCTATACCCCTGACTTTTAGGGGAGGAGCGTGCCCCCTAAGTCTGCGCGACGACCTTTTTCGATGCCAAGCTTGCGTTTGGCTCTTGCGGGCCCTGCTTTCCGCCTCCTCTGCTCCATTAAACCTGGGGTTCCCCTGAGGCTGAGGTGTATGGACGGTGTGCATTGACCTCATAAGGCTAACATTGCCAATGAATCCCAGCAAAGGCACTTGACAGTCCTGCTGCTGGGGGGGGTTACAGACTTCGCCTTGGGGTTCGTCACTTCGAAAACACCGCCCGGCATATGGAAGAGCACTCTGCAAAGTGCAGCTGTGAAGGTGTGCACCGCACACCCCACACAGGATGCAGTGCATCGTCTAGAAGGCCCGGCAAGATCCCTCTACACAGGATCAAACCGACGTGCCTGTGTGGGCGCTCAAGAAGCATCAGTCATGTCTTGGCCAAAGACCAGCTGGATTTCAGCTTGCAGTAACGGCTCTTGGCAGAGACAGATCCAAGTCGACATGTGTCCAGCTGTGTTGCGCCAAATGCTGTCTCGAAGCCCAGCTCTGCGGTGGGAGCTGCAGTGCGGGTAACCCAGCGCTGGCACAGTGGGTGAATGTTAGCATGTTGTAACTACATTTTCTGCATCGCAACCAAGAGGTAAGTTTTCAGGTCGAGGATGCTCGCGGGAGATTTTGGCCTGCCTGAACAAGAGTGCAAACCATCTCTAAGTCGGATCCAGCCTCGAGCGAAGCGCTGGCGGCCACAGCCAAACAACTCTGCCACCCAATGCTTGCGCTCCGTCTTAAAACACTTTTCCATCGCAACTTGCACGCAGTCGATACTAAAGAGCAGCAGCATCTTGGCCTTACGCATCTCCATTTCGCAACATGAGATCGAGGCCGCACTGAGCCGAAGCTCATGCGAAGCCCCCAACACCTTTTCTGAGGCACTCCGTCCATTTTGACCAGGTAGTCCAGGATAGACGCATGACAGCTCAGTGCGGCCCGGCGTGGCTTCGGCTGCACGGTCAAGCAATACATTTTACCTTGCCAGTGGCGAGCCCTTGGCGTGGGAGAAGTGGCATGCAGGGTGCTTCTCGTTAGCAGCGATGGTCCTTGTGAGGGTGCATGGCAGCAACCGGGATTGTAATCATCATAGCGTTTTCTGGAGGGCTTTCTGTAGCAGCCATGATGGCACTTGCTCGGGTCGACTCTGCTTGGCAGCAGACAAGCGGCCCATCATTGGCCATTTCTTCCGCGGCAACAGTTACGGGTCTTCACGCGAACCAGACAACCCGAACCTCAAAAGAGGAGCCTAAATGATTAGTGACCCTACGCTGCCGGACTGTCGACAGGTCTCCTTGCATTACATAGGCCTACGTTGCCCACAACCTAGGTTGTCAAGGGAATGGCAAGCTGCAGATCATCAGGAAAGTAACCAGAAGTGGTTTCATAGATGTCTGCGGGGCAGGCCACGAAGGAGTGAAGCGCTGGAGACGACAAAGTCACGCCAAGCGCCGAGACAACAGAGTGGGAAGCTACTTTGTCCGTCCTTGTTGATCGGCCCTGTTCCCGAACCACCAATGGAAGGAGGCCAGTATTCAGCACACCATACATGCAGAGCAAAGTCTGCAGGAGGCGACTGTTGGCATCGCAAGGAGGACGTGGCGAGGCCTGACGCCGTATGCTCGAAGCTGAGAAGACAGGATGAAGGCTTGCAACTTGTTCTCCGGACAACTTGAAGCAGCGAGGCAAAGGCAACATTAGCTTCTGCCATTAGTGGAAACAGGTGAGCCATGTACAAAGGACAGGAGCTCCAGAAGAGCTGCTCTCAAGATGAAGAGGCAGGTCGCAAGCTCAGCGGTGTGGCGCTTCTCCGCCTTTCACCGTACCGAGCATCCGGGCATCTTGCCGGCTCTACACGGCGAGGTCGGATCGAACGGGCGGACCACGTGCCTTCGGGCCTGCGGCTGGCCTCGCGAAATGACTAGAACCTGGGCCCGATCACAAGGTGAAGGGCCGCCACAGCAACAAACCAAGGACGAGCAAAATGCTCAGGCTGTTCGGAAATGGGTGGTGGCTGGTGGACACGATCTTCAGGCCTTGAGAGCCCATCAAGCCAGAGAAGGACAAATTAGTGCCAAGACGCCTGCAACAGCTCATCGCGTCATAGCGATAGCATTGTGTTAAATGCAGTGAAGGAAGCTCCCCATGCTCACGCCAGGGGCACATGCCCCCGCAATCTCATGCCGACAGCAGAGAGCCTGATCTGGAACCGCAAGCTGCTCTGACAGGATGCCCGAGGCCACAATCAGACCACTCAACCTGCTCGGGTGCTGAGATGCCCAAACACTACACCTCAAGGGCGCAGATTCTGCTGTTACACTGCCTTCTCGGAAACTACCGCACGCCGCGGAATCTCGCAAAAAGTAGCCGCACCCTGAGCTCTGTCCAGCAATCGACGTCAGAACACGGCTCCTGATACTGATGGTAGTGCTTGCTAGGTTGAAGCGAAGCTTGCAGCAGCAAGCCTTGCAACCCCTCTACCGCCTCATGCCCTGACATCCCTCAGACCGTGTATGCACCATGACGCTGTTCTATAACGTGGAGGCTTCAGCGGCTTCAACACTACTTCACCGGTCTTCGGGGCCTCTTGCCAAGAGCTGGAGGCGCTGTGACAGGAGGTCGGGACCTCAGGCCTGACGCCCATTGTGATGTCTACGCGAGAAGCGAGCAGGCAAGTGTGAAAGCTCGCGCACGTGAGCAAGTTCAAGAAATGCTGGCATATTTCATCTGGGACCCTCAGGTGTACCACGGACTGTCGGGACGGGGGCTGGGCAGTTCAGGAAGCCGCCTCTCACGTGAATGCGAATGTTGCTCAAGGCTCGTGCCGGATGCGCTCAGTGTTCGAACGCTTGTCCGACCGGGTGCTTTCTGGCAATGCGTTCTCCCGCTGCCAGGAGAAACGATTCTTGGGCACAAAAACGGCCGAGCTTGGGGCCTTGAAGCACAAGAGGTCAGCTTTCGAAAGGATTTTAGCTGTACGTCTCAGCGTCTCTCAGCCCAGCCGCCTTGCCTAACGTCTGCGATACATTCCCCGAGCGTGTGTTGTGACCCGCCGTTGTCTGCCATATGCTTGCAGATGGTAGGAGCCTCGAAGGAGACACACTTGGTGGGTTGGGAAATGCTGTGCTACCACACATTCCTGGAATCTTGATGCTTTACGTTCTAAGACACAATGCTTTGCAGCCTCTGCACTGTTGTTCACACCCTGCCTCCCTCTTCAGACAGTATTACGACAGCAGCACCTGCAAACTTAAAGTTGGCTTCAAGAACAACCCATATAACACAGATTCTCCAGGGCGACCGTGGGGTGGAACACACGGATTTGCACGTGGAGCCTTGTTTGGCATGGCAGATGGCCTGCTCGCAGAGCCTGCGTCAAGCTGAAGCACGACAAGGCACTTTCGGCCCTGCACATCGGCACCCTTGAAGCGTGAGCTCGCGGCACGCCAGCTCGACGCATCGTCGCCGATTGCATCCCGTGTTTGCTTGCTGGCATACCCTGGCACCTGCAGGCTTGACACAACACCAAGAAAGGAGTCGGATCTCTCTTCGAAGCCGCCGCTGTCACAGCAAAGTGTCAAAGTTTAAGGGCTTTTGTCGGCCGATGGGCTGCTTTTCTGAGCGGCTTTTAAGAGACACAAGCAAGCGCCACGGAAAGTCCCATGTACCTAGAACGGTCTCATCAAGCTCAGTGCAACACGAGAAGTCATCTCAGGAGTTTCTTGGCACTACCTCGACCCTTCCAGCTTCTTGAAGCTTCGGAATGCACGAACCCTGATCCGTAATCTAGGCTTGGAAGTGTAATTTTCAAAGCTAGGGGCCTTGCAGGGCTTCAAGCCTTGGCAGAGCATGGCAATGGGTTCAATCTTCTTAAACGTCTTTTTCACATCTACCTTCGACGGCTCCAGCACCGACTGTGTGTCTGTGCAAACTCAAAGAAATCCGCGCTCTTGCTTTCGGATCTTTCTACACGGTATCAGAACATAACTCTCAAGCACAAATCCCTAGGAGACAGCGGCAACACGGCCGAAGCTCTTGCTGTTTGGGCCCACAACCCCTATCCACGATATGCGCTCAGCCTGGGCAGCCGCCGTTTCAAGCCCCGACTGCCGCTGCAGAGTTGGAGACGCACATGGCTGTGCAGGTCATGTGTTGCAGTTCCTTCCGGGATTTGGGAACTCGCCTGCTGCCAAAGTGCATGCAAGCAATAACGACCCGGACTGTATGGCGCATGGGCCTCGTCCTCATTTTCTGAGAATTCTCCAGCTGATGGGAGCAATCCCAGTGACAGGCCTCCCAAGCAACCTCCTCCATGCATGGAAGCCGGCCCTGCTGGGTTGACTCAAGCAGCCCCGAGCATTTTTCCGACGACCATGGCATGATGAAGCGCAGCTACCTGTCAAAGTCGCCACCCGGAGAGATCCTTCTCACAATCCTTCCACCATCTGACAGATTTCAGTACATTCTATTTATCTGAAACGTGCAAGACCTCCACATCCCAGACGGAGAGCCCGAGAACAGTGGAGCCTGCTCCTGCGAGGCCTGGGTCGTCGGATAGCACGTGATGCTGTGCTCTTCAACTCTCTGCTTGCTTTCGGAAGTACAGGGTGAGCTACGTGAAAGTCAAACGCCATGACCGGGGACGGCGCAGGCTTGCACCTAGTTGTTCTGTTTCTTTCAACTACCCTCCCAGTCGATGGCCTTTGCTAGATAAGGCCCTGCAGCGCATCAAGGGGGAGAGAGCAACGCAGTGTCTATGTCACCCTAAACAAAATGGTACTGCCAACGCTATAAAACTTCGGCCCCGAATGTTTAACGAGGCCCTGTCTGTGTGACTCAAGAAGTGGCTTGGTCGCACGATTTATGATCCTGAGGCTCAGGGCAAGTCCACGATCCAATGTTTTGACGAATGGCTTGTCATTGTGCACTGCCAAACCAGGTGACACTACGGCCTGCAATCCCTTCTTAGGCACCAGCCCTATATGTCTTCGGGCTGCTCGTTGCCAGCACAGTGTCTGCGGCGGCCGGTTGGAATCCTGATGATTGCATGTCCACGGATCAGTCTTGTCCTGCGGGAATGTGTGGTTTTCAAGTTCGTGGCCGAAGACAGATGCCTGTGAGGCGCGTGGGTGTGAAGTCACGAGTCTACAACTGAAAGACCCGAAGCGTAGGTGGGGACTGTGCCTTAATCAAGTAATGCCGAGAAACAGTAACCCGGCCCAAGGCTTCAAAAACTCGAGCGCAGAGAACCATGCTGGAACAGTTTGCGAGTCAGGGGTGTGGGATCTCAGCCGCGCTCAGCAGCCCGTCTTGAAAGGCCCACTGGACCGCCGGCCACGCGCAATCAGTTCATGCTGGGGCTTCTTCGACTGTTGCCCAAAGCAAGGCAGCGCCAGCTGAACACTTCCGCGACGATGCTGCAATAGACGCGGCTGCCGTGGGCGGCTGGGAAGACAAGGCGGCTTCCTTCCTCTGCTGCGCCGTCGTAACGACCTTCCCGAGGTGCCGGGTTTCCGAGACTTCAGATCGACACACTCAAGTGCAAAGCGTGCCGGGTTCGTTTCGGAGGGCAACCTGCCAGGGTCTGGGAATGCGACGCCGAGGCTCAAAGCCTCAGGCAAGATGCGGCTCCCTGAAGAAATGAGCTCTCTTCGCCTCCCAAACAGAGAGGCTAAGACCACCGGAGCCCTTCAACCCAAAATTCAAATTCCAAGAAAACGCCGTAAACCTTAAGTTCCAAACAAAGACTGCGGAATCAAGGCCCCACGGAACCTCAGGAGGCTTTAAGTTAGCACCAGCATAGGGCTTGGGATTTCGAGGGCCTACCTACACTGACAGGCTCGGAGGTTCATGGGGTCAATGCTACTTGGCGGTTAGGGTGTAGGGACAGGTTCTGCGAAGCATCCATCTGGAGCTTCCGACGATGGCTGGAGGCTGGAGGTTGGGGAAAACTCGAAGGAGATCGGTCAAAACACGTTTTGGGGAAGTTGGATGTTTTTCTATGCAGACCATAGACCTTACCCCCAGCTCGTGCATGTGCAGGCAGGGGTGCACGTCGCAGCACGGCAACATGGATCTGGGCAGGCACACACTTAAGCCTTAGCGACGTCGCAGCAGCTTGTCCGGGATGTTCGCAGGAGCACACAATGCCGGGCTGCAATATGTGTCACTCGACCGGATGGCTCTGGTGGGGCCCGCTGTGGTGTGAACAAAGAACCGAGTTCCATGATTTTCGTGGTGCCGGTGCCACACAGCAGATGTCATCATCACCAGCCGCAGACATGAGCGGAGCGGAGCACGCGCAGGCAGTGGGAAGCACTTCCAGACCAGATGTGCTTCCAAGCCAAGATCCAGTACGAAAACCCAGGGACAAGGCCAGCGGCCCTGCAAACGGCACACGGTTGCAGCGCGGCTAAAGTTGTAAGGCGTGATGCCCTTGGGCATTCAGTTTGCCGTGGCCATCCTTGCTAGCCCTGAGCCTTGGACCCCATCGTGCAGATTGAGCGCGACCTCGCTTTTCACACTCGCCTGTCGCAGAACCTTTCTAGGACACCCATCCGGAACCTGGCTGGACTCGCCCCCCCATTGACCTGCACCTGCTCCAGCCTGGAACAATTCGTGCCCGAGTTCGTGCAAACACGTCAGTTGCTGAGGTCATAAGTCCCAAAAATGTAACCTTTCTTTCAATTCATACGGGACCATACTATCCGACAAAGTGTCAAGTGTGCTCACTCGGCTACGAAGCATTTGCAGAAGACTTCATCACAAAATCCCTCGTGTGGAGCGCGGGATCTCACGAGGGCCACTCAGCAGGCCACAAGCTCGGGAAACGGAAGCCCCGAAATGGCTTCTGTGGAGCTGTGAATGGATTACACTCTGGAATTTTCCCTGAGAAAAGATCACTTTCAGGTGAACACTGAGGGGCGAGGAGCACCTCGTCCTGTGGTGACCGTGGGTGCTGCGCAGCTTTTTCCAGAATATCTGGGAAAAAATGGGCGTGGTGACTGGCCTTATCGAAGTCTTCGGACAAGAATGAGCTGTGCTACTGAACTACTACTGACAGCAAATTGTACTTTTACTTCGCGGAGCTAAATGCGAAGCTCACGCATCAAGCGTGACTGCCGCGGCGAACCTCGCAGCATCAGAACTCAACGTCAAATCTCTGCGTTTCCCTCTCGCACGCTCTCTCGCACATGCCCGAAGGAGTCACTGCAAGCGATTATGCTACTTGTGTCGGCATGGTCTCTTCAAAAGTCTCTAGCTCTTTACGATCTCGTGCTCGGTATGGTCTCTGTTCGGAGTCAATCTGTGCATCGGCCCGTGGTTCATGATGGCCTGTCCTCGGCAGCTCCCTTCCAAAGCTCCAGCTCTCACGGCCATTGCATTGTGGCAGAGGAAGAAACGGCTACGAACTCCTATTGCGAGATCCATGCATCTGCTTTCACGAGAAGTGCACACTTCGGCTACCCGGCGACTATATTGGTGTCATTCTTTTCCAGATGGTTTTTGTGCCTCTGACAGGCCTTTAGGTTCAGAGCTGGCTGCTGACTGCTGCTGATGCTCCTCTTACTACATTTTGGAATTTTAAGCCATGGAACCTGCATATGCCCGAGCCACGTGTCGGGGCACTGCTTGCGTCTCAAGGGTGGTTCTTGCGGGGCTACAAGCTTTCGAGCAGCACGTTGAAAGCTGCGGCATCGCCGGTGTCACGGCCTGACTCACTCGGATGGAGCAAAGATGTGGGACTGGCTTCGATTGCCAGGGTGCCCTTGGTATTGATACAAGCTCATGGTTGAGATGGGCAGAAAGAAATTGGGCGAATGTTCTTGCTTCGTCTTCTTCTCTGGCTGCAGGTATGTAAGAGTCTCTTGCGATCCCGGATGGATGCCCCAAGCCAACTTCGCACATTGTGCCTGATCCAATCTTTTCCGATCTTTTCCGCGAGCCTGCGGCAGCCCAGGTTTCAGGCTCCCACTGAGCAGCTGCGAAGTCGAAGCCATGAGCCTGCGAGATGGTATGCCGAACAGCAAGTGCACCGATGCAGCACTAAGCAGCCGGCACCTCTGCTTCGAAAGCCAGGACCGATACGAATGCAGCGACTGAGTTTCAGAAGTGCTTCCAGTTTCGCATGGGTGGAGCCAGTGAGCGGCCCTGCCTGTGTGCCTCTGGGGAAGTCCTTGCGCACAGAAGTACCCACTGTCACACCGACACGAACCGCACATGCTTCCGAGCGCTATGTTTGCCTCAGGATTGACACTTCAGTTAGCTTATACACGTCCATGCCTCTGCTGCGCTCGGGCCTGGAACCTTAAAGCCCACACTTCAATGCGTTGCTGGCCTCATATCTTCTCACTTGTCCAGGCTCGGCTTGTCCTTGAAGGAGTAGCCTGGCCGAGGTCTGCTAAAGCATAATCCGCAACGACATCGCATTGCTTTACACAGATTGGTTATATCCGTGCAGAGCAACGTGCAAAGCAATCTCTCCTTCGACGACCTTCTAGGATAACAAGCAAACGCCAAACCGGTGCAACAAACCATGAAGCAAAGCCGTAATGTACTCACGACATCTCACGAGCTGCGGCGTCAATCCAGGCAAGGCTGCGCAGCTTCCCAGCCCCGTTCATTTCGCTCCCCTGCCTGGTCCCGTCCGCTGCACAGCAACGCTGGCACCTTGGAGTTCTATCATTGCAGCTTGGAGACAGGGATACACCTACAGAGGCAGTCTGCAGCGTCTCTTAAGAGCACATCGGCCTGGCTCAGGACTCTGGGAGCAAAGCAGCATTCAGACAAGCTCTGCGTGGTTCATGTCGGCACGAGTTTCTCAGCTCGGGTCTGGTGCCTGCACT
Source organism: Symbiodinium sp. CCMP2592 (assembly GCA_905221615.1). Taxonomy (NCBI): domain Eukaryota; class Dinophyceae; order Suessiales; family Symbiodiniaceae; genus Symbiodinium; species Symbiodinium sp. CCMP2592. The sequence continues at coordinate 889,481 of CAJNDT010001868.1, read as the reverse complement.
GCCTTTCAGTATTTCGTGGTACCTGTGCTGTTGCAGGGTGGTCTCAGGTGCAGGCAATAAAGTGCCAGCTGAACGCAGCTATCCACATCCGCCTGCCAACGAATTTGCCGTCGATCCCAGAGCCCATGTTTGCTCGAGCCTTTTGGGTCTGACAGCCCTGCATGAACGAGCGAAACAAAACAACAGGGTCCTTAAAAAAACTGAACCTCTGGACCGCTTCCATGCCACCTTTGGACATAGCGCGATATCCTCTGACTCCCACAAGGAAGCGATTGAATCGCCAGTGCTCAGGTGGGGTTGGATGATTTACGCAGTGCTTTCGTCGCTGGCCGGAGACAAGGAGAGAGTGCATGTCTGGGTCTGGGAAACACTGAGCCAACCTTACTGCAACAACAACCGTCAAACGCAATTTTTGCAACCAGGGTCTGCTGAGGAACACCGTCTCCGAGGTGCGGGGCACTTTTTCAGGGAGCCCCCACTAACGAAAGCACCTGAACCCAAATGAACTTGCAACTTGCAACTCTGCATCGAGCCGAAAAGGTCTTTCCCGGCGGAGCCGGAGCCTATGTCAAAGCTGAAGCCATTAGGAGACAGGTTTGCTATGGATGAATACCCCGGTTCGCAGCAAGGTGGCCTCATGCATCAGCCCGTACAAGAATCCACCTGCGCTTCGCATCAGGCTTTTGTGACCCAGTCTCTGGGTGCATTTCGGATCTGCCAAGGCAATCAATCCTCATTTTGTCTCACATCGACACCGCTGGCCAGACCGTGCTCTTGAAGCCTGCAAAAGCATCTCCGGCCCCATCTTTCCGCACGAAACTGCGGCTGCGGACCTTGGGATCGGGGTTCTGTGCTGAGCGGAAGTCGGCGGCTCTGATAAAAGTTCATCTATTTCGCAGCCTACTAGATGTCCTGAAGTAATCACTCAGCGACAAGGCACGAGCTGTCCTTTGTCGCGACAGGCACCTATTCGCTTTAGGACGTCGAGTCCACTGGAAACTGTCAAGAAAGTGCTCACGACGAGGCCACCACCTCCAAACAAAGAAGTACACCCGCCGAAGGAGCAAGCGTGCGCTAGCAGTGGTCGCAGTGTCTCGGTGGGAATCTGCACATCGAGACGACCCGGAATGCCAGCACGCGCGTGCGTGTGTGTGCGTGTGTGTGTACGTAATGACGGCGATTTTCAAAGACTTTCCAACGCAAGTTGCACAATAAATCATCATTCCCATTGCTGTACGCCGCTATAGATCTCGGTGCAAGAACTTCTCGCCCTAAATCCTACACTCCGACTCCACCACCAAGGACATTCGAGCAAGCGTTGGTAACCCTGGGCTCCCCACGGGTGGCACCGGAAATCTTTGCACTTTCACCTGCTACGTACAGTATTGAAGGGCGTGCTGGGCGATTTCCCATGGCCGTTTGTGCATGGCCCATGTTGTTAGAGTCTTGGCGTGCTGGGCACTGATAGCCTTGGGCACCGACTTTAGACCGCTGAATGGCTGTTCGAGGGTAGTTAGTTGTATTTCAGAGAGACAGTACACGGTTACAATTTACAGTTATATTACGACTCACTCTGTCGTAGGTCCTTGGATGACTGCGTACGAAATTATCTGATGACATATTGCTACGTGATCTTACTGCAAGTGATTGCGAACAGCATAACGAACCACGCATAGCGCAGCAGTGCCTATGAGTTTTAACGGATCCCTCCCCTCTTCGACTCCATTCCTTGTTGCCATCCTTCCTTCCTAGGACACTTTCCGAGACGCGTTTGCATCCAGGCCTATTGCGACTGCCGGGTACCCTGACGAAAGGAAACCCTTCCGAGACGCTAACTTCAAGAACCCCCTTTTCAACCTCAGGCGGGCCGGGGATCCCGACGCCATAGCCGCGCCATGTTGAAGCGACAAGCGCAGGACGTGAGCCACACGTGACGACCTCTTTGGCAACTTCCGCAGGCACGGGGTCTTCATGATCGCACCACTGATTGAAATAAACCGCTCTAGGATTCTACCAGGTGGAACTTCGAACCAGGAGGTCTGATTTTTGGGAACTGGATGATCCACCGATTGAGGAATCGGGACTTGGGGCTGTTCGATTCCTGTCTTTCTGTGATGGGTCTTTAAGGGTGACATGCCTAGTGATGGAAACATCTTCAGCATTAACAAAAAACCACAATATACTGCTGAGCTTACAAACCACAATATACTGCTGAGCTTACCTCTCTACCCCCTAAATTCCCCAGATTCTCCGCACAACCTCAAAACTGGGACCAAGATGCAATGTGCCGTCGACGCTCGACTTCGCCATCGGAGCGTGGCATCCGGGCGAGCCAAGTCGCCACCTCATCTAACCCTTCAGAGGGGTTAGACGCTTTTTGCTTCAAACGGCCCCTCTGCGAGGAGGCTACAGTGCGATGAAAGAGTCACACCTGCCTGGGCAGTTGGGTAACTGAGAAGGCCGGGGCGCTAACGGCAGGGAGATGGGAACCTCTTTCTTTTGGAAATCGTCGCACATCGCACATCATCTTCACTGCAGAGGCAAAAGCATCTCGGTCAGTATCACTGAGCTCCGTGCAGAGTCCACGTCCTGTTCGCAGGCAGGCGAGGCACAGGATTGTTTCAGAGGGAAACGCCCTAACCCTAGTCATATTATGCTGTACACGAATACCATCGAATATCCATAGCAACAATATCAATATCAACTCACGACATCCATTCGAACCAGCCAGCTAAGGTTAGTTGGTGCTGTCTCGTCTGTACACTGTAGACCCCGGTACGATCCTACACAACGTGCTTGCCAAGTCGCATCCTTACCACAAGACCGTGATTTCGCTGGCCTTCTATCTGCCTTCTTACGGGTCTTATTGTAGAAGCGAGCACTTAAACGCTGAAGGCGACTGCTGAGAGGCGCCTGAGCAAGGCCCTCGGTCTTCTTCAGCTCCGCAAGGGCCATGTATTCCTTGGCTTTTGCGCATTGGGGGTGCCGCGAGCTTCTTCCACGTGGTTTTGCGAGGTCGCCATTGTAAGGAATTGTGGTGTACGACCTACGACGGTTGCCACTCCTAAACCCATGTTTTGTACACCTTCACGCCAGGTGCACCGACAAAGCGTGTCTCCCCTTAATAAAGTCATTGAATGATCGCAACCCCGAACCCACATTACAGCAGACAGGCATCCATGAGACCATGCTGAGTGGCCACGAACTCCAAACCAGAATCGATCTCCAAAAGAACATCAAAGAACCATCAAACCGCAAGACTCTGAACTTTGAAACTTGATGTTCCGGGGCCGGCTGCTGCGAGCCTGGTGCATATGTGCCCCCCCCTTCCCCCGTCCCCTCCAAGCTTCCCATGCGGGGGACATGGGCAAAACGCTGGCGGGATGCGGTCTCGGAGCCGAAGACGAAGTCCGTGTAAGGCATGACCTGCATTCACTGGAGCCGGGCCTTCCGATTCTGAAGGTGTTTCTGCTTGAGACGCAGTTCACCCTCTGTGCAGTCTCGCATCGCCGGGTGCGGGGTTTAGGTGACCAAGGTTTCCGTTTACTGGATGAAGAGGAGAAACGACCCAAACGTCTCCAGTAGCATGCCATGATTGGCGACGTCAAACTGAATCCTGGCTCTCGGGTCCGCACCGTCAGTATCCGGTCGCCGAAATATCGGCACACGTATGGTGCCGAGAGGTTCAGGCAGAAGGTATTACCCATCTTCGCGCAATGCCTTGGCGAAAGCTTCAGGTTGAAATGCGATGTGAACCGTCAAGTCATCATGTCATGGGTTTCGGCAATGTGAAATTTGAATCCGTCCTTTGACTTATAAGTGGACGATGCAGTGGGTGCTTCATGATGTAGAACATTGCGCAGCGCTCTCTCAAAACCTTCACAACACTCCAGAGTGCTGTTCGACGTTCGCTTGCAGTGAGGGCAGCAACATGCCCTCATCATCGTGCTGCTGGGCCACGACAATAACTGCATTTCCATAATCATATCATGGCAGTGATCGCCTGTGTTTGAAATAATAGTGCTGGCCGTAGAAACAGTTGCCAGTTCACAGCAGCAATGACTTTTGCATCCCGTCTTGCCTGCAGCAGTACTCTTGGGGTTCTGGGGGCATGTGAGCTGCCCCCGTCACCCTAGGCCCGAAGTCTCTCCTGTCGGAGATTTAATCCCGAGCGACTACGACGACCCAACACATCAAAGCCTGCAACTTCACACGGTGCACGAAACTGAGTGGGGAACTCCGCCAAAATCTTTACGCTCTCGAAGGAGACGGTCAGAAAGGTCGCCTGCAGCGAAGGCCGCGATGGGACGTTGAGTTGGTATAGGCACAGCCCCGCAAGCCAGGCAAATGAACTTGCATCACAACAAAAACAAAGGACACCACAAGCCTGCAAGATGAGGATCAAGAAAATGAAGATCACGGATCGACTGTTGACACAAATGCAGGTGATGTCGAAGATGGTGGGCAGTGGTCCAAACGATGTAGCGGAGAGTCGCAGCCCGATCATCAACCGTGAAGAATATTAGCCATCGTTAGTCCCTCCCTTAGCGCCTAACATCCTCTCCAGCAATGAAGCACAATACTTCGAAATGGCCCAAGCGCGGATGCTTCTGCACGGCATCGTAATCGCTCAGCCCCATACCAAACACCAACACGGCCATGCAGTCTCAACACTGTCTCAACCAGCCTCTGCGTAGACGACCCCCGCCGCTTCCACCTGCTCCCAAATTTTGAAGCGCAAGTGGTCCAGCTTGTACCTTCGCATCTGTCCGGGACCGGTCTTCGGGTGCACTCTGAGGTGGACACAATATGGAACGTCAACTCCACACACGACCCATTAGTGATGCTTACGAAGCAAACCCCCCTGCACACCGTCGGACAGTGTCTCTTCAAGAAACGGACAAAAAGCTCACCACGCTCTGAGCTGCCCAAATAGCTCTTAGCAGGCATGTCCCAAACCGTGCCCTCGTAAGCTCTTTTGACCCCTTTGAGGTCTCGACTGGTTGGCGGCTCCGGCCTGACAATCAAAGTAGGGCAATCGGGGCAGACGACGGGCTGTCTTTCCAAAGCTGACAACGTAAGTTTAACCGGTTCATTGTTCCTTGAGGGCAGCTGAAGAACTTTAAGCGTCGTTCCTCACTGTCAGTATTCTAATCCAGAGCAAACTCTTGGGGTTCGGGGCGTTTGAGTGTGTCGGATTGGGGGAAGGGTTAGGCATGCGACATAGGTACATACAAGCATACATACGGTTACATGCAGACATGCATACTGCATGCATATGTACATGCCCCCATACAGTGACTCACACAGACATGCATGCGTACCTGTCATGTCTCTTTGGACTCCAAATGGGGTGAGGCATAATTTTGAGCCAGATTCGTGGTTCTGAGATCAACGGGCATTGCAGTGTTGTTTCTTGCAACTACATGTGGGCTTGATCGTCTCTGTGATGCTGACGGCTTGCCACGTGTCCAGCTCTTTCGTACCGCCCGCCAGTCTCAGACTATCAGTAGTACATAGTAGTCCATTGTTTTCACCACCTTAACGTTGCCACTGGTATTCCTGTCGTTGCGACTGTACGGTCTGTGTACAGAACATAGTGCATGTTACGCAACTTACATCGTTCATTTCTACGACTAGCACTGTTTTTTGTGCCAGTTCAAGATCGAACTTATGATTCGTATGACATTTCCCTGCTTTTCGGTGTTGCTTTTGCTGCTGCCGTGACTGCTGGGACGACTTGGTATGCCAACTGCACCGTCCGGTCCAACTGCATGAGGCCGGTACCTGAATTGCGCGGTAGACCACAGCAAGCTTGGCAGAGCCATCGACCTTCTCCTCACCGGCTGAAAGGGTTCGGATACCGCAGTTCGCTTGTTGCCTGTAGCAGCTCTTTTAGCATTGCTACAGACGAAAATGGCAACAATTGCTCTGATCATAGTCGTACTCTTGTCGTTTATTGTTGCTGTCACAAGAGGTCGCTCGCTGGATCAGGATGGTGCCCAGCCTGCGAGCCGAAAACCTGAAAGAATCTCGTGTTGCAGGCCTTTGAGACTCTGACTTGCTGAACCTCAAACCTGAAACCAAACCCTGAGCCCGTGTGCATAGAGCTGGCAGTTGAACTTCCGAAACCCAGCTGGGCCTCACTGGGTTGCGACGACAACGCAGGCCTGCAAAGGTCAGGGAGCTGTATGAACTGTATGCTCGAGTCTGCTGCAGTATGCAAACGTCGCAACAAGAAAATGCGGTATTTCATTGGTTTCGGAGCTCACGTTCCGATACTCTAGGCCAGGCATGCTCGTTCAGGGCAGCGGCTCCACCAGCCGATCATGCAGCTCACATGAAGAGTGTGATTGGCAGTGTTTGAGCTGTGCTTCAATATTGCAATTGCCTCAACGGGGTCGAGATTGTTTAGGAAGTACTGGCTGGCCGAATTCCTGTCGGGTTTCGGGGTTTACGTTTTAGGCCAAAGCAGTGCTTCAGCAAAGGCTCGGCTGAACCAGGCCAGCGATCAATACTGCGAATTTTCCACGAATCTCAACCGCTTGTCTGAAAGGGCAGATATTATCTCTTCACGTTCACAAAGGAACCCCCGTGCTTTGACTTGCCTCAATTTAAGAGCTCTTGTACGGCTTACACAACTCTTTCCGGCGGTCCTTTGCATCTGCGCCGAAGCCGAGAATCGTTTCTGTAACATGTTGAAGTATGCTTCATGTCCGACCATGTCCGTTTGTAAGTCGAGGACTCGAGGTTGAAACGAGCGAAACAGCAAGAGTCCGACTGTGAACACACTTGTATCATCTCGTACCGGATGCCCAGTCCTTCGATGACCGAAACAAACCACTGTCATCCTTGTAATGGGCGACAAGATGCTTAACTATGCCACTAAGCATGAAGCATTCGGCTTGCAGTGACTGAGCACCTCAAGACTGCCCATGACATCCCATGACTGCGCATGGATCGCCCACACCAATTTCTACGCAAATACCGAAATTTCAGTATAGCCTCCAACAACCCTGACTGCGTTGCCTGTCTGCGGCCCTCTCCCGGCGACTGGCACACAAGAAAGCCTCGACGATGCGGATGAACGTTGTGAATGAGATTCACTCAGACTTGGCGCAACTTGTCACCAAGCTCAGCATTAAGAGTATGTCACCGTCTGGTCTCTTTCTACGCTCCTTTACAACTAGCTATCCGACGTAGCACGCTTCAATGATTTTGAGATGGATCAGGGATGAGCAGTGCTCCGGATGAGGCAGCACGGTGTGTGCGTGGATCAGGTCCCCTCTGCCAAAACATTGTTTGTTGTCAAAGTAGCAACTTGGGAAGCCGGGAGCCCCGGCAGTCCAGCCAGTACTCTCCGAGACGATCTCCGAAAAGAGCGGCTGGATGCCAGTCTGCGACAAACCGAGCGACGCCAAGATCCCATTGCCTAGGATACTAGAACCGTTCCGCAACGCCAAGCCTAGTAACCGAGTCTGTCAGGCCCTGATTGCATCTGTTGGGGGCTGAAGGGTCTGATAGCAAGAAATGACACGAGCTGATCAGTTCGACTGTGCATGCAAACTGAAACCTGGAAACCAGCCTCTTTGAGGTAGTCTTGCAGCTTGTAACCTGCAGCAAAATTGAGATTCCGGCCCAAGGAGAGGGACATAATCTGCACCAGCACAGCCACAGGCACTACCACCTCCTTAGATCCCTGTTCAATACGTGAAGCTGTCGCATGAGCGAAACCAGCCCAAGGCCCTGCTTGCCTAGCTGGTCTCGGCCGACGCCCCCAAGGATGGAAACGATAGGCGTCTGCCGCCGAATGGCCTGGTCATGCTATGGCTCAAGGTGCGAACGACCACTTGCCTCCGAAGAAGTGGAAAAGGCAAGCTTGGCGATCAACCGATGATCGTGGCATGTGCGGAGGGTTGAAGAAGAACGCAGGCATAGCAAGGGGTTCTCGTGAGAGTTGTTATGCTCAGCTAAGAACAACTGCTTGCGACTCGGACCCAGCAGCTATGTCACAAGCGGATAAACGAATAGCGCGGGGCCTCCGACGACATCGGGCCAAGGTCCTGCTGCAGCAAAGCCTGCCATGGCCGAAACATGGGACAGCTGGCAAGCAAACTGTCAAGTGCAAGGCCACTAAGACTACCGAGAAGCTTCGGACTGTTAGCCCCTGGTACAGAAGACCAGGCGGAGGAACCTTGCAAATCCAGCTCTACTCCAGGAGCACGGAAGGCATGTCGCTCTTTAGCCCCCTTCTGGAATCGTTGGAGGGCATGCCGCTGCCTGCACGGCGAGCGCGGTGTTCGTCGCCCCACCCGTAGCTGCATATTCCAGCACTAGGCCGGCCTGGACGGACAGTCCTTCCCTCTTTGAAGGGCTTCTTAAAGTTAGAGATTCCTCATGTAGGAGCTCATGGAGTTTATCCAAAACGTATACTACTGTATTGTCAAGGTCTCTTCTTTTCTCAAATTCCCTTGTCATGTTTCTTCTCTCACTTTCGGCTCTGCCAGACAAACATCCACCGCGAATGGACATTACACCTTATACATGCAAAAACTCTCACCAGTATGCTCCTATGCCGCGTGCAGGAAGTGAAAAGGCATGGACTATGATTGGACTGAATGTGACAAGCTTTTCGATGGTGTGGGGTTTCGAGACAGCAAGTAGCCCGAAAAATTCACGTAAGTCTGTATACATTGCTCTTTATACACTCTATGAGCTCTGAAAACATGACTTCTTAGTAAACCCTCCTCAACTGCCTTGGCCCCTCATCACTGAACATGCCGAAAGGACTTTGGCATCGGGGGCAAGAGAGCTGAATACCTATCGCTGCCAATAGATAGGCGTAGCTTCTCAGGCCAGTCGCTTAGTGGTTTGATTGCTTGCCACAGCCTCCGAACCGACCAAGACACTCCGATTGATCTCGAAGCCGCAGGCTGCACCACAAGCCCGATGACTGTAAATTTGAAAGAGGCAGGCTACACAAAGCCCAAAACCTCTAATTGCCTCGCATTCCTCCTTCTGGCCTCGCTGGTCAGGCGACTCATCTCTGTGAGCATAGACTGCATGTGACCTTGGCGTGTTTCTTTTGTGTTGCAATAGCTCTTCATGAACTTGAACGCTCTAGAATCAAAACGTGCATGGACAGGGAAGCCGAAGCATGGCGTTTGTGTGGGCAACCATTCGCATCACCATCATGATCCGTATCACGACCATCAGCAACAATGAGAGCCAATTCAGGGATAACAGTATCACCAAGGAGGCGGCCCTCCACTTGCAAGACCTGGGCAGTCGAAATCAAGCTCTCTGACACCGCGGAACTTGACTTATCAGCATGATCAACGTATCCTGTAGGGTGGTTGTTGATGGACGCCGCAAGTACTGTAGTACCAGAAAATGGTCCTGCGGCTGAAGAACTACATCCTCTCTGACGAAAGCCTGACACTATTCGCCATCTCCCTGAAAAGTCAATCGTGATACCAACCGAGTTTTGCATCGCAACGCTTTCCAGCATCGGGGCTCTGGATTGTCCCACTACTACTACGACGCCATCCAGCAATGCTCAGGTAACCTGCTTGGGTCGCGGCGGCGTTCGGTCGCAGCTTGTACCTCGGTACCGACTCGAAGCACAAGGGCTCACAGTGTCTTCTGTGTCATGGCGTGAAGCGACACGAATTCGTCAGCCCCTTCATTCAAACTCTACTGCCGTATACTCCTGACTCTTGGCTTCACATCTTGCTGAACTTTCGCCTGGCTCCCTACCCACGCGACTGCATGCACATTCCACTCCCAAAACATCGGCAACTGTGCGACGCTTTGTTTTCTCCACACTCCAGCATCGCTCATTCGTGTATTCTGCTGCCGAGGTGCTCCTCCAAAAATGCCTTGGGCACCTGCCGCTGACAGATGACGCAGTCCCATGCAAACCTAAAACTGCCAGCACCCTCGCACCGAACCGGACTGAAAATTCGACCTCCGCAGCTGCAAAACTCTTACAGGACAGAAGTACCCTCTACTGGGATTAGGTTAGGAGTCTGACGATTCACGATGCAGCTTCTGCTCCTAGAGTTGGTGTCGCCTGTGCGGTTGCCGCTGTTGCGCTGATATGTGCTGATAGCTTGCCGATTGCCAGCAAGCGCACTTGTGATCCAGTGCGCCCCTTGCCTCGGCCCGCACCTCCAGAAGGGGCCCTCCCATGCACCTTGGGGCTTTCGCGCTTCTCGGCTCTTCGGACTCTTCGGGATATGAAGGTTGAGTAGCGGCAGTCTTGGTTTCGAGGCGCTCGGGACTGTGCTTCGGCCTCCTCCGTTCGCGTGATCTAGGGTGAAACTTCGCGGTATGATCGAGCGATGCACTGTACCTGCCGCTGTACACATTCAGTGAGTTGGGCTTTCACTGCTTCGGAAGTTGCACGCCGTATCTGTGCTACCTTCAGCCTCCGGAATACGAAAACGCCTCGCCCTGCAGAACCCTCAAGCCCAGCCAAATTTGAATAAGCCGGGCGCAGAAGTCTCTGGCATTGCGGGACCCGGTTGCCAGGCCTTTGCAAGTGAGTCGCTCATTAGGAGGCTTCCAGGCAATCAGCCTGAACAAGTGATCTGTTCAAGCTCCACGACCACCGTGACGACGATGGAAATCATGAGGGTCACCACCACCACCACCATCATCCTCATCCTCATCATGACCAGCACCACATCAGCACCGCCATCATCATCACAAGGGTCAGAAGCAACATGATCAGCATCACCGTCATCACCACTAATCATAGGGACCCTTTGCCTTCACACCCATAAGGCCTTAATAAGGCTTATTTAACGAAGTATAGTCCCATACCCCCTCCCCTACCCCCTTAAGGGTCCCTATGAATCAATTTGTCTTCCAGTGCTGCCATCATCATCTTCATCACCATAATTTGCAGCAAGATCATCACCACAACTACCACCATTTTCATCGCCATAGTTACTATCAGTATGCAATCCGAACAACGGCCATTGCCCAAAATGTGCATCATAAATAGTTTGAAACGGAAGCGGACTTATCGAAGCTTGACGCGGGGCTCTACACCATCCCGAACCAGCTTCAGCATCAGTCTAACGGTTGGGTGATCTAAGCTTCTGCTTCCGTCGTTGCATGGTGTCCATCTGCCAGACTAGTGGAGTCTGAGGCTCGCAGGGCAGTGTCCATTGCTTTGACAGCGGCTGGCAACAATCTTTGAAGGCCCTGACACCCCCATTGCTCTGCTTTCTTCCTTGACTTTCCAGTCGTCACTGCAGGGCCTGCCTGCATGGCCGAATACCTGAGTCACTGCTCAACCTCAGCATGCGACGCATCCGTGGTGCCAGTGGCACTCGGCGTCTCTGCCATGGCGAATTGAGGAAACACATTCGGCAGGGCTGTGGATAAGGGCTGTACGGCTGCATGGTTCCTCGCACACGATGCGCGACATCAGTGTGTTAGTTGAAACTAGTAACTATTTGCTACGAAGCTGAGAATTTGTGAGCGAGGTGAAGGTAGCTGTCCTGAATCCTTGCTCGATGTGATCTGTCATGTTGCAATGGTAGCAAATACATACATATATACAAACTTCTTTATCAAGTATAGTATACTATACTACCAGCTCTACCATGGAGCACGATTGGTGCAGCATGCGGCGGCATTGTAGTCAAGTCCACAGTTGAGAACCAGCGGAAAATATAAGGGGTTTGCCAGTAGACCCAACCAGTGGGATCCCTACCGCAAGAACAGCCCAATAAGAACCGCTTAAAAGTCAGAGCCCTTTCATGCGGAGGATGATGTGCACAAAGCTCCCATCAAGCTTCGCCTGGCTTATCCAAGCATACAAATGCACCATCATGCTGGCTTGTCTAAATGTTGCGAGCCGAGGTCCCCCAACCTGAATTTACCGGTTCTCCTCTACATACAGAAGCCTTCCAGGACCCACGGGACAGCTTTTTCGAAACCCTCTGACATCCCCAGCAAAAGACTCCAAGGCATCGCGGCCGGCTAGGCATGCTCTGGCCGTGCTATTATCAAGAATTCTTGCGTTGCTGGCGACAACTGGCACAACAGAAGTAAAAGCACTGAGACCACATGGCGCAAATTTCCCCCGTGTTTCGAACATCGCTATAGTATGACGACTGACTACTGCGAGTGGGAAGCCGGTGCGAGGGCGTCCTCGTCCGAACAGGACAATGCATGACCGAAACAGTGGGTGGAGTGTGGAGGCGCAAAAATAAAAACGTCGATTGCCAACAGCACAAATTTCCAAAGCCGTAGCCCTGCAAGGACGTTGAAGGGCTTCGAGTGACTTGAAGGCAAATAGGCACGGGACATTGGCGGGAGCACGATTTCCATCCAAAAGCACTCACACATGTGCACAGCACTCTAGCAGAAATTCGGCTTGTCAAGTTCGCCAGTGCCGAGACATTGGATTTTGCACTGCCTCCGGCATGTGGAGGGTGCATCCACAGCGGGAGCTGCGGGGCGGCCGTGTGCGTTGCTTCGGTGACACAGTGATCCAGGCCTCTTTACCCTGTAGGCAAGAACCCCATGCTGTGTGGGGAAGAAATAATGGCCTTGGACAACAAATACAGTAGCAATGCCAAAAACAATAGTGACAATAATCAACAATGAAGATAAGAAAACGATAAACATGAAATCTCAAATGGCCATGATGCAGTAATAGCGCATTACTGTCAGTAAACACAATGACAACAATAATCATCACACTCGTCATCATCACCACCATCACCATAACCATAACCATCACCATCACCATCATCATCATCATCATCATCCGAATCGCCATCATGGGTGGTGATACCAGCAGTAAGGATAATCGTCGTCGTTGTGCTGATGTTCATGGCCTCACCTCTAGGTCAAAGCGCGAGGGTAGGGCACATAAGCCAACCATGTGCTTTCGTAGTGAGAGGTCTTATTCGCACAGCCCAGCCGTCCTAGAAGCCCTTTGGTGAAATGCTTTCTGCCTGTAGTTGCAGGAAGCAAGAGGTTTGGGCTTTCCTGGCCGAGTTTGGGAACCCGCGCGAAGTTACGGGTACCGGAACTCTGGTGAAGGTTTCGGTTTTGGGGCAGGGGCGCTAAAGGAGCAGCTCTGCTCAAGCTTTGCCTCACTTCTTCGGATGCTTGAAGATCATGAAGTAGATGATGACAATAACGGTCACAAGGAGGATAAGCACCATGCACCATAATGCGATTTTCTTGGCCTGGGCTTGGCGGTTACATATGCACCCAGCTTTCCTGATTTTACGTGGCTGTGCGCAGCTGCTGTCTTTCAATCCGAACAGTAGCTAAACTCTGGCCGTCTGCGGGTTGTGCAAGTCACTAGAGGGTCTTCGGCTGCATCATGCAAATGCATTTGAGCATCGGGTCGAAGCTTCGAACTGTGTTAAAGAGCTGAGTCGGAAAGCTTCTCAAAGTTCCACATGCTAAGAAGAAACGGTGCTAGATCATCCCGAGACTGTCCGGAATCCCCTCCTGGCCCCTGGTAGGTCAAGCAGCCATGGCCCTCCGGTACATCTGAACCAGCACTCTCCGTGCGCCAGAGATATTGTCATCAGTGGCCTCGGCTCGCGCAGGCTAATTGGATGGTGTGGTGTTGCGAAAACAGCCAGCCTGTAGTCCTGCGCCACTTCAGATGCAAGAGGCCATGGAAGATCAAACCAGATCTATGCAGTGAAACGAGTCCGCAGAGGCAAGCAACTGTCGACTGCTCAACAAATGTCAGATCACTTGCACGTGAGTGTTGATCCTCTCGATGCCCTCACGCTGTCTGGCCAGTTCACCTCAGATCAATCTGCGAGGCATTTCCAAACTGCAGTTGCTCGCAATGGAATGCGAGAAGAAAGCTTCAGCGTCGCGGTACAATGCGAGTACTACTACTACTACTACTACTACTACTACTACTACTACTACTACTACTACTACTACTACTACTACTACTGCTGAATCTAGCACACCTCTGGACTCAGAAGCCATTTCAGTACCATCATAGGAAAGCATTGGTGGGCTCTGCCGGGGCGCCGAGAACCTGGAAGCCAGTCTCCTCGGTTTCCTGGGTTGTGGGTTTCGGTTTGGGCTTTGGTTAGGTTTAAAGGTTTCAGGGCTATAATATTGCTGAAGCAGAACTTTGTCAAACATCAGAATGGTGCCCTCACAGCTTATGCTATTTTGGGCGAAGCGGTAGTATGGTGGCACAAACAGCGACTGATTCGTCTCCTGTACCTCCCCGGCCTACTTCGAGAGCTCGGGGCAACTAACCACCAATCGCTAAGGAGTCGTTTGTGTTTTCATCATGGCCAAGCATCGGCTTTAGACTTCCCTCGAGTGGCAAGCCGCTGTCGGAAACATCGGGAACGTCGCTTCAGCAAGCGGTGCTCACTTACACAGGGCTTAGGCCCCCCCCCCTTTCTTGGGGGCTAGAGCCGCTTGGAGATGTCAGGTGCTCGCTGCAAGCATCAGTAAGAGTTGTGTTTGGTCCACATAAGACCTTAAACCCACAGACCTGGCTGGAGTTCCAGTGGGGCCTGACAGCCCCATCCTGACAGCCCCTTCCATGCCATGCCCAACTTGTTGAAAGTTGCGCGACGGACTTTGGGCTCCTTTGCCTGTGGTCACCTGCGCCTCCATGGCCCAGAGAGGAAAGTCGCGTGCTTGGCACGCCGAGAGAGTCTGCATGTCAAGTGGTGAAACGATGGCATACACCACGGGCTTTCAGTAGGGCCTGAAAGCACGCCATGCCAAACTTTAAAAAAGATGGGGGAGACTTCTGTCTCTTTCGCCAGCTTCTGTCCACCACAAGATCAACTGTCCATCGCAATGGACGACAACCGCACCCCTCGAATGCAGAGTTCTCATGGTGTTACTTAAATGATGGAAAGAAGCGCTATTTCATGTGCATCATCCAACCTGGATCAGAGAGGGATGGCTGGCTTTCTGCAATGCATGCAGCCTTCAGGCTCCATGCATAAGCGCTTGCATCTTTACATTACATGCGATCCAGGGCATCTATGAAACAGCATCGTGACATCAGTGTTCAGGCTAAATGTGCTAGCGCAGCCTGGGAGAAACTGCAGCAAAGGTAGCGCACCATCGTCAGTGATCAAGAAAGAAGACCAGTTGCACCCAGGGCATTCAGTGGAGAACCGGTAAGCACTTCCACAATAGCAAAGTGACAATGCTCCACATAGACCAGGAAATTAAGCCGCCAAAGATTGGTCCATATGGGTGGCCGACAAGAAACCACACGACATATTCTTCCAACGTAATTAAGCCGCTGGCAGCCCACAAGTGAGAGACCAGAGCCACAGCTGACAGCAGCATGTCAACACATGTGCTGCAATGTTTGGCCCGAAGGAGGAACGTAGTCTGGCATAGAAGCTTCATCGTGCAGGGATAGATTCCGAAAACAAGCGTCACTGCTCTGCTGAGCTCAACCCAACGTGTCCAATCGCTGGACTCTCCAACATGACTGGCGCTTAAATCCATCTGTAACCACAGCCAAGGCATCACTGCTAACACCAGGCGATGATAGGCAAAGGCCGCATTTGCAAGCTGGTGCGCCAGAGCCACCTCCATCTCCATTCGCACTCGACTTTCAAATGCTCCAATGGATCCGAACCAAGCGATAACACACCTTCCGATGATGTCCCTGTCACACAAGCCTCGTTCGTGACGACCCCGTTCGCAACAGTCACACGTGGCCTGCTCGAACGTGAAACTGGAAGCCTGACGTTTCATCACATCGATGCTGCGCCAATAGGCACGAAGCCCATGTGTCAGTAGGATCCCGCATGGCAAGAGGACAGTAAACAAGAGCACCACTTTTACCATCTCGAACCCTTTCCCCAGATGTGATAGAGTCAATGTTGCAGCCATCCCGATCTGGGTCCCCAGGCAGATGGCCCCTTGAAGAGGTGGGGCAACTGTGAGCTTTGAATCTTTGGGATGGCTGTGCAGGTAAGCTCCCAGTTCAAAGACACACCATAGGCGCGAACTGAAAGACGGATCCCATAAAATCACCAAAGATTTCGATCTCTTCAACCAAGCACCCAAGCTGAGAAGGCCCTGAGCCTTCAAGACAGGGTCATCCTGCTTGATGCAAGCGACGTCGAGGAAAACGTGCGTATATCGGCGGCAGAACAGCATTGTCAAGACATAGGCCCCTGCTGCTGAAAAGGAACACCAGCTACAAGCGTAGGGACCATGCGTCCACTTTGGCAGACGTTCCATGAGGAAGAGAGCGTAGGCGACCGTGGCACATATCAGACCCACCAAGGATGCTGGAAAGGCATGTTTCAAAAAGAGCACATTCACATACTTCGTCCATGCTGCTAGCCGCCAGCTGTGGGACCAGAATTCCTCCAAGGTGTCGAAAGGTTCGGCTAAGTAGTACAGCTTCCACAACTCACGTCGCCACCAGAACCACGGTGCATATCTCAGAAAGTCGCATATCCGGAGTCCACGCAGGATTTCGGGAAGTGCCTTCATTCAGACATGTAGTCAATCGCTCCCTGGATGTGGGGTGCAAGTTCAGCACTTGCTGATGGTAAGGAGACCAAAACATCCGAGAACTCCTCTGCATCCGAATCTTCGCAAGAAGAACCAAGCATTTTAGGCTCAGGGTGTTCAACAGGAACATCCGCATCCTCCTCCATCCGGTCGGGCCGCCCTTAGCGGCTGGGAGGCTGGGACTTGGCTCTCGCAATTTGGCGAGTCGTGAAACTCCCAGCGCTCTTTTAGCCGGGCCCTGGGCCTCTCATTGCCGCGGACTTGAACTGCAGATCTGCGGACGCAACTTCCTCTACACTCTACGACTCTAAGGCTGATTCAGCTTCAGGCTCTTGTATTCTCGACAGAAAAGTGCTGTAAATGATCGCGGCCTAAACAAGCGGCTAGCTGCGGTTGGTGTCCTCGAGCGAAGCACAACCACTGGTCACAGTCTGCTCCAGCAGAGCCCAGTCTGGGCAGAATTTCAGAAGAATTCGGTACGTGCTTGCGCTAAGGACTCGATTGCTCTCCACTCCTCTGGTAGTTCTGGACTTCGGCAACCACGCAATGAAGACGCTTCCCGGTGACTCCTCGTTTTTGTCAGTATGGCTATTAGTAGTACTATAGTGTGGTGATGACGAAGACGATGATTCTTATTCTTGCTCTTTTTCTTTTCTTGGCTCCCGCATGACTCGTCTCGTGGACTGGCTTGGCACGGGTGCAGGCTGTACTTCATTCCTGTTTGCACTGTTGTGACTTTGATGGTGATGATGATGAGCATTAGCCCCAGCATCAGAAGCCACACTGTCGCCACCGAGCGGCGAGGGCTGCACGTGTGGCGCCGTTGATCCGGGCACGAGCCTCTTCGAGCTTCTGCTCACCTTGGACCAAGGAAGGACGGCTTCTGTGTCATTTCTGGGTAAGCTTTTTATCAGGGTTCGGTCACCGAATATTTTGAAGGCTTTACGGGTTTTTGTCGGAAACTTCAGTCTTCGTTGGAATCGAACTCCTCGCACTTGTGCTGCATGCCAGCTTCGATGAGCATGCACTGAAGCTGTCCGAAACTTGACGTATCCAAGAGTCTAGTCAGTAGCGCTGCATCCCGCCCGTCCTGGCCACGCTCTGCCGGCATCTCCTCAAAAGGCTTCGAAGCTGAGGATCTAAACTTTGAAGCCATGGCTGCTGGATTTGTGCTGTGCTTGGCTTCGCTTCAGAGATTTTAGCGTCAGGGCCCCGAGCTGCACACAAAAGGCCGCCCTGTCCTCGAAGTTGCGAGCTTCCGCGGAATAATGGCAAGCAAGTGCAGTAGCTTCACTCGGCCAGTGTTGCTGGTCTTAGGGCTGTTCGTTCTGCTGCAAGCTACTCAACACTGAAATGTTGCAAGTTTACATGTCGCAGCAGCGAGACTCTTCGACACAATGCACCCGCCCTCTGTGTGGCTAGTGACTCACAGCCGGATATGTCACTCAAGCACCTATTTCTGTGCTATCTCTGGCAGCCGGAAAGGGCAGACGGCAACCTTGATATGCATCATTCTCGCTTGGATATGGAACGGGCAACAAAAGTATGTGGCTGACCGCCCTGCAGGAGTCTCGAGCGTGTGTAGAACCTGTTACAAGCTACAGGAAGATGGCGCCTTGTCCGACAGTTTGGCCGCCTCTCTTGACAAGCACTGTGCTCATCAAAGTAAGTGCATCGCGGGAGACCCCTGACCATAACCCCTCGAGCACAGCTCGGAATCGTCGTCCTCCGCTTTCTGTGCCTCATCTTACTCGTTGTTGTGGACGTGGTGTCGGAGCAGTGCTTCTGCGGGTTTGAACTGCTCCTTGTGCTATGGGCTGCAGCAGTGATGGTGGTGCTGTTGGTGGTGGTGGCGGTGGTGGTGGTGGTGCGCCGCAGCGGCAGCGGTACGGCTGGCATTAGCGGTGACGGCAGCGGGCGCAGCTTTTGAGTTTGTTATGGCTGTTGTGATCGCCCTGCTGATAGTCGTGGCTACGGTAATTGAGGATCTCATGTACTGTTACCGCACCGGGATCTAAGTACTCTCTGCATATTTCCCATGTCGCAGCTCCGACTTCCCCAAATTCCCACATGGACGTTCCGATGCAGAACAGGCGGCATTTTGCTCTCAAGCTATTTCACGCCACCTCAAGGCTCGGGGCCTGCAACAATTTGATGGTGAGCGACCGGAGGGGGGTGGACATCATTTGGCGCTCACAGCTTTAGTTACAATGGCTTCTAGAAGTGAACCAATCAAGCACATCACACCTTTTTGCATCAGGACCTGTGCGTTCGCCTGAGGGCGATGCACTCTGAACCTTAAAAACATAAACTGCAAGGACCTATGTATGTATGTATGTAGGTAAGCAGGGTTTGGGATCGAGCGAAGGGTAGCCCGACGCATTGCCCAGTCCCCAGTGCGAAAAGCGCACGCTGCCATAGTGAAGTCACCTGGCTGGCACCGACTGCAGAGGCGTAAGCGCTCAGCTGCCCGTGGCCGCATCAAGGCACTTCGCTGCCAAGGACTGCAGCCTTGGAGCAGAGACGTGCGACTCCTTGAGGCGCACCATTCCTGCCCTGTGTATCGGACCTTCAAGTCGATGGGAAAGAAGCCACAATGGGGCCAGTGGAACGAAAACGGCACAGGCAGACGTGGTGGCGGCTGGCAGGACTCAGCCTCGTATGGTGGATGGGAGGACAGCCACGACTGGGAGGGCTACGAGTACCCAACCTACACCAGGCCAGCAGCTCACCATCCGCGGCCACCTCCTGTGGAAGAGAGAGCCAAGCAACCTACGGCAGCTGCAGGCCTGGTCAAGGCAGTGCAGCGGCTTGTGACCGTCGCGAGGAAAGCGGAGGTCCGTACTCGGAAAGCCACGGAGGACTGCGAGAGGATCGAAGCCGACTGGGTCCAGTTCCAGGACGAGCTCAAGAAGAAATTTATCAAGGGTCGCGAGCGACACAGCCAGGAATCCTTGAAAGCGAAGCAGACCCTCCAGGAATGTCAGGATGCCCAGACCACTGCATTCGCAGAGCTCCAGGAGGCGATGGCCAACCCGGAGAAGATCGTGGAACCCAGGACGCAGGCTCCGCCGCCAGAGGTGGACTTGGAATGGGATGCCTTGTTGCAAGGCACCGAGGACAGCGACGAGGAGATGACTTCGGCGGCTGTCGAGCAAGTGAGGAGCCGCTTGCGAGAGGTGGTGGCCACAACACCGCCCAGGAGGCCGACAGTTGCGCCGCTCACTCCCCTGAAGACAACTCCACGGAAGGCTTCCACTACTCCGCTTTTGGAGGCCATGGTTGCTGGGAAGGAGGCGCCTGGCTTTGGAGCAAGCCCGGCCTCGGCTGCGCTCCAAGACCCATATCAGGTCTCGCCCTCAACGAGGACCTCGGCGCCTACCCCATCGATCTCACCGGCGAGGAGAAGATCTCGGTCCTCTACCAGGCGAACACCTATCAAGGAGAAAGGCAGAGACCCCAGCAGGCCTGTTGTCAGCGGCTCTTTGGGCCAAAAGCTTGCAGCGGTGAGAGAGGCACACAATGTGGAGGTCGTGCAGGACGACGACGAGGAGACATCGGTTGCTGCCCTGGCGAAGAACCAGGCGAGCAATGGACCCCCGGAAATCTAGCTGCCCTTTTGGCGGCTGAGGCTTGCTTCGTCGGGGGCAGCTTGCGGTTGGGAATGCACTATGACCCAGCTGGTATGAATGGAGAGCTTTTTCGGCCTGTCTCTCCTCTCAGTGATACAGTACAGATCCTCGGTCATTGGGTCAATGATGACTGGGGAGATCACCTTTTGGTTCCGAGCCCTGGTGGATGTGGTGAATCTGTTGATCGGTTTGATCACGGAGCTGTACCACATGGCTGGAGCCCCGGACGATTTTGGGATATACTTGAGGTACAGCAAATGATGTTTGATGCTGTCGTCCTCTGGCTCGGTGCTGCTTTGGTCCTGATTGCACCGACGACCACCTCCCTGGCTCTATCAGTACTCCTCGTCCTCTTGGTCGCATTATGTACACTGCTGCCAATATATGGAAGGAAACGACACCCCTTCCATCGCGCTGGCAAGGGAACAAGTCGGCTGCCTTTGCCCATCCGACCGCTCCTGGCATTCGGCCTTTTTCGTTGTGGGGTCTCCAGCCCAATGAGGATTGGCGGCCGAGGCCGCCTTGACCCTCGCTTCCTGGCACACCAGCGGTCCGAGTTTGAACAGCTTACAGTTGCCGAGAGCCAGATGATTTGGAGCCAGCCACTGTTGAGTGCAGGGTTACACCCAGCTGCGATCCACCGCCAAGGACCACCGGTCCTACCGCCGACAGGCCCCGAGCCACTTGATGAAGAGGAGCCTGAGGAGGAATGGCCGCCAGATGGATTTGAGCCAGTCAGGGCGAGGCATATCTCGTTGTGGGTCCTCACGCCCTTCTCGGAGCCAGAAATGATACAAGTTGCTGTGCCCTTCCCCACGACGGCTGAGACTCTCTTTGACTTTGTGCGAGACGCCCGCAATGAGTCTGCACAGAACTGGCTGGGCTACGTTTCCCCCACTGTGCCGCAGATCCACGCGGACTTTGCTAGTTTCCTTTTGCTCCCGGAATGGCTCCCGCACTCGAGCTGTACAGCTGTTGCTATAGATGCCCGGCTTGCTGATGGAGGCGTCTTCGCTCATTACCTACATGGGCCGCTGACACGCGGTGTGGCACTGCAGGCAGCAGGCAAGGGCTACGCTGAGCCCTTCGAGGTCTTTGTGGGAGGTGACTTGGCTCCTCTGGGACCTCTTGAGAGCCGCCTCCCAGTCTCTGGATCCCTTGTGAAGGTGGTGCCGCGGGGTACGGTCATTGAGTGGTCAGGAGAACTTCGTGACCGACTTGACCGTCCAGATTTATGGGATCCACGTACGGACCCTCCTCCGTCTTGTGGCCGAGGTATGATTGCTTTCCAGTCCCCGGAGGAGCAGTACATTCACCATGCGCGGCGAGATCGTGACAACAGTCCACACCAGGTCGCAGCATGGGCTTTTGGCTTAACCGAGGGCGCCTTCCGATTGAGAGCCCCTACCGACCGTCCGGGCAGACTTTGCTGGAAAGGTGCCAGTGTGCACTCTTTGGTCGCTGTTGTGCCCCGACAGGCTGACCCCTCTGAATCTGCGAGAGTCATCTTTTTGGATCTTCGTGGTGTTGGGCATTGGCCTCAATGGACAACTGTCGACGGGCCCCATTTCCATCCGGGGCGATACGTTGAGGACCTGCAGATTGAGTTGGTTGAGGGCTTCTCCGTGGTGATCCATGGAGGTCGTGTTCATGGAGAAGATGGTTTTGTGGAAGTGCGAGACGGAGAGGTCCTTGAGATTGTCCTCCGCCAAACGGCGGCAATTACCCCAACGCAGGAGGGCAGCAGTGGGGACCCCGATGATGGAGCAGATGATGACTGCGAAGATGGGGAGAGCAGCTCTACCTTTGATGCCCTCCCTGATTCCTCTGATCTCTCTGACGGCGCTCCGAATGGTCCCGGCCCTTGGGGCCCTCCGCCTCCTGAACCTGTCAATGCCCCCCGACGTGGACGAAGCCGATCCCCCGCTCGACGAGGTGGCACTGTGTTTGGACCTTTGGCATCGCCAACCACGATCTCAATAGCGGCCGAGCTCCCGGTCCCCACGTACGACCTAACGATCGACTCGTTGAAACTACCGAATGTGCCGCCAGCCTGGACTACGCATCCAAAGCCCTGGCCTCCCACGTGGTTGCACTTCGATCTCGATGGGCTGCCTCTGAAAGAGACGACTACGAAGGCTCTTGCCCAAACGGTGCCGTGGTCAGTATTATTGGCCCGACACAGTATGAATGACCTGCTCAAGATTGAGATCTACACGGACGGCTCTGCCAACAAAGATTCCACCAAGAGTGGTTTTGCAGTCACGATTCTGCTAAGAGTTGGTCTTTGTGTCGCGGTTCTTGGCGTCATCAGCGACCAGTTGCTGGGCGCGTCATCAGTTTGGCCACTTGACGCTCCCCCGGCTCTTCGAGCAGAGCAAGTTGCGATCACGGTAGCGATGCTTTGGGTCATGCAGTTTCGCGCCCTTATGCCATGCTTCTCCTGTACGCTGTATTTTGACTGCATGTCTGCTGGCTACGCTGCTAGTGGACGGTGGCAGGCACCGGATCAATTTGGTGAGCAGGGCCACCTGCTTGAGCTGTTCCTTCGTGAGCAGCCCGGCCTCGACCTCCACTTCGCCCATGTGCGTGCACATGAGGGGAATCCTTGGAACGAGCTCTCTGATGTTTTAGCAAAGGAGGCCTCCGCTGGCAGGGCCCGCTTTGGTGCCCCCCCAGTTGAAGTTTGCCGTGAGTTTCTGACACTGGACCTCTCCTGGCTTGCGATTGAAGCTAAAGCGGCATGCTCTCAGGCCTACAAAGTTCACAGAGGATGCTTGGAATGGGGAGCATTCCGCGATGATGGTTTCCGGCTTCGACCGGACCAATTGGTCCCTGTCCAAGGAGGTGATCGCAACTCTGGGCAACAACCACCTTCGTTCGAGCTCACTGCGGGGACTTTGAATGTTCAGGGCTTTGGTGGTAAGACTGCCTACCTCGAGGCCCAGCTTGACCATGAGGCTTTCAATGTGATCATGTTTCAGGAGACCAAGTCCCCGATGGGCTTGCTACAATCCAAGAGATATCTGCGGCTCCATTCTGAATCACTATCTCGATGGGGCACGGCCATTTGGATCCATCGTCAACTTGGTCTGTTCTCTCTGGATGGGAGGCCCACGAAAGTTGATGAACATGACTTGGAGGTCCAGTTTGAAGATACGCGGCTCTTGATCCTGAAAGCAAGACCAGCCCAGCTCTCCATCTACCTGATTGCTGCCCACTGCCCTCATGCTCTTAAAGGCCCGGAGAGCATGAGTTTTCTGGATGTTCTTGAAGCGGAACTGTCCAAAATGAAGGGAGCGGACCTGATTATATGTGGAATTGACCTGAATGGTCGTGTTCCGGCTCTGTTTGGAGACATTACGGGCGGGGCCAGTCGAATGTGGACAGCCGGATCCAATTGGACGGCGCTTTGTTCGTGTGCTGGAGAAAGCCTCCCTTTGGCTCCCAGCAACACACCGTCACCTACATGTTGGGGAAGACAACACTTTTGTCCACCCGAGTGGGTCAGAACATC
This sequence comes from Symbiodinium sp. CCMP2592, assembly GCA_905221615.1. NCBI lineage: Eukaryota > Dinophyceae > Suessiales > Symbiodiniaceae > Symbiodinium > Symbiodinium sp. CCMP2592. The sequence goes on along the minus strand of CAJNDT010001868.1, from coordinate 865,808 downwards.
GCATTGATTTCATTGCCATTGGAGGCCGGTCTTCCTGCCTCCGTGCTTACAGCCGGGTGCTACTTGACTTTGACACTGGAGCCCCGAGGGAGGACCACAGATTGGTTGGCCTGACCTTCTCTGGCACCTTCCAGCGCGCACCGCCAAGAGCTACTTTATGGCGCCCCCAATTTGATCGAGCAAAAATCGCCTCTGATGAGGGCCGCCAGATTCTGCTAGAGGCTTGCCGCAGCTTTGTGCAGCCAAAGTGGGATGTTACGCCTGATGAGCACTGTCAACTGATTCAGGACATGCTGCTTGAGACTCTTCAAAAACATTTCTCGGTCGATCGGAATGGAGCCAAGGCCACCTACATCCCCCTGAGTGTTTGGGAGCTCCGAGAGGCCAAGATGCGGCTGAAACGCGCCACGAGAGGAAGGTTGCATTTGTGGTCTGACCTAGTCTCCTGGGCTTTCCGACAATGGCGTACCGGTTGTGATGTTGGTCTTGGCCTTCTGGTCCAAAAACAGGGGCTCTTGTACCAGCTCTCGGCGGCGGCTATCCGATTCGCCACTGCCCGTGTTCGCAAGGGAGTAGCTGAGGGGCGCCAGAGGTTCATTGGAGAGGTCTTGGGCGAGGGGCACCACAGTGCGGCCCAGCTGCTCAGACGGGCCAAAGCGGCTGGCTTTGGTGGTGTAGCGGCTCGCCAAAAACGGCGACCACTTCCTGCCCTTCTTGACCCTGCGAATGGCCAACTTGTTGGACATAGAGCGGCTAAAGATCGGGTCTGGTTGGATTACTTTGGCCAGCAGGAACAAGGATTCGTTCTCGACACCACTACCCTTGTTGAGCAAGCCGCTGTGCCCATGCCAACTGACGAGGTTCAATGGACGATTGAGCTCCTCCCCACGGTTGCTGATGTCCAGAGGCTGATGAGGACCACTCCCAGGCATAAGTCAGCCGGGCTGGACCTCATTCCTGGCGATGTGCTTTCTACTGCGCATGAGGAACTTGCAGCTGTTCTTCATCCTCTCTTCACAAAGGCTATGCTTTGGGCGAGGCAACCAACGCAGTGGAGAGGAGGCATATTGTTTGAAGCCTTCAAGAATGCTGGCAGCAATCGCGAAGTTTCGAACTACAGAAGTTTGTTTGTGAGCAGTGCCCTCGGCAAATGCTTCCACCGCCTTGTCCGGGACAAAATCCAGTGCCACACCCACCGCATGCTCCACCCCTTGCACTGTGGGCCGCGACGGAAAGCTCCAGTACAATTCCCTGAGCTCTACATTCTGTCTCATGTTCGACGGTGTGTTCGAGATGGGCTGTGCTATGCTGTGCTATTCTTGGATACCAAGAGTGCCTACTATGCAGTGTGCAGAGAACTTGCTGTTGGTGACATTTGTCGCGACTCCACGGTCATACAGCTTTTCCAGCGGTTCCATCTTCCACCAGAAGATTTGCAAGAACTCATGGCAACGGTAGCCGCTGGAGGCATTATGGATGCTGCCGGTGTCCCACCGGCTCTCCGTCAAGTCATCCGCGACTTCCACTACAACACGTGGTTTACCACGCGCTTCACGGACGGCCGACAAGCTTGCAAAACACTTGCCGGATCCAGACCAGGCGAGTCCTTCGCGGACACGATCTTCGGATTTGTGTATGCGAAGCTCCTTTGCTCCATTTATGAGATTGCTGCCACGGAAGGACTGGCCTTTGAAGTGCCGTATGACCCCGAGACTGGAATTTATGCTGATGGCACAGCTGGTCTTGAACAGACGTCATGGGATGGAACGTGGGCAGACGACAGTGCTTTCCCTACGGTTGCAACTGATGCGGAGCAGCTCCTGCATAAGGCGACCAGATTGTGTGAGGTGGTTATTGGATCATGCCAAGCTGTGGGCCTCACACCGAACATGAAGGTTGGAAAAACCAGTTTGTTGATGAGGCTGAGTGGTCGTGGCTCTGTTCGAGTTAGACGACAACAGTTTCCTGATGGCGCCTCGACACTGCGGATAGCAACACTTGACATCACGGTGCCACTCGTGCCACAGTATCGCCACCTCGGTGGCTTCCTCGATGTCAACAACACGATGGTGGTGGAGGCCAGACATAGAATCGCTCTGGCTACCCAGGCCTTTGATGACTCTAGCCGGCTCTTCCTTTGCCGCCGTGACCTTGCCTTGGAAACCAGGGCTGGGATCTTCAGCACCATTGTCACCACCTCGTTGTTCAACATTGGCTTGTGGATCCCTGTTGGCCGAGCTTGGAGGATGTTGAACAACGCTTACTCAAGGTTGGTCAGGCGACTGCTTGCCCCCACTTTCAAAGGGGAAAGAATCTTTCGAGTCCCCCTTGTGGTGGCACATGTCGCGACAGGCTGCTGGAAGCTCGACCTGGTTGCGCGCCGTGCGCGCTTAAGTCTACTGGCATCCTTGGTCGTGGCTGGCCCAGACCTTCTATGGGCCACCCTCCAAGCTGAGGGTAGTTGGTTGAAGACCCTTTGTGGTGACCTGAAGTGGCTTGTTGACTGCGATTCTGCAGAATGGCCGCGACTAGGTGCAGCAGGGTGGCCAGAGTGGTTCACTCTCATCCGCGATCAGACTGCCCGGTTTAAGAGACGGGTGGCCCTTCGTCTCAAGGCCGCCCACAAGGAGATATGCGCGGCTGATGTTGTATCAGTTTGCCAATGGGCCATGTATCGGACGCTACCTAAGGTCGCACAGGATGTCCCGCGGCGACCGTTCTGGAAGTGCTGGATGTGTGGGGTGTCCTTCGATACCAAGGCGAAGCTCAGTGTCCACTACTTCAAGACGCACAAGCGGGTAGCTGAGTATCGGCGATTCGCTACAGGGTCGTATTGCGCGGCGTGTGGCAAGGAATTCTGGTCCAATGGACGACTGGCTGCGCACCTTCGGGCTTACCCTCGTTGTGTCGAGTCCCTCCGACGCAGTGGTTGTGCAATCCCGGTCGAGCCAGGTTTTGGTAGTCGTCGACGACGAAAACTTGATGTTGAGCAATACACCCCTGCTGCTCCAGTACGTGTTGGACCTATGAGGGAGCCAGCACAGGAGACCAGCTGGGGTCCTCATCTGACGAGCTACTACAAGGACCTGTGCGAGGCAGCTTTTGAGGTCACTGAGGCTGGTGACTTTGAGCATGTGATCAAGAGTGCCCTTGCATGCTACCCGCTCTACCCAGACGAGATTTGCGATGCCCTTTCCCTTTTGGTGACCGAGATGGAGTTTGTTTTTGAAAGTGATATACCACGACAATGGAGCAGGGCGACACTAGATGTCATGCAATCTGCCTGTCGAGCTGTATCGGCGGTGGTCTGGAGCGCTCCGGACGAAGCACTGCCACAGCATGAGAAGAGCCAGACCTTTGAAGACTTTCAACAACTGCTCCAGGAGATCCAATGGGACCAGGAGCTCAAGCGAGTGATGCCTATGCACGGGACCCAACCTAGCACTTTGTACATCCTGCCTTCCACCTGGGAAGCTGAGTGGGGGAAGAGTAGGGAAGTGTTCGGCAGCTTGGCCGTGCTAGATGATCCACTCGCTCTCCTGCCGTCGGTTCTGAAGGACCTTTGGCAGGAGTTGATGCAAGGACGGGCTGTACAGCTCAGGGCTCCTGCTGAGTTCTGGCGAGGCCCGCTAGCTGGACCGTTCCAGCTACTGAGGGAACACCCCTGCAATTAATTAAGCTGCGTACTTCCTCTGACAGCATGGAAATGGAAATGTAGGTAAGCAGGTATGTATTGTATGTATGAGACTGTATGTAGGCATTATATATATATACACATGTAGGCATTGTATATACACATATAAATATATGTACATATATGCAGTATACACATTTAAACAGACATCGTCTATTTCGATATCTATCCCTCTTTCCACCTGAATAGCACGTGTACAGATACGTACAAGCAACGACTATAGAGAGTCTTCATAAAGCTGAGGTGGCCTTAGCAGCGGCACAGACTTCGCCCGCCGCGCAGCCTGTTCTGCAGCCTGGAATCACCGCAAATGCAGACGTGTCTGGGATCTTGTAGCTCCTTCCATGCATCTTCTTGCGCCCTAACAGCTGCACGCCGCAATACTCCGATAGAGGCCGTTCAATCAAAAGCTGCTGATTGCTACGACTCTTATCCCCAAACCCTGAGAACCGAACCCCAAAACTCTGAACCTGAACCATGAACCCCAAACCCTCAATATCCAGAGGCCTGAACCCCAAAGCTCCAAACATCTCCAAAATATGAATTGTAGGATTTTTTTGAAACCATGAAGCCTCAACCCCAGAAGCCCCTAACCCCACAAGCCCCAGTACCCTAAACCACGAACCAGGTCATGCCTCGGCTGCTTCGGCAGCCGCCAACTCCTCGACCTCGGTAGAGAACTATTAGGAACGAGGCAAATCGAAGGGCTTGGAGGGTGGTGGCTTTGCTGATTTCGGTTTGGGTCTTTTCTTCGGCATTTTTGCCTCCTGCTTGCTGCACGAGCCGCTAGCAAGGTTAAAACAACAATAAGTCAGAATATTCGCCATGCGCACCACTTCCATTAAAGCTTTGGCTTTCTTGGTGGAAGTTTGGGTTTTCGTAACTTGGCGCGCTCATTTCGGATGTGCCAGAGGAGTTTACATCTAGGCTTTCGTGATGGAGGGCTGCGTTCAGGCCGGATAACCACCAGCCTACCTAGCTGAGACGTATTGAAAAACTACTGCTTGTGGCTTCGACTTGGCTGGTTTTCTTCAGCACTCACAACTTGGACAAGCCTGGCAAGGCTACTGATACCGCAGACAGTGACAAGCGTATTGGCCTCGGAGAACACAGAAGATGCGAGTTCACAACTTCACAAAACAGCTCTCGGACAGTGACATCTGCGAGATACACGCTCCGGACATGATTCATTCAGCATTGCTACCCTTCGCCCTGACACGGGTCTTCGTCGCCGTCAGTGGCCCTTACACCACATGCCGAAGCTTGCCGCAGCGCTGCAAGCATGCGATCCCGTAATGTAACGGAAAGGCTAGGAGTGGACGACTTGGTCAGCTTCCACCTCTTCATTCCAGCGTTTTGGAAGGCGTCTGAGTCTCCAGCTGGGAAAGAAGTCAAACGCAGGTCAACTTCTTCGACACCCTAAACTCTCCGCTTGCTGAGCTGCCCAAGAGAAAAGGTTACACGTTACCCGTTAAATCGTGGCAGGATTAGAGACGTGCAAATGGCTCAAAGCTTGACGCTTGGCCGCAGGCCGTAACGGGCGCCCCATCCAACGTCTCCATGGCACGGGACCTAGGGCAAGGATGGGGCTAAGGGTAATAGGTTCTTTCTGCGGGGTGTGATGAGTGCGTGTGGGTGCAACAGAAACAATGCTTCACTGTGGAATCATGTCAGTACCCGTGCCGATTGATGCGGAACGCTGAGTAAGTGTGAGATACTTCGAGAAATTGGGTTCACGCTACAGGGATGTCGTGTGTGTGTGTGTGCGTTGTGAAGAAGCTTTTTGCTTGAGGGTGCTTGAGGGCACCCTAGTTGACGCTTGCTAAGACAAGGTGGAGCACAAAATATAACACCCCCAGGTCAGGAAGGAACAGGGCCAGCTTGGCTTGCTACTTGTAGTCTGACCGCATGAACTGCCTTGCCTTACCAACAGCAGCGCAGAACCATGTGTACGAAAGATCGGCCTCACGAAGTTAGCTGTAGAGCTACGTCGTTGCGCTGACGTAAGATTCACAAGAACACCGTGACACGCTCGAGAGTCGAAATCCGAAGCCTCCGATTCCATCTCCTGCGGACTCCTGCATTGCAACCAATCTTCTACAGCGCGCACAGCGACTCTTGGCAAAATCCTTCCGGCCTCTTTGCTTAAACGTTGTGGTAATTGCCCATAATACCGAGCAAATGCACTACCCACAGCAGGCATTGCCAAACACTGCACCCCAAACTCCAAACCAGGACCCGGCTCGTCTTTCGCGGCCTCAGCGAAACATCACAGGGCTTTTGGCTTCAGGCATGGCTTTCGAGTCTTGGAGTTTTGTGACGATCCACCGCACATTTCTTGAGGATGTGGGCTGCTTTTGTGTAGGTTTCTGTTTATTCACCGGGACGGTGTCATCAAAAAGGGACGGACCCACCCAATTTTCCCAAGCCTGCCGACTGCCTCGAAGTGAGACATCGTGGTCGAGGCCGTAGCCATATTCATAAGCTCATCTACGGTTTAAAGATGTTCAAGATGGCACAAAGCTTGAGGGGAAATGCTGCTTGGGCAGATGCTAAATCAATGATTCTTTGGCTTTCGATGGTTAAAGCCTCCCGGCACCTCTGCCGCGTGAAGTCTGGTAGCAGACTGCCTGAAATCATGGCACGCAGGAGCCTGCGAAATGACGTGTGCTGCCTACTACTTAGTACCACCACCGCCACCACCACCGCAACGACGACGACGACGACGACGACCGGGACTACCCCTACTCCTACTCCTCCTACTGTACTACGACTATGACTACCACGACGACGACTAGTACTATGACGACGACGACTACTACTAGTACGACTACTACCACTACCGCTATACTGCTATAGGAGCCTTGTGGTGCCGCAACAATTAGAATAGCGGTGCATTATCACATAAGTGTGGACCCTGATCAAACCCTGTGCAAGCCCTTACACAAGCCTTTAGAACCCTTGTCCCCACATGAATCCTTTTGCTTCCTTTCCACATTCAACTTAGATCCCGGGGCTCCTGCGTGCAACAAACTGCGGAGTTTCGGTGTCAGCTTCGCTGGGCCGAGGCTCCGATGTCCCAGCCACCGGCATTTTCTCAACGTTTTGACCCTCTGTCACTCATAAAATGTATTATATGATGTGACGTGTCACTTGCCTCTTAAATAAAGTGTCAAAGGAAACAAATGAAACATCACATGCTGTAGTGAAATATGGTTTACCGGAGTACGGCACAGCATTCTACCGCAGAAAGCAGTAGAATGTATAACACAGTATAAACACCATTTAGCGCAATGCATAACTGACTAACATGTCTTAGAGGATGTAGCATATACCATGTATTCAATATTGTATGAAGTGTATATATATATATATATATATATCTGTACATATATATATATATATATGTATATATATGTATGTATATCCCCACACATAGACATACAGTCATAGCATAGCCTGGATATGCTCAGGTGTAACGCCCCTCGATGTAGCTCGCAAGTGTGACAGCATCTAGTTGAGGAGGTCTGATGGCATGGAGTTTGGAAGCCTTAGAGCTTGTCAGCACATGTCCCAAAACATAGCACGAGGGCAGGCGAATCAGGCGAGCAACTTGGGGATGTTGCTCGTTTTGTGTCCATCTGTAGGTGTAGCAAGCAGAGCCGCATTCACAGCAGCTTCGTACACAAGCTGCAGGTGATGAAGCTGGCAACTGTTCATGACCGCAGTTTTACTAAAGGGGATAGCCGGTGGCTTGGTGCGCTGGACGTTCACTCGTCCGTTTGCGGGGGCTTGATGTCACTGCCTTGTGTCCTGGCAGAAGCTGAGGGCTCGCACAACGCACAAGAGGATGACAGCCCATTCATGCATACCAGAAGAATAGACAACGCCATGAAGACATAAACCCTCGCCGAGCTCTGTGTTCCACGTCCTTCGGAGAAGGCAGTCTACTTCTTCTTATTCTTTGCGATCTGGCGCTTGGGCCTGTACCTCAGCGACTGCATCGCTGATCATGCCAAGAAAGAAACCGTCCCTCATACAAGAAACATCTGTTTCGCAAAGGGATCCAGTTTACACCTCACCTCAGCCGAGCTCTCTATGTTCCTTATCTCACTTTTTTGGGCCGGCCAAAGAAACCAGCTTCAAAAACTCCAATCGCATCGGTTACCGGGTTACCGGTTTGGGGCCATGGGAAATCAGGTTCTACTCGAAAAAGCCGAGAAACCTCCAACCTGGACCAAGGAGTTAGGGCTCGATGGCTAAGAAGCAGTGAAAGGCAATTTCGCTGTGTGAGAACCCAAAGATACCCGAGGCATGCAGCCCTTGTAACTGCCGTGATGGGAGCACCTGAACTCAAGCAACTGGGGCCTTTGGAATAGGGTTTTGCGATAAGTTATTGCATAGTTGTAATAATAGGGGCCCCAAGGCATATTATTGCCACCTATTCCGACCTCTTGTATTTTAGTCAGTGCCGAGGTACTTCTCCAACACTTTGAACTCGTCGTAAGAGATGTTCCCATCATCTGAACCATCCAACCTGTGCATCGAGTTACAAACAGTTTTCACAAAGCCAGAATTGGGAAGAGCAGAGGTGCTACTCTGAGACAGCATCTACAAGGGGCCAGCTCTAGATGAACTGCTCTGTTACAAAGCAAAAGATCCAGCCGCCAAAAACGCTTCGGAGCGCTGTCTGCTGATCTAAGCCGCCCTGTTACAAGCGGTACGGACTGCTCATGCATACATGCATAAAGCTGAAGGAGGCGAGTGTGCTGTCCGGAGCTATTCACCTATTGTGGTTCGTGCTAATCTGTGCCACGCGACAAAGCGAACACCACGCGAGACGGGCCGAAGTATCCTGCGCGCCCAGGCATTGCTCCGTGATGCTTGGATCTTTGGCAAAGCAGAAGGGGTTACATTAAAACACACTTCCAAGCAGCTGAGGCGAAGGTCTGAGGGACCCGTAAGCTCAATTCGGGCCTGAAGCCTTCGGCCTGAAGCCTGAGTCCTGTGATCCCGCTTCATGAGAGGCACTACCCGTGCATGCAGATTTGCAGCGTAAGGAGCATGGTCCTATGTCGGCCACGGCCTTGTTCCACTCGTCCTGTAAAGAGATCAGAGGGGCAAATCGAGACATGGTGGTTGTGCAGCGCTATGAAGCTTCCGCCGTTTTACGGCCGGCCGAAAGGTTACTATGATGTCGAAGATGCACTGACGAGCCAAAGCCGTTGCTAAACATCTCTGCAACGTGCAGCCCCTAGGAACCATTTTGCGACTACATAGTTGTCGGTTCTTGGATGCATGCGAAACATCCAGAATCCAAATTAAAGTGTACTATACGGAGCTTAACGGCTGCACTTGAAAGAGCCCAAATTATCCGGTACACGGCACAAAGACCAGCCCAGGAAGCTCCTCGGAGAGCTCGCCACTCTCGTCGTCGTCCAGAGTGATCCAAGCTTCTTCCTGCAGCATGAGATCTGTGGAGAGTGCAAACTTGAATTCGGGCTCTGGCCGCTTGCAGCATGTCTAGTGGAAAGTACGTCGGCGGCCACTTTGTCAGGGAGTTGCAGCTATTTTCACACTAAGGAGCAACACAGATCCCCATCAAGCTCAAAGTCAAACACCAAGGGTTACGATCTCTGCGGCTCAGCATCCAAGTCTTCACCAAAGACAAAGATCAGGAACTGCACAAACTCCTCCACAGACAAATGTTTAAACAAACACATGCATGAGTTACTATAACACTCCAAACGTACTCGAGCCCCATGGGATGCTGCATTGAACCTCTGCTAATGCCTTCACATCTTCAGGAGTTTGCTGGATGTGACGATAGGATGCACGCGATTGTTGTACTTTTCGTCGAAACACTAGCAATAGCAAACATGTTGTCATGATGGTACCTACTGCACGGGACGGGCAGCCAGCAGTGCTTGTAATCAATAGCGAATGAAATAGTGGTCATGAAGGAGAGCGACTAGCATCGGAAGGTTAAAACAAGACGGGCACAGCATCAAATACATGCTGCATAAAGCACACGCATTAGTCTGGGAACAAGTTCTTTTCTTCTGCATTGACCTTTTGTACTAAATGGCTGCATGCCGTTGCCTCTTGACATCCGCATCTGCACAAGGCATGGCATGTGTCCGCATGGAAGACCGCATGCAACCGTGTGCTGCTGCTGCTGCTGCTGCTGCTGCTCTGGGTAGCTACCCTGCTGATCTCATTACCATTGCAGGCCGAACGTGCTACTGCACCTCCCTGTATTGGTGAGTAGATCGAGCAATGCTGAGCCCAGAGTCCTGGATGCTCAGCACAAACCTGTGCTCAAAGCAATGGTTCATCATGCTTGAGCAGGTTTAGCGGATCGCGCCGAAGCCGGCGTCCGATCGGACCCGCGGGTCAGTGGAAGCTACTAGTACAGCCCTCTTTTCTCATGGGAGCTGTTCAAACGACCCTCAAATATTGAAACTCCGAGGTGCTCTTTCCAGAGTTGGTCCAAGATCTGCCACTCCTGCAGAGAAACATTGCCTTCGCCGCCTGGATCCAGATACCTGCCCGGGCTTTGGGCTCAACGTTGTGCCTTGCACAGAAAGGGTTGTTGACTCCGGTCTATCGCGTCGCTCGGAGTGTTTTCTCGCCGGGACCAAACTGCAAAGCTGAGAGGGCAGAGTAACAAACCTCTCGAAACCAGAAGCTCGACGCCTCATACCTCCACCAACATTGCTGACCAATGGGCACTCACGATCGGACAGCCAGTGCCGCTTAGGGTGGAGACTTATTCAGGCGTTGTCCAAAGCCTAAAAGGCTACGAGCTTGCGAGGATGGCAAACTAGTTCAGACTTCAGAGACGAGTGACCGGAAGACTGCACCGATCCGTTCCTTCTCGTTCGGGCCCTTGAACCTCAGCCCGTCATGAGCTTTGCGCGCTTTTGCAGATGAAGCTCCCTCTTCGTCTTAGCCCAACTTCATGGATCACAGAACCCAGGGACCGACGCCCTTTTCCCCTGAAGCCTCAAAGCCTATGCAGGTCAAGTAGCTTGAAGCAGCCGATATCTTTCAAGCCCGCCTCGAACTCTCGCCTCAGCTTCAAGTCATGGCCGGGAGGAGTGCTGGCCTGGGAATCCCATTAGGTCCCAACAAGCGACTAATCCCTGTCCGCACTTCCTGCACGACAAGCGCTTTTTATTTTCCTTCATGGACTTCCAGTTGACGAGCCAAGGCCTGAACCTCGTCCTGACCTGCAACTCAATATCAAGTCTCTGCCGGGTGACAATGTGAGCTCTCCGTTGCTTGTGGTGTTTGCGTTTTCGCCTTCCTTCACGCCTCCGTCGATGTCTCGGAAGGCCTCGTCGACCTAGCCAAGGACAAAGGCTGCCGGCTGTAAGGCGCGGTCTAGTTGGATGCATGCCAATTGGTAAAGTATGCGGGCTCAGGTTTACTTAAGCCCAAGTTGCATGGTTGTACCTGCTGATGAAGAACCTCGGCTCTGCAGGGACAGGGAAGCCGGAAGGTTGCCACCCAAACTGACGACCGAATTCTCGGCACTGTCCTGGCTTCAGGCTCCAAAGGCGTGGAGCCGACCGCGCAACGCATCCTTCTGGGCGGTCTGCCCTAGACCCTCGCAGGCACTGTCACATCGCAGCTTAGAGGCTCGAGCAGATCCAAGACGTCATCACCGGCCTCCTGGCGGGGTTTGGATCCTTGACCTCCCGCCTGGAGGACAATGGAGGGGTCTTGGAACTGCCCTGGTTTGTGGGATCACAGACTCAAGCTTTGGAAGGTTCCGGCTTACCTGGCCTTGGCCTCGCAACCAAATATCCTTGCAGAAGTCCCTAGAGAGCAGAGCTTACTCGAAGTTCATCTTGCTTCCCGGAGCTCCTAGAACACTCATGTCTTGTGCCTTCAGGCCCGTCCACCAGGAGACGTCTGACGGCGAGAAGTTCCCGGCCATGTAGCCTTCATATTCAGGCTGTACCAAAGGGCTGCTGTCTGGTCTTTCCGGCTCTTCTTGACATTTTGCCATCTGGATCTTTCAGGCTCTAGCATAGCACGACAAGAAAACATCCATACCTCGCGGAGCTGTATGATGACCGGGAGGCCGTAAGTTTGGGCCAGCTTCTTGCGGAACTCCACTTGCCGATCTTCGGGCGAGCAGACGTATCGGCAGCGGAAGATGCCTGGCGAAGAATTGGTTCCAGCAGAGGCTGCTGGTATAGGGGCCTTAATAATTAGAACAGGGTTTTGAGGCCCATTATGCTATAATGGTATAATAAGGAACCGGCTAAAATAGCATAGGTAATTATTAAGTCCCCTATACTTTAATCTTCTGCCGACCGCAAGCTCATGGTGTCTTCAGCAGGAGCCTGAGGAAGGCAGCTTCGCCAGGTCTGCCCAACCTTTCACAGAGTGGGCTTCCAGACCGTGTGTGCTTTCCATTCATGTCTTCTTTTCTGGGGCAGAAGTGCTCCATAAAAGATCCAAATCCAAGCCCTCGAATATTCCCCAGTCAACAACGGTCAGTAACTTCTGTCGTCTCGGCTACGAGCAGTGAGATACCGAAATGTACCCTGCATGCACAGCTGATTCACACATAGACCCAGGCAATTCCACCGAAACTTCAACCAACTCTGTCCACGAGAGAAGGAGCTTCTCGGAACGCCCATGGTCATCGGGTCCGTGGTGCCGTCCTTTAGCCCGCATTTCGGATATGACATCTTCACTCTGCTGTTACCTTCTCACAAAGTGATTCCAATGTGCATCCAGACCGACCGCCGTTCGAAACCATATCCTGCAGATATGCACGACTCCACGACCCTTAGCCCTTAGACGTCCAATTGCACAAGTTTTCGAGGACAGCGCAACTTGACATCTGCTTGTCTTGCCCCCGACGGTGAGGAAAACACGGAACGTCCATGAACGTCTCCGAAGACTTTCGACAACCTGAGTCCTCGTTCGTCAGAGAGTAGTCCCGGATATTGCCGTATTTCTCCTTGGTGCAGTAAGATGATGCCGAAAAGTCATGATCTGAATCAGCATCAGTAGCGTCGTCTGAGTTGAGTTATCCCCAGTAGACAACAAACAGCTCCATAGTCCATAGATCCCAAATTCCAAAACCACTTTCCCAACTCAAGGAGTGCCTGTGATGCGTTGCCAAAATGCTGGACATTACTAAACCCCACCCCTAAATTCAACATTTTCCGGTCACGGAAAGTCGAGCTGCGCGTAGTGCGAGGTCAACGATCATGGACACACAGAGTCGCTGGTCGTGATACTTCCTTAGATCTTTGAGCCTAGGATTTAAGGTGTTGCGGATCAGGTTCCAGTCTTTTATTTCGGGTCTATTTCGTGGGAGCTTGGAGGACCCGTACAATGGCATTGATTCAATTTCATCCGTTGGGCTCTTGGCATGGCCTGCTACGCATCCAGAACGGGCACCCGTCCCTCTTGGTGGCAAGACAGTCGGCTTTCGATGCATCTAGGTTGTCGCTGCCGTCCCTGCCAAGCGAGCAACTGACACTCCAATCGCAGCGAGAAGCCCATCACATCCAGTACTCTGAATCCGTAAACCTAAACCCGACTGAGCCGAGCTGCAAATTGAGCGAGAACTTGGTGTTCCTCGGTCCGTGAATTGTGATTGGGCCCTTCTCGGATGGTTGCTGCAACCTGTTGATTTGAAGACGGCTCTTGCTTTTAGGCTCTTAACTTGAGAACTCTGTGGGTTCTGCCCTGTGCAGCGGCGACTTAGACTTTTGGGGAGTGTGGAATGGGTGGGACGTTAATGTGCTGCAGCATGGGGAGAGAAAATCAAGCACTGAGTGCCTGAGACATGCAAAAAGGCTGTTAAGACCAAACTATCGTGTCTGAACTTGAAGGACCACCCTCCTGGTTCGTCATCACTCTTTTTCTGCGAGTCTTTCTTTCTTGCCGCTCGACCCATTGAGGCCCTGCTAGCCCGATATCCCTTTCCTTGCATAGGGTCGGGAGCCTTGTCTGTCGCCGGGTCAAGGTTTACAGGTGCTGCGCGAATGCGGACACACCAAACTCATAGCTGTTTATTGTATCTTGTTGGCAACACAAACTACATTCCTACATGCGCCAGCTCATGGAAGCCATTTAGAATATTGGACTGGAATGGAGTGGACACCCGTCCCGCATAGTATCAGCGATCCAAGTCTGGTAGTCTCCTGCCCCCTGGGCAGCCATTGGTATTCATCGAGATGGTTACTCTGCGGCTTTCATCGAGAGATTTAAGGCAATCCTGCTGAACCTGTTCGAACGCATCCAAGCATGCTTCGGTGTGTTCTGCACATCTGAATGCCCCCTCAAACCCGAAGTCCCTGAACGTGTAGCCTGTTGATCCCATCTCACCATGCAAAGACAGGCTCTCGGGCTGGATGAACGGGAAGGCTGCGCAGTACCCCAATCTGCTCCGGAGTCGTAAAAGCTCTTCCTGCCGTGCAGACAAAGTTTTGGGTTTTGCGACTCACACTGCGCCGTACCAGGCGACGTGAAGGGAACCAGTGGTTTTGGGTTTTCGCTCTCACAACTCGACAAGCCAGATGATGTCTCGCGGTTCGCGGTCGGCATCAAAGGGTTTCAGGATTTATGGGTTTAGGGCCAGGATACCCAACTCAAGAAAGATAAATCCTCCCATAGGCCGAGACACCGTTTGAATGTTCTACTCACTACATGATGTTAAGTAACCTCAACCACTCACGAAAGCCACTGCTTTCCCATTCCAGAGTTTGCACGGGTACCTCTCGGGTACCCATTTAGACGATGAAACCCGTCACGAAAACAAGATTATGAACTGATTATGAATGCGCAAGTCGAGGCCTGGATTTTGGGTTTCGTGCATCACACCATGAACGAACCCAACAGCAGGGCAGCTCGAAATGCTGAAGGTTTCCAGGGCAATCATCATGTGGCAGTTCAACCTAGCGTGGGCAAAGGATTAGCAGCACAGTAGTACATTTATCGGCTTGGCTATTCACGTCCGTCTCGGAGACTTCACCTTGACAAAACGAACCGCAAAAAAGAACCGGCATGGTGGTCCGGGCCTGGCCATGCGCAATTTACCGGACCACCTGCAGTACAAGCACCCGGTCGTCCTGCTTCTCGAATCGGACAAGGAACTGCTTGGAGTTGTGCATGTCTATGATGCCTTTCATGGCAGGAGATCGTCAAAACAAGGGCTTTGCTGCGCACCGATGATGAAACAAACACCAATCCTGCAGGAGTAAATACGTTACGTATTACCCCACCATCCAAAACAATGAATTCAGGTCCCACAGCCCTCAGAAAGGGTCGTCTTGGCGAGCCTCTCAGCCAAAACCGCCAAACGAGCAGGCACCCTAACTCCTGCTGCCACGCCGCGCAAGTAGAACGTGACAAAGGCCTCCTCTCTCGCAAGGAAAGGATCTTCGCGTTCGGATGGATCCTCCAAGCTGCAATCCGTCAAGCTTGAGGAGGCCTTTCAACCTTCATCCTTGACATTCATCAACGGAAGATTTGGTGGAAGTCTTATGGTGCGTTCTGGGCTGGGTTCGCCTAGCCTCGGACCACTTCTCCAACGCTCTCCGCTCCAACTCGGCACCTCGGTCCTTGTCCGGGTCTTCGGCCACCGGATCCTTGAAATATCCTTGGACCACTTCATGGTATCAAAGGCCGTGGTCCCCGCTGAGACAAGACTTCAGGTTTCAGGCCAGCTAATTCTGGACTTCTGTACGCGTTGCTTCTAAACGGGCAGTGCGTGCACCTTTCCGTCCAGGGGCCCACCATCTGACGCATGTGCATGCAGGTGATGAAGATGAGGTGGGATATGCTGCGAAGGACCTCCGGGGCTGAAAGACGAGGATCTCAGCCGACGTCTCCAAGCTCGGGAACAGGGAACATTCAGCACAACCCTCACGTTAGCAGCTTCAAACTGGAATCCGACGCTGGTCGTTCGTTTCGGCGGTTGAATCTAGTGTAGCAGTGTCTGCTGATGTGTTCCCCCCTTCAGCGCCTTGATCTTGTCCTGCGGCCGTGCCTCTGAGTAGTACCTAAGTCTTTCGGCAGGTCCAGTAGTCTCTTCCTGCCTTCTTCCTTCCAAAAAGCGCTCCTTTTTTCTGACTCTACTTTTGTAGCTTTATGACACTGCGTCTGCTCGAAGACAGCAATCACCGGCAAAAACCATTTCAATCGCCACAGCCAAAACCACCTACGTGACCACTACAACAATCTCCAGCACCATCACAACCATAACGAGAACCAGCATCGCCATCACCATTTGGCCCACCACCACGGTTCGGTCACCACCATTACCTTCACCGTCACCGCAGCCACCAAATCGAAGTAGCCAAGAAGATGCGCAGCGTGTTGACAAGTCATCCGGCACCAATAATAAAGGCTTCAGGTGCATGGTGACCATCAAATCCTCCCACAGCTCATCGCTCAGGGCCTCCGCATTGGCAGGCGGTCCTCAGCCGATCAGCGACCAATTCTTGCACTTGTCTGTGTGTGTGTGTGCGCAACCCTGTGTCGAAGGGCAGTATAAAGATTCGCGGTATCAATCAGCGACTGTGCTGAAGGCGCGTGCTGTTGAAAAGTGTTTGTCTGGAGTCTTGCCAGCCCGGAGTGTTCCTGTCACGGCTAAAAGCTGCCATCTGACGAGTAGGACTTTTAACAGCCTGACAGAGAGCCTTCGACAAAACTCCAGCAAGTCACTAAGCACGTGCGACATGTCCGTCAAGCCTGAGCCTCAAATGCATTGACTACGAACGGCTTTGGTTGCGCTCCGTATTGGGTCTGGTGCACTGTTGATGTTCCTCGTGGTGCCGTCTGCTGCCACTAAGGTGGGGGTTGGCGTCCGTTCAGCTGCGTCTTGTGTTATGTGTGTGCTGTTACACCAAAACAAATCCGAGATTCTACCCATCGTGGTTTCAATCAGTGTGTGTGTGTGTGTCTAAGATTTCCCGAGGTTTGTGGTCCAGCACAGTGTTGCTCTCCCAGACCCACTTTGCCGATGAGGCTCGGTAAGCGCTGATGAAGTCCAGCTCGAAAATATCATACCTAAGACCCCAGGCAGATGACTCACCCGCAATCCTCCAGGCTCTAATTTGCAACTTCACCATGTTTTCATCTACCGGCACCAAGCCCATGAACTTCCAGCCCTATGCAGCACCAAGTACAAGTGACTAAACTCCATGTGCGGCCGAAGTCCTTCATAGCTGCATTCTTACACTTTCTTGCCGAAGTTTGAGAAAACAAAGAAGCGAGTCTCCATAGGCATAGAAGAACAGGAACCTAAAGATGAGTTAGAACCAGCAGAGAAGTCTGCGCAAACATCTGCCGGGCAGCTCTGGCAAACTCCACTCCGCCACGGACTTGACTCGCAAATGCAGTGGGCGGCCCTGGGGGTCTTCCAGGTAACAAACCCGAAGATGTGGCGATTTCTTGCGGGATTGGGGTGGCTGTAAGTGGGGCTTTGTCCAAAGCTACTTCTCCGTCCCGGCTCTTCCAAGTATACACTGCTACAGCGGCTTGCCCAACAGTATACGTTCAGTATCTACCAGAATCATTCATGCAGCACCAGGCTTAGTGCGTGAGCGAATGCATGAACTGCGAAGCGTGTAAGACGCTCCTTGATTCAGCATCGGGCATCCGGTCAGGACGGATTATCATGCCAGAGTTAGACACGGTTGGAACTTTTCATCCTGAACCCAAATCATTGGGTACAGTCTGCTATATGACACTGTATTACACTTGGTTTTTTCTGGTCACTTTCTTCGAGACTCCTACCCTGTTGGCGTGGCGGCGAGGCTACGCTACTATTTGTAAGGAGTCGGTGTGGTCTCTTCACGCTTCTACGAGAAGGGAGTGCCCCTGCAATCCGGAATTTTTCAGGGATGCTGTGAGGGGTCAGGTGGCATAGAGCCGCAACATTTGTGACCGCGGTTCCTGGTGCATCTCATTCCGCAGCTGCGAACGGTTCGCCATCGCTGAGGTGTCCACGCCTCGATCTGGTGCTGGAAATTGCTGGAATGAGATGCAAGCATTTGCTGTGAAGCTGCCTTACATTTTCTAACCTTCCCGACAGAATTCAGGTTCATACCGGGCATACCATCACCAGAAGAAAAAGACACAGTACGTGTCATAGTCTTCATAGGCTCCGCCCCACCATCTGGGCATTGAGCAGCACTTGGAGCCAATTTGTTTATCGCGTACCTATGATTCTGGAACATCCCGACCGTCGGCCTGGACCAAAACCCCAAGGCTGCTCATGCAATGAGAGCAACGTAATGACTATCACTCCATGGTCAGTATATAAGTATATGGAGTATCGTTCTTCATCTCCGAGTGCTACCAATGCCATTCCTGTCACAGTTTTCACTGTTGTTTTCTCGGTTTAGACCGGCCATTGCTCTTGGCATTATCCTTTTGAACAGCCAGTACATTCTTGACTCTTGACCACGAGAATTTCGATTATGGTACGTACCTCATGGCAGGCACTGTGCATTGTGACAGTATTAGAAAACAGAAGGAAGTATCTGTCTTATGACTCTTATGACTTACGTTTAACTATTATTATTACTATTATTACTATTATCATTATTACTACTATTATTATTCTTATTCTTATTCTTCTTATTATTATTAACTCTAAACCGTTTAACTTATGGATTTCTTGCCAGGCTTCGGCTCCGGCGCTTGTTAACCACCGCCTCCCAACGGTCCAGGAGGATCAGTCGCTGAGCCACGGCGAACTCACAGTTGTTCCTAAGGTTTCAGCACTCACAACTGGGAGAAGCCCAAACCGGGTCTAGGAGGCGTAGGGTTGTTATTGTGGGTTGCGACTTCGTATGCTACATGCACAATATTGCAGGCGTCGGTTTTGTCGCCGGGCGGGACCAGGCTCGGGGTTTGGAGCTCGCGGTTGGTCACTGCACCCTTTCAACCAACCTCAAAGTCTGGCCGCCGCTGGCCCTAAGTGGGGGCCGTTTGGACCCTAATTTAGAAACACTCCACTGCGAACACCCGGCATTTTCTTCTCGGCCCTCCTGATCCCGGGCAGAGCGTCCCCAGGTCCAGTTTGTAGTGGCCGGTGGCATTCTGAGGGTTGAAGATGAGCAGCGACTCCATGCTGTGATAGCCTTTGGGAATTTCGATTTTCCCGGACGCTTGAGGGCCTGGCTTGCAGATGCAATAACCCCGTGCTACTAAACTCTGCATCCCTAGACCGAATCCTGACAGCAGCTCTGCAAGCCAAGAGTGGCGTTTCATGTGCGCCAGAAGCCGTGACTGTGACTTGAGTGTTTATTAGGGCAAATCCTCTTTCTCTGAGTGCCCTGCAAGTCCTAGGTCCGACTACTACAGCACCTGTGTTGCTACAAGGTCTTGGGGATGGCAGGGAAGGGGGACCTTGTGCCGAGGGGCAGGTGTAGAAGTCATGGAGCTTCGGGAAGCAGAGCATAGCCAGGTACCGAGATTGATCATCGCTCGGCACCGTGGGGAACATGGTCATCATGGTCCGACCTTGGACTCCGGGTTTGAGTTGGAATTCATCATTCTGGATGCGCCACTGCAAAAGCATGTCAAGTGAGGCTGAACCTACAATGCATCCTTGTCCTTGGCCTCCGGGCAGCAAGGCCGCCCTGCAACCCCTGGATCCCAAACCCAACTCGCATTTGCAGGCAGGCATCGAACACTCGAAGGACTACTTCTGCAAAGGTAAGACAAGTACGGCAAGGACATGTTGAAGTCCTCGGGCTGGCTTTGCTGCCAACGGCTTCTGAATAGGCGGTCTTGTGAACTTATTCGGACTGTGCGCCCGTGTGTGTGTGTGTGTGTGTGTGTGTGTGTGTGTGTGTGTGTGTGTGTGTGTGTGTCAGTGCCGTAGCTACAACAGCAAGAGCATCATCATCAGCTGCTGCTACTAGCACTGCAGAGGCTACTGCTGTTGCTGCTATGATGATGGCTGCTGGAATCACTATCTGCGAACTCTCACGCTTTCACTAGTCCATCAGGGCATTGCTGCAGCGTGTGTTGTTAGCTTCCGACTCTCGCTGCGGCTCGGTCAGGAACTCAACCTGAGCATGGCGAAATCTGCTGCCCAAGCTAGGAAGCTTGGGAAACACACACACCCCCCCCCCAACCCTTCAGCTCCGAAGCCCAAGAGCACCACTTGGAACCAAGGATCCTTGGCCAAAGCTTCGAGATAGACTGTTTGATCAGCCTCCCGACCTGGAGTAGGATCGCTCTCAGCTCTCGAGAAGTTGTCGCCGCTATTATTCGGGCTTCGGTCATCCGAACACTGACACAAAGCTCTTTTTGCGCATGGTCTTGCTGTGACTGCAGGGACCCCTGAGGCATAAACAGACTTGCCGTCTCCCCGTTGCAAGATGAAGCTTCCGGACAACAACAACTCCGCAAATCATTGGTGTCACTGACCAGCGACAAATGGTGTGTTCCTTCGTTGGTGCTTCGGGCCTATTGTGAAACCTCAAACCCGCAGATCCCTACAGGAAGCCCTGCACTCATAACCATGCTTTCCCGGTGGCCCTTCGGGCCGGACACCCTTTGTTGCTATTGGACTCAAGTCTAGCCAGACGACGACCTGCAATCATCTTGAGGCCAACTGAACCCTAAACCTTCAATCCTAAACCCTCGAGAAACAAACCTACACACGAATTGAGGCGAACCTGAAAGTAGTCTCCAGCATAAAGACGCAGAAGGCTGCAGGTGCTTTAGGCTTCGGGGGTTCGGGGCTTCAGGGTTTATCCTTGCTCGGGTCGGAAGGATTTGGGTTTGCGGGGTCTGGGATCAATACGAGTAAGGCATCCTTAGGAATGAGCATGGCATGACCCTGAAATGCATCGGACATGGTAGACGCACCTTCCAACTCCAGCCACTTGGCGAAGAGTGCCGTGATCTTCTTCCGATCCGCCTTGGAGAACGGGACCCATCACACCAGCACAGCTTAGCAGCCTCGCAGTGCAGCTACTTCTGGAGCCAGCTCAGCACCCCCTAGCACAGCGTGACAAAGTGGCGGTAGGAGCAAGTCAGGCAAGCATGTGTCCCTGCCTGAACCCTCAATCCCGAAATCAGCATCCGTCGCCTTAAATCGCGTGAGCTCGAAGTGGGTGTCCAGGAAGCACAGGAAGTCGTCATCCTCTACACCTGGAGGACTTTCGGGATCGGCCCAGTGCTTTTTTGAAGTCGTTTCGCGAAGCTGCCTAGACTTCCGCTCCCGCCGCCGTGCTCACCCCGGTATGCTTTGAAGGTGTCCGGGGAACCGCACCATCCTGGCCTGATAGAGCGGACTGAATCTGCGCCTGAAACAACACCAATTCGGGGTGCAGAGCTCGCAGACGGGGGGGCTGTTGCGAAGGCGGCTTGGGGTATTTGAGTGCAGTGATTTCATGAGTGAGGTGGCCTCCAAAGCGCAAGGCCTCATGTGCTTCTTCTGACAACCGGGCAGAATCTCAGACATCCCACGTCGGCACTGAAGGCATGAGAAAATCAATGCCCACATGACTGAGGAGGCTCGAAACAAGCCTCTGCAGAGCATTCCTTTCGCAGAAGCTTCTGAAGCTCGAAGCCCTCAAATGCCGACCCTACGGCCTATCTTTAAATCTTACCGACAAGCACAAACCTCTGGGCGACATGCTCGTGTCAAGGTAACCCTGCCCGTGTTCGGGACCTCAACACTGAAGACCAGAACCAGCCGGCCCGTCGTGGCCACCTGAGTAGACACGAGAAGCTCTCGGTGCTCGCACTTCTGACGACCGGCTTGGTGGGAAACGAGATCCAGCCAGTCTCGTCGGTTCGTCTGTGGCTTTGCGTTCAAGAATGTAGTATGTCATAATGGAGGGGCAAACGTCTCGAATGGGGCTTCGGATGTACAGTCACAAAGCTATGTGATCTGTCAGGGCCGATGACAACTTACCACACCCCGTACACACAACGCTAAATACAACAGCAGCGAAACTCAGCAAGCGTATGTCCAATGTGTGTATGCATGCATGTTTTGCCATCCTGGCGTCAGGGACCACCGCCAATTGCTGATACGTTCCAGGAGGCCTCAAATGCAGGCTAAGGCACTTGCCAAAGGCCCCTGTCTTTCCTCGGCTGGTGAAGCACGTCTCTCACAGCTTTTCTGAATGGCTTGTTGATATAGGCCTCTCCAAACCACCGTGTGTCTCCTTGCCTACGCAGCCTTCAGTTTCACCACTGAACCACAACCCGGAAAAGCCGCATGGCCAGGACTTGGAACGTGAACATTACAGGCGGCCACACTCTGAAGTGGAGCAGAACCTCAAAATCTCAGACTCTTGCAAGCCGGGGTGGGGTGACTACAGTTGCAAGGACTTCTGCTCGGGGGGGGGCACCTGCTGCAACGAACCCATATGTTGGGAGCAGCACTTGCAGCCCAGGATACACAGGGCTACTCGACACAAAACACACATGAATTCCGCACGCAAGCTGCTGGAGCGTGATCCCGGCAGGTCGACAACAAATTGCTCAAAGGCTCGGGGCGTGCTGGTACGGGAATGAACTCTCCACGATCTCGAAGGCCTTGCATGGCAACAGCTCAAAGGCTTCGTGCCCGGTTGCGCAAGGTGTTCAGGACTGTTTTAATGACAATGGCGACACTGGAGTACCGGAAAGCAGAGGTTCCATCAACAGGGCTGTCGCGCCTTCTCCAATGGGATCTTGCACCGCTCTGCTGTCTTGTAGAGAATTCGTAGGAGGCTCCGGCAGTAGGGCCGGCTCAAGTCCAACACATACCTGGAGTCGATGACAAAGTTTTCTTAGGGGTGCGGCATGTACTTTAGCCGAACGAAGGGCAGTCGACATGCTGAGCAATGCAGCCACGCCATCAAAAAGCAACAACGCAGGCAATTATCAACTGTGACACTCGGTGAGCCTTCATAGGTCTCTTTTCGTGACTCTCTTGCTTCAACCACCTGCTGCGGGCGCTAACCCTTTAAAATCTATAGAGGGTGTTTGCGCACACCCCCAAGCCCCAAACCAGCCCCTAAACCTGCAGATGCCCCGCTTAAACCTTAAAGCCTTGGTAAGCACCAGGGAGTTCCAAGCGCTGGCGAAGCTCCGGCTTCCCGGGTTTGTGAAGGAGTAGACCTGGCAACCTCCAGGGAGTGTTCCGTTTCTACAGGGCTTCAGAGGCCCAGCGCCTTAGATTTGAGGGGCCCGGCTTCGCGTTAAGATTTTCAGTCCAGGGCCTAACTTAGGTTCAGGATCCGTTTTCTCATGAGCTCTGGGGTTCACAAAAGGGCTGAAGAGATCCTCCGGGGCACGGGTCCACGAGGGCCTCGAACTGGTTACTGCCATCAAACTGACCTTCAGAATTCTACACTGCAGGACTCTATCTGGACCCTTCCCCAACACATGATGTCTTCCAGAACAAGTTCACTCTGAGAATACAACGTGAGCTACCATGGTGCGCGTGTTGCACAAGCGAGATGCAGGCGTGACCGCCAAACGAGAAGTTGCCTTGAGAACTGTCGGCGTCGATCATGGCCGTTATGCCCTGGTAGCCTCGGTCTTGAAGCTTTCTTTTCTGAGATTTTGAGGGCCGTATTTGCTGGGGTTCGGGATGTCGGTATGGTTGCGTTCTTGAGACAGAGCGAAGACCGTCATGGGGAGCAAGAGGCTCGCGCACTTCTGCCATGCACTGTGGGCCGAGGAAGCGAAGAAAGAAAGAAAAAGAGAGAGAGAGAGAGAGAGAGAGCGAGAGACAGACAGAGCGCGACCGCTGACACGTCTCCAAATTGGTACCTGTGACACATTCTTGCCAAGATGCAGCCTTCGGAGCGGAAGTGGCTCAACGTATTCCTCGGCAGGCCGGAGCGCTCGCTGCCAATCCAACTAAACAAAAACGGCTTTTCCGACGGAAACGGGCACTTGCTCCCGCGCCAATTAACAAGACTGCCAGTACTTGGCTCATGTTGAACGTGAGGGGCCGAAACAAAAGGAACTCAACAAAAGCGACTACCTGCTATTGAGAGCAACACTAGCAATTTCAATTGCATCCGTACCGAGTGGCCAAATTCAACGGCTGTGATGGAGCAACAGTCAACGATTCTCAAAATTCATGTCCTGGAGTCGTCTGACGCGAAAGCAGCCGCAGCAGACTGCGCATTCCCAAAGCACCCAGAGGATTGTCGGTCATGTCGATATCCTGGAATCCAGCACTGAGAGAGCAGCCATGTTCGAGCCGGCTTTACCGAGTATGAAGAAGAGAGGAATTCGCAGGATGTCCGCGTCCCTAGACTTGCTTGCCCCTGATTCTGTTTGGTCGTGGCATGGTCACTCCTTCCCCCTTGAACACTAGGATAGCGCTGCCGGGGCTGGTGGTTGGCACAGTAGAGAGGTGACGACAGTTTCTGTCATGTCTATTCCGCTTGTGATCTGCTACAGTATGGGGCCCTTGAAGATCTATTCTTGACCTCCTGCTAGGTTCAGCGTCCTTGAGGGTGGGATGCATGTCCAGTGCATCCTCGATGACCAGAGCAGACCGGAAATCCTCACCATCTTGCTGTCATTAACAGCGTCGTCATCTCTGCATTCATTGCTCGAAAGCAGGAACACAAAAGGGTCGGGCCGTAACTACGATACGCAGGACCCACTTTCAAGCTTGTCCCCCTCACCGATTCGGAGGGTCTGGGGTCATGGACGTTTCAAAATACCTGAAGCAAGGATCGCTGAAAGGAGGACACTCGGGCAAAACCTGAAACATATGCAATGTTTGTGCATTTGGGAGCCGTTGGTCTTCACTGAAGATGTTGTGTCTTGCGAGCAAAGGACACAGGGGGAGGCTGCAATGCAAGGCTTTCCTGCAAAATGGCCAAGGCCAGGCAAACACTCTGGCAAAATGCATCTCTTGGAACGCTGGGGCTTTAGAATTAAAAACAGCAGTGGCTCATTTCTACAGGTCTTGTTTCATGAGGAGCCTTGCGTTCTGAAACCCAAGGCCTCAAAAGCTGCAAACCTGAGTCTGAAAGACATCCACCCCTCAGTGCCGGCGCAGCGCGATTCGGTTTGCCACCAAGCTCAGCTTCTTCAAGGTGGAATCTCGGGCGAGGCCTGTCTCATCACTGTCAGCATACCGCTAACTAGAAGGATATTGCCGGAGCATGTGTGGCTTTGGAGGAGGTAGCTCCCCGAGGCAGGCACGGCGGATCGAACCGTCTGCGAACAGTTTTTGCATAGAAATGAGCTTGCAGTTGCTGTGCAGATGACCAAGCAATTCAATCCGCGAATCGTTTATGCATAATATAGGGTATAAGTGTAGCATAACATAGCCCCCAAAACGACCCTCTAAATACAAAGGCTCCTATATGTATACCAAGCTACACTGCTCCTGACTCCTAAACAGCCGGAGACTTTCTAGCCCATTCTAGCAGCTGTCCGTTTGCTTTCGAGAACTTCTGAAGCTGGGACCCTGATAAAGTGAGTAAACAAAGGGACCAGAAGGCACCGATGTCGAGTTTGGGACTTGCCTGTAGGACTTGCGGTCAGAAGGATTCCGGCCAGCCGGCTGGGGACATAAACAGAAAAAGCGTCCAGATGTTGGCCGTCACTTTGTAAGGATTGAAGCTATCAACTCGTGTGGGGTGAGGTCATCTTGTCTTCCAATGAGAATATGTTGAAACGAGAGATAGAACCGTCAGTCGGCCTCGCTTGGGTAGAATTACTGTGGGAAGCTTCATGCCAGAAGGCTCTGAAACGAACCACCGACTGCCCGGAAGCCTTCCAAGAGCTCCGCCACGGGGCTGTCCCGGCCCACGACGTAGGCAGCACCTGAAGCACGTTCACCACCACACGAACACCCCTTCGTGCTGTTCACAAGTTGCTTGGGACGAGACTTGGGTAGGCTCTGTGTAGGAGGACAACAACTAAATCGGAGCAGCATAAGAAGCCGTTGGGTACACTACAAATCTTCACTGCATGATAAACAACAATGATGTCTTTGACACGTACGATAGCCCAGGCTTGAGGACCGAGAGTCCGGGACTTTGACCGATGACCTATGGAGGGTATTCCTTCCACACTGTACACATACAGACCAAGAAATAGAAACTTATCTTGTTCTAAAGTTGTCTATAGATCTGCCAAGTCCTACACCTGAAGTATTTATGCATAAACGCAGATTCACATATAGAGACAAGGTTTGAGTGTACGCATGTGCAAACACACGAAGTAACGGTATCCCTGCCGTTCGCGCTGGCAGGGTAATGTGAGCATTACCCAAGTCTGTGCTGCCATGTGGCAGTAGTCCACAGAGAGCTCCTGCAAGCAGCCTTGTGAGATCAGCTTGCCTGGGCTGAGCAGCATTGTAGTTGACACTTGCTGTAAGTTGGGGAGCCGTGCCCAAGGCAGTGCCTTCGGCGACCTGCTGCAGTCCCGCCACCCATCTGATCAAACTCCTCGTGGCAGAAGCGGTTCCAACTGAGATCCAGCTTCCTGGGCGGCAAAGGGGACTCACCTCTGCAATCCTTCGAGCCCATTTTTGCCCACCCGCCCAGCTGACAGAGTCGCACCGCAAAGAATTCGCCCGAAACCAACCGCAGAAAGACCGCAAGTGCAAGGTTGAAAGAAGGTCACCAAGCCAACCACAAGTACACAACCAGTAAGAGAGTGACCCTCCGAAAGCTGAACTCGCCTCGCAAACCTGCTTGCAGTTACCTGTCGGCTAGCCCTTCGAGCCCATAGTCAGACGGCTCAGCACAGCATTGTAGGTTTCATGCTCCGAGCAGTTCACGAACGTCACATGATCAACATTCGTACATAGCCGGGTGAGCAGAGCAAACACTGCGTTGGCCCGCTCGGAGTATATAGTCTTTGGATCGTGCTCGGGGAGCTCACAGCGGCCACAACGGAGCAGGGCACTGAGTAGAATATGATACGACAAGCCCAAAGCGCTTAAACCGAGGCAGAACATTTAGAGGTTTTGCGGATCGAGCGGCTGCAGGGCCTTGTTGACAAACAGCATGTCCAGGCAGTTTGTTGTCAAGGCGAGGTTATTGCCAAGCCCTTGGGAAGGCAGGGCGTCCAAGTGCAGCGATTGTCTGGCATGAGCTAAACCGTGTTAAACCTGCAAGCCACAACAAAACAAATGGGCAAAACCTAAAGTGAGGGCACCCAGGTTCCAAGATGCCTTGCAAAAACCTTGTGCAATGACCCATTCTACGAAAGAGCTGACGTTTCTGGCAGACCGAGATTTCTTTTAACAGTCAGCAAGCTCTTGGGCCGCAGTGTGCTGTAGAGCCTCAGAGCTCCTAGGCATTCACGGAATCTGAAGTCACCTCTTCAATCATGCTGGGTCCAGGCCTATTCCGGCGATTGCAACCTCGTGCAGTGCCTTGTGCTGGCCGATGGCTTTACCTGCAAACAACTGCGGGGCACGTAACTCAAGCCCCCACTGATCAGAGCTTCATGGGTTTCTCAAAGTGGGGATCTGATCTGAGAGCTGGCTCTCTGCAGCCTCAAACCTTACATCCAACTCTGCACAAATTAGAACAGCTCCGAGATCTGGAGAAAGGCCACGGTGCATAGCGGAAGCAAGCTGTGTGTTCCAATCGCGATGTGGCTCAAGTTCCTGGGTTGAGTCGGTCTTGCCAGTTGTTTTCTACTGTGCTCTCTCTTGTATGACATACTTGTCGCGTCTTTGTGATCTTGTTCGGTTCGAGCCTCATGAAACGTCGTAACCTTTTTTATTGCTTCGCGCAGTCCTATCCACAGTACATGCCGTGCTAAGTTGTGCTTGCACGCATGCACACAAACGCACGACAACGGCCTCGCCGCCAATCTCTTTACACTCTCATGAAGTATGACTGCGAGCACTGCCAGAGCTCCTCCCGTGTCATTGCAGCTGCCGTTCATATAATGATAACGCTAATGACTCATGACGTTAATGATACTAGTAGTAACAACAATGGGAATAGTAAAAGTAATAGCTGACAATACTGTTGCTGTTACTACTGGGTTATGCATGCCGAGCTCTGAAGTCTTATGGGCCTGTGTAACCATCGGTTCATGGATCAGCGGTCGCAGCCTCGTTCAAGCCGGTTTAGCTCTGAGGCCCTCGGAATTGGCACTCAGTGCCCGCAGGACCATCAAGGAACCCGAACCGCCACTCCAAACCCCATGCACTGTGCATCATATTAAACACTGAATCCAAGCTTCAGGTATGCCAGCTTCCCGGCAGTTTGGGTCAGCTCAATCACTCGGCGGATGCTCTCCCGGCCGGCCAGCCTGGCATTTTGCAGGTTGAGGTTGCAGGACTGCTGGTCTTGTCATGTTGCTGAAGGAGATGATCTTCAGAACAACTCTTTGTTTCATGCAGCTGGCAAGTTCCATGCAGACCTTCCAAAACTACAGGCGAAGGTGAAAGGCATGCTTGCACAAATGGGTCTGCAACCTAAACGGGCCCAAGGGGGCAATGTCTTAGGACTTGACACTTGAGGCCGGGGTGTGCAGTTGGCCCTAGACTCCGAACAGTTATGGGTTCAGGGAGTCGGAAAATTATTGTTATTATTATTATTATTATTATTATTATTATTATATTGTTATTATTATTATCACTATTCTGCGATGGCTTTCACTAGTGCCTGCAGCTGGAGAGGCTGAGACGTTGAAGCTCTGCACAAACCAGCTCGTTGCTCAGCTTTGCCAAGAGCGGTCCCAAGCTCCTAGGTGCTCTGGCTACAATGCAAAGCTGCCCTTCACGGCAGGTAAGAGCTAGCAACCTTTCAATAGAACAAGCAGCACAATGAGGTCAAGAGTCTTATCGGTAAGCAAAGCATTGTTGGTCAAGTCCAGCTCGTGAACGGCATGGTCCTCCCCGAGGCTATTCAGCTCTAAACCTTGGAGTACCGTTACCTAACAAGTACTCCTTGTTGAGTACAGTGTGGGTTGGCTGCAAGAAGGACGATGGAAAGGTACACAAACTTGTAACAACACCGTGTTTCACTCAGGATACACGCCGTCCAGACGGCTACCCGGGGCATTGGGGGCGGGTAGCACCATTCATGCTACTCGCCAAACAATCATGAGCAGTACCAGAATTACATGCGTCCCGTGCGTCGCATGCACGCCGGATACACTCGGTTTTGTCAGATTCAACGTACGTGCAAAGAGTGAAGCACAGATGCCGTTGCTATCGAAAGGTTTTGAGGGATTATTGTCAACCCATGATCTCCATCCACCGTCCTCGTTGAGTAAAGCCATGGCCTTGCCACTGTGACATGGTATGCAGTCATGGCAGCACTGTAGCGTAGAGCGTGAAGTCTGTTCGAGATGAGACTCAATTTGAAACAACCCTTTGCAAGGCCGACAACCCACGGGCTGGGCTTCTTGACAGACAGACCTCTCAGTACATGACGCT
Organism: Symbiodinium sp. CCMP2592; assembly: GCA_905221615.1. Taxonomy (NCBI): domain Eukaryota; class Dinophyceae; order Suessiales; family Symbiodiniaceae; genus Symbiodinium; species Symbiodinium sp. CCMP2592. Next base: position 836,724 of record CAJNDT010001868.1, on the reverse strand, counting down.
TCGTTCACATTCCGTGGTTGCTTCGGGATTCTGCGTCCCGGCGACTGCGGACATCTCGGCGTCAGTGAAGAGCTGGCCGTTGGCCTTGAAGTTCCGCGTGTGACCGGTCATGAACCTTTGTGACACGCACCGTCCCTAACAGTTTTGCGAGCAGTGTTGCGAAGGCGGTTTCTGTTCCAACTGATCTAACAATCTAACCTTACCACTACGACAATGATAACCATTACTGCAACAAAACTTCTCTTTATGCTACTATGGATGCAGACCAAAACTTCGGATGATCTTCTCGGCTCCGCAATACATACCTCACGCAGAAAGGCCGAGTAAGACCAACTTAGGTGACAGGGGGAACCGTCAAGACCGCTCGAGTTTCCCGAAGTTTTGCAACAAGAAGACAGAGGACCGTCAAGCAGGGTGCTCGTACTGGACCCATGTTGCGAACCCAAGCATGCCCTATGGTGCCGCACGAAATGACCCGTCTCCACCATCCAGGCAGCAGGATAGGATTCGGAACCACCCGTCTCTCGTGACACTGGTCGAAGTAATGCCGCTTGCCTGAGACTTCAAAACCCACACGATATGCAAAGTTCGTGAGTGGGCAACGCGGGCTGTGCATCCTCGTCTGCGAACCCTCCGTTCAGAAAAGCACCCTTAACATTTTTGGACAGTCTTCCCTCCGCGACTGGAGCATGTCATGGGTTGAATAGCACATTAACAGCAAACCAACCTAGAAACGGCGCATGTCCCATCAGCTGCCGAGTGCTTCAGGTCCCTCCAACATCTACAGTGATGGGAACGACAATCACAACAGTGTGACCACACCATCCCGAAGACACTCTTTCAAGATGACAGGGGCGGTTCCGTTCTACCAATCGGAGCTACCAGGGCCCCAGTACTGGATGAAGTTAGACTGCCATGCGAGCCCGACCGTATTTGCAGAGCTCTCATGCTTCGGAGTGCCACTGCAACATCTCATGAGTTTCCGGTTTAGTGACTGAGGCTGAGAGCTCAATCTGGGATGGCTTTGCAACACCTAGCCTTCCCCAAACAGAGAAACACAATCCTGAACAGCCAGCTTAATTTCGTCGAGCTGTGAGGGACAAGCTCAGACTTGCAATCGCGCATGACATGATTTTTTGATGTGCGCAATCCCAAAATGATATGAGCAAGTGCAACCAACATGTTGTCCTACTGCCCACTCCATTCAGCTCCTCCACAGCTTTTTGGGAAGTTGGGGATGTGCAAGATGGATCCTCACTTCATGTTCATCCCACATCCAAAGCGCATCCCTTGTCCATCCTTTTCCCACACGCCCTATCCATCTTTTGGGTCTACATAAGGTTAAACCCCAAAAAACGGCCGAGCTGCCTTTCCTCACGGGCCGCAGGGCATGTGTCACCGAGTAGTCCTTCACGCTCACGTCCACCTTTGCAAAGGGTGTCCATTTTTTAAAGGGGTTTGGATTCAGTAGTTCTCAAGTTTTTCCTAGATCGCTGACCTCTGAAAAGATCTGGAAATACCCATTTCATGCCACATGCAGCAATGTGTATACACATAAGTAGAAACAGGTAGACACATGCACAAGCACACAGAGGTATGGATATGCATGCCTTCTATGTGATAGCACGTATATTCATGTACACACATGCATACATGGAAACATATAGATGAATGCATAGATAAATATACACAGACGATAGGTATTTGTATGCCATTCTGTTCGCATGCGTTGTACGAAGATACCAGGACGACTTTATGAAATCCCAACACCTCTGCTCGTAGTTCTGAGGGATCCGGGCGTCGCACGTCCGGGGGAAAGCGTCCATCTCCCGCGGCATCCTGTGGGGTTTTACTTGGGATGCGTTCGCCGGCATGTGACTGCCGTCGCAGGTCATATTGACCCTATGGTTCATGAAACTAATCATCCATGTGGTCCATGTCATCTACGGCTACTGACCACCACGATTTGCCGTGCACTTACATGCACCCGAAAAGGCCCTGGCAGCAGGGCCTCTGGCCGGTTGTTGAGCGTCAGGAGGCCCTCGTGCCTTACTTCTGCATGAAGTACAACAGCCCAAGAGCTATTCGGGGCAAGAGCTGCCTATGTAGAGAAGAAAAGTTTCGAAAGTCTTGATTACAGTTTGGGCCTTGGGCTTCCGCTTCCTCAATCTAGGAGAGGTCCTCTGCACGCCGCAAGCTCGAAACTCTTCTCTGCCGGGGTTTTCTTGAAGCTCAGGATGAATAACAGTCACCAAGCTTAAGCTACGTCGCGAAGTGTGACAAAATAACGAAGACTGCCGAATGCATCATGTCTGCCGCTACTGCGAAGCGTTCTCGCATTCTGTCTCGAAGGCTTAAGGCTTGGGCCCACGAACCATGCCGCAAAGACCAGCTGACAAAGAAAGGCAGGTCGCAGAAAACAGCAGCTGACCCAGCTAAGTACCACAGACTGCCTTACCTTGCAGCTCCCGAAGTCCGGAGCTTTCAAGACACCGCATCCCTCAGTCTGCTGAGTGCTGTCTTGGTACGTATGCTGCTGGTGGGCCAAGGTGCCTAGAGGCTTCACCAAAGACCACCTGCATCAAAACGAGTGGATATCAGGCGTCACCAGCTACATGCAGAACGACAGGCTACTGAGCATCGCTAAGGCAGCGACAGCGCAGAATCACAAAGTAGTTTTGAACAGCAAAGTGTCATGCTCACTGCACATGCAGACGGCCACGGCCTGAACGCGCTATGCCCATTGTGTAGCTCTAGGCGCATGTCGTATCCTGAGCAATTGGGGTTTTGTCCTGCGTGCAGGAGACGGATCCACTCCTAGGTACCCTTTCATGCAACCCCTGCACTTCAACATCATACAAACGAGCGCGTTAAACCAAGATTCTTGGATACTCCTCTTTGATGTCGACGTGGTGGTCCTGATGCAGATCTCCGCGGGATTGCTATGTCCATTCGCAACGGCATGGCCTCCATCCTTTAGGGTGTCCGCCTGGGTGCCTACGCGCGGAATCTCGTCGACCCACCCGAACCCATCCAGGGAGGACTGCCGCGAAGGATTCATGTAAAGCCTGGACCCTAACCCGTCTTGCCTGGGGGAGTCGGCCGGGGAAGCGAAGAAGTATTGCAACAGTCATAATGCAGATCCATAGCAACTAATATGGGCTCTTCATTATGGTAACTTAACACGAACCCAAAAAGCCACCCTGAAACTCCAATTTGCAACATCGCAAACACCGGCTCCCGAAGTGGCAGGTCGTGCTTGGACCAGAAGCCCTCGCTCCAGAACTCCTCCATCAGAGAGAGAATAATGGACGATGCGGGGTGGTGAATTTTGTATGTATGCTTGGGCATGTTAGACATGACATAAACTTTAAAAATCATGCTGGAGCGAAGGTTGGATGAGCCTGACAAGCATGGGCCTGCTGCCCATAGCTTCGGAGAAGAGCCTGCCTCGGCAAGTGATGAACTATCACCCGCGTTTTGAGCCGAATCTTATGCATCTTTATCCAACCGATCATGCCGAAGTAATCGTGAAGCCCAAACACCAGAAGTGCATGACCACCCTGAACTTTCTCAACATTGTGCAAGCATTATATGAGCTCCTCTTTGCGCACCATGCGCTCTCGCTGGTCCTCTTTTGCTTCGTAGCCAGGATTGTTGAGCAGCCTCGGTTGATTGTCAAGGCAGGTGGGAGCCACACAAGTCTTCATGAAGTCGGGAAGCACTTAGCGAACAAAGCGTCGCATCTCAGGAACCCATCTGAGAGTCTGTCCAAGTTTAGGATTCAGGGATTCAGGGGTGCTTCGCTGGCAAAGCGAGAGAAGTGGACGACAAACCTAAGGTGGGATGCCGGATGGGTCAAGCTGAGCGACTTGAAGGTGAAGTGCCAGTTGTGCACGGCAGTGCTGATCATCAGTGTAATGCGTTTCCTCTGCAGACCATGCACAGCTGCCTACAACTTATCCAGTTATGGTGTCTCAGAGAAGCGGCTTCTACAAAAAGCTAGCAGCTGCTACACCACAAGTGCCTTCGCCCACAAGCTCCTGTACCCTACGGACCCCGAGCCTGTAGCACGTTAATTTCACGATACTGGTAGCATGTCATATAAGCAAGGCTCAGTTGGTGAATCGTCTTGCACTGCTGCTTGAAGGATGAAGGCGGTGTAGAAGCAAACAAGCCGCGATCCTTGCATTCCCGGATGACCTCAAGCAGTCATACCACCGAGAGTCGAAAGAATGAAGCCTTCAGCACCTTTCCACACGCAACGCTTCTAGTACAACCTCGGCAGACTCGACATCCCGAAGTCATGATGTGCATCCTGATGTATAAAACATATCACAGCCTGACCCGTGAGACTTTTATCCGGTGCAATCATGCATAAGGATCCCTGGCTCGCGAAAGCTGATGATGCACCTGTAAAGCGACCGAGCCGACATTGAGTACGGAGATCGAAGTCTTTCGCGAAGCTTTCTAGAATTTCAACTGATGACTTCGGGGCTTCGTTTCTGCTGATGCTCAGCTCTCGGCAATGGGAAATGAAGTCTAGCAGTCCTCGTTTGAATTATGATATTGAGCTGCAAGATGCTCTGTCCTCTTCTCCAGTACCCGGAAGACTGATCAAAAAACTGTTTTGCCTCGACCCAAGTCACTAGGCAGGGTAGTTGCTGAGAAGCGAGTTTTCGAGCGTTCGACACTTCTCGTATCAGCAAGTTCACTGCATTAGGAGCTTCGTAAGAACTGTTTAGATGCTGTCATTCTTTCTCGCGCCAGTCGCTTCGAATAGAATGTCATGTGACTCCAAAGTATGCACCTGAATGCCAAGCTGTCAGTCCCGGCTAGTTCCAAGTTCAATCGGGAGTAGCGACTTTGCGCACGTCTATTGGAATCCAAGCCGAATCGTGAGCTGCGATGTATCGACAAGGAGCACTCGCCATCATGAGAGCGTTCAGCTGCTCGTACTTCAGGACCCCGACCATCATGTCCACGGAGGATTCTGCACGTGCAAAGCCATACATGAAGACTTGTGGAGGGCTTTGGGTGAAGCATTGATCTGAGACCAAAGTGATGCTTCAGGTGATTGGAGCTACTTGCCTGTCAAGCCAGGTCTGCTACTAGTACGTTCGGGTGCCACTTAACAACGCAAGGCTGGTGAGTACTGCACTTAACTTGTACTGGGTTACGGAGTCAGAAGACCCTCTTCCTCAAAACTTCTCAAATGCCCCTCCTCTTACAGGCTCCCGCTCGCGCTCTGTTTCTTTCCGCAGGTCTTAAGGACGGCGTGCTGTCCCCGGTCCCATCCCGACAAGGAGACCTGCTGGTTCTTTAAGGGTTGGTTCTCTCTCTCTCTCTGTCTCTCTCTCTTTCTCTCCCGTCGATGATGTCGCATGAATAACAGTTGGGTACTGCCCCCCATACAGTAACAGTCTACAATAGGGCTACATACTATTAAAGGCCTAATATATCTGTTTTATGAATAAAACTATCCAGCTGTTCCTGAGCGGGGGCAGTACCCAAAATAACAGGCCAGTCCACACCAATGCGATCTCAAACGAAAAGCGGCTCCTGGAAAAAGTTGGCTTCTTGTCACCACCCGATGAAACCACCTGAGCGGGCGAAGGCCACGCGAAGGCCTGAGCCTTGCTTTCTGGACTTCTGAGTAGCATTGAATAGCTATCAATGCAAGTCGCCAGGGTTCGCTATACACGAAAACCTTATTTTGGTCTGCTGGGCTCGATGAGTCACAGGGGATGATCAAACTCAGCTCGGCTCAGAGTGACCTCCCCTTGGCTGACCTGTGCAATGAAGCCTGTCGTAATGTCAATGTGAATTAAGCCTCCAGATCCTGTACAGGTATCAACCTTGCTATACGACCGCCGGTTGTTCGACTCTAGTTTGGGGCTCGGAGCTATCTTTGAGACTGCTGAAACCAAAGGCAACGCCTGCATCATTCCTTTATACCCGCATCTCCAGAACCTGCTGCCTAGAATGCCAGAACCCAACTTGAGCCTCCAAGCAGCACCTTTGCATCTACCATGGTATGGCCCGCCGAGCAGCTCCACTGAATCGTCCATGCGCTCGCTCGCTGGAACCCTCGCACGCTCTCGCTTCACAAAGTCCTGGGGGCATCTTCGAGTTCTGGAACCAACCACACCATATCCGCCACGGCTTCGAGGTGTTTAAATTTTGTATCCACCCGTGCTCTCAACTCTCCTTCCCGGACATCTTCTTGTGGTGGCGATTGGAGACATGTTTCCTTTTCTGTTTTTCACCTACCAGCCAACCCACCAAAATATGAGGCTTGGCTCTCACTCTCATTTTGTCGGAACTGCATGTGGTCGGAGGGTGAGCTCCTTGAAGACACAACTCTCTGAACCCGCACTCCGACTACAGTGTCAAGGAAGAGCCCAGTCCCATGGCTCAGTCTAGCAGAACGCAGACCTCAAGGAATTTCAGTTGATTTCCCACGAATCAAGCCAGGTCGCGGCTAGGATGCCTGAGCAGGCATCATCCTCCTGGCACTCGCGTTGGATTTTGAATTTAGGTCAGGGCCGCTAAATTTTGGCAGCTTCCTGCATCCGCAAGACTCCCCCCCTTAGTATTAAATTCGGAGGCCAAGTTGTTCGTGACTTTTTTCAGCTCTCTTTCCCGACGCCTATCCTCCACCTACGCGCTCTGGACACCCCTTTGCTTTCGGCATGTGGTTCTTCGTTGTAGAGCCTGGGATCCTCTTGCGCAGCCAAGTTCGGATCTAGCTTCGAAACCAGCGACAAGTTTCATCTCTGAACCCGAGCCCTCAATCTATCTCTAAAGTCTACACCAGAGTAGGAGTGCAGGTTTTCGCAAGCCATCAGCCTGCTGGTTGAACCAGCTGCTCGAGCCACCACGGCCCAGCACGGAGGAGCGGGCCAACACCGAGGAGCGGCCCAGAATCGAGGACCGGGAGCCCTGCTTTCCAAGTTGGTTCCTGGGCCCATGGTTTCAACATCTGTACGGTTTATCAGCTCAGGCACAAGAAACCCCAAACCACAGGATTCAGCGGCCTATAACTGGGTTCAGAGGTGTCGTTGTCCAGGGCTTGTATTGCTGTCGTCGCTGGGGCTCCTTTTGCCGCGGGGCTTGCTTCTCAAGGGTCCGTCTTTCTAAACTGCTACATGCGCAGGCCATCCGCACCTGCGGCTGCGGCTGCAGGAATGGTTCAAACCCAATACCCTAAACCCCATTTTCTGAACAGAAATCTCTGCATGGCAACGTGAATGGGCCTAAACTCGCACCAGGCAGGCAAGGCTTGCGCATGTGTCTCTCTCTCTCTCTCTCTCTCTCTCTCTCTCTCAACAAAGGGTTTGAGATTTGGGGAGCCTATGGGGGGCGTTTGTTTCAATAGCTTTGCCTCTGCAAGTTTCTGTTTGGCCTCGGAGAAGGAGGAAGTCAATGGGAGAACGATGATGGCTGCATCGAGTCAGCAAGTGGTTTGTTCTGGAAACTTCTACAGTCCCGTGGGATGTTGCAGCGTTGTGTGCGTGTGTGTTTGCGGAGCCCTATGTGGTCCCTCAATAATCTTGGCCTGCAGGCTTGGCGTTTAAAGAGCCGTCGCAGCATTTTGTGCGATTCTGGTGAGGGTCCGACAACTGACGATCAGAGGACCCGCGTCGTGTGCAGGACTCTGACTTCCAAGGCAGCCTCAACGTGTACCAATGAAAGGCCGGGCTGTATTACAGCACGCTGTGCGTTCATGACATCATGAAGTGACGTGGTCTAATGTGTCAATATGTGCCAATCGACTGGGTTCTTGGTCTGAGGGCCGGCCGAGAGGCCTTCCCGTGAGCCTCCTCGATGTGCTTCTTCGAAACCCTTGCGTGGCAACGGACGATCTCCTGACGTCTGGGCACAGGTGTGGGTTCTTTACAGTCTATTCGTCTAAATCTATCTATCTATATCTAATTATAAGCACAATAAGTAAATATGCACGGAAAATATGAACATATCATGTCTGTATAAGTATATAAATACACATCTCTTTGGGCATAGAACATCATAGAACCTCAGTGTGTATGCATACGTGCGCACACACTCACACATGTACACGGCAATGTACATGCACGAGTGTATTATGCCAGCATGGCTTCCCAAACACTAGTAGAGCACCGCGACGACCAGGACGACCACGACCACCATGACTTAGAGACCGAAGGCAACCATCGGGAGAGCACCAGGAGACCAAAGACCGTCTGGCGGGATTCAGGAGCACCGGGCTTATGGTTCCGCGCCGCAGCAGGAGACACGTCCCGGGGAACGTTTCTCACGGCGTGCGAATACTCTTTACACTTACCGTTAGAACACTATGCGCATGGTTGCTACAGTTTCGGTGCCCACACTAGGCGAGGTTGTTGGTGCTGAGTCGGTTGAGGTGAAAATAGGTGAAACCTAGATTCGAGCTAGATTGTAACGGTGTAACAACAATGAATGAGATGACTACACGCGGTGTTTCTCGTGACGAAAACTGTGATAAGTAGGAGCCTGCAGGCGGGGCAAAACGGGCAATGCCAAAGATCGGTTCTGCGCGGAACAGGGAGGGAGAGAGAGAGAGAGAGAGAGACAAACCTACAGACAGTTTGACAGACGGAGACAGACAGAGAGACCGACCGACCGACAGCACAAACAGAAAAACAGATGTATGTACGAGAACAGAATGTAGGTATGAATTCGTGAAGTTGTCTAGGGTGTGTATCTAATGCTGCGTGCTTGAAATGGCCTGGCTACTGCGGCGAATGCGGGCACGATGCTAAGGCAGGAGCAGAGTTATTCAGGTGTCATGCGCTTGTGACCAGCCTTTCAGCGACTTGCATACATTTGGGCATTCCGCCCAGAAGTCAAGTCCGGTCGAAATGAACTGTCTGCCGACAGTTCTCAGGATAAACTCCTCAACTCTGATAAAGCCTCAACTCAGCCTCGCCTTAAGCTCCTTGGCATGGTTGCCCAAAAGTCTACACATTTGTACCTCCAACCCTGAGAGATTCTCGCCGGGTGACGTTCCGGTTCTTGTCTGGCGCCGTTTCACTTCGGCGCGTTCCTCACTGTTGTCCCAATCATCCTTGGGCTCATGGCAGAGCTTGAAAAGCCCGTCGCTAGCAGGCTCTCGCGTAATTTCAAGCTCTGCGAGGACCGAGAAGGAAAGATCTGCAATTTTGACTCACACACACACACACACATTGGGGTGATGCAGTGCCATGTCGAGGCAAGCCCTTATCGAAGCTGCAGAGAAGTCGCCAAAGTGTCGGCTAAACTTCGCACTCCCGCAGAGGCTGCCGTGCTGCCTGAAAACCCGGATGGACAACAGCCGTAACACATTATACGTCCCGTGGAGTACGTACTGCACGATGCAGCTCCAGCGTGGCAGATCATGGCAGCATATGGAAGCCTTTACAATTGTAATTTTGCAGCCAGTGTTGGTACGCCGTTCCAGCTACAAAGGCAAGCACGGCACGGGTTAACTCACAGCTCATCGCCTCTGAACAGTGACGCTACCTAGTGCGCGAACCCCAAATCTTCAAGCCGATGCTATTAGTTGGGAGTTTCCGAAAATAGGAGACCCAACATAGTAGCCTAAATTGTAGGATCCTTATTAGGTACCCCTAATTTTCGGAAACTCCCAGTTCGAGCCCTACAGTACCTCGCTCCGCCGACGCTGTGCGGCCTGGGGCATCTCCTGCTCAAGATGGGAGGGAGAGAGAGAGAGAGAGAGAGAGAGAGAGAGGGGGGCGCGATGGCCATGGCCTCTCGTTAGGCCAAGGAGCTCAAGACTGTTTTGTGGGGTGGGGCTTGTTGTGCCGTTCTTCCATCACGGAGCATCAGTGAGTTTTCTGCTGGCACTGCAACAAGTGATTCGATGGTGTTCGCGGTTCCATTCCCTCTCCGTGCCGGTTGCCTTCGTCGAGCTCCAGCAATGGCCCCAGCAACGACTGAGACTCCATGCCGACTCATGCTCCGCCAGCAGTGGTTACCTTCTGGCTTTCTCACTATCTAGCAGCCCAGCATAGCACTGCTCCAAAGGGGTTTTGGCTCATTATGCGCTCGGACCTAAGCTTGTGCAGGAACTATGTCCGTTTCTGGTGCAGGCCCCATGTCTCATAAAATCACCTGCTCTGAGCCGTACGCACACGGAAAGGTTTGCGGAGACGTGGACTTATTGAACCACCATCGGTGTCCTAGCTGTATGTTGCAGACAGCACATTCCTTGCCAGGGCTTCAAGCCAAACTCTCCCATGGAACATCCCTTCGGCTCTGGAATCCAGAAGGTTAGAGCCGACATCGTCTGCTCTTGAACTTCTTCCATGCCGAGGTTGATCGATGTGGGCATTTTCTGAGCCTGGGACCCGTGCGGTACCGTTTTTGCTCGGTCCTGGCGACACCAGAAGCCTTTTGATTTAGACCCCGTCCAACAAGCTGCCCGTCAGTGCTATGCTGATCTCGACTTCAAACCTTGGGCAGGGCACGTCCGTGAAAACACTTATACTCTAGACCAGGTGGGGTGCTAGGACCCGTGCAAGAGCAGCCCAAGACCTCCAACTCAAAAGCCAACGACCCTTGAGCCCTGCCAGTAGCCTCTGCTCGCCACAGGCTCCTCCTCCATGGCCAGGTTTTCTGGCTTCACGGACCTCCGCTTAAAACACAGCTTAAAACACAGCACGATCAAAGACACAATTGTTAGGACGATGCTCGCAATGGTGGTGGTCAATTTTGTCCGCAAACATGAGACATGCTACCATCACCGTTTGCATGACTGTCGCCGTGGCCAACACAATGAGCACTACCGTGACAAGTCAGCTTGATCATGCGCTTGCACCAGCACTACAGTAGTATTAGCAAGCAGCGGCAGCATTAGTTAATAGAAGCAAGGAACTAGAAACCCTGAACCCCGCCCCAAAGCCTAGATCCTCCAGCAACTGAGTCCTTGGCTTGATCTCGCCTGTGGATATCAGCCGCACCTGCTTCAAAGCGGCAGAGGCCCGATTTGATGTGGTTGCCAAAAGCGAGACCCTACCATCGCAACACTTCGTGGCGACGGGGGGTTTCTCCTTTGGCGTGGAATGTGCTCGTTTTGTGGCCGGGCTTGAAAGTGTCCATGAGTAAGAAAGGACCTTCAGAGCGATCGTTGGCACGTTGGTGCCAGTGGCGCACATGCAAGACCGTTGGAACCATAGTGTGCAGACAACGCACCTTCCACCGGCGGGAAGAGGGATCCTTACAGCCGTTCCAAGATGCTTCGGCTTTCGCACAGGGACAGAAGTAAAAGTATGCTTTTTCTTTTGCAAGAACTGATTCCACAAAGCCTGACAGGTTTCGGATGAGGTGTGCGGAAGGCATTGCAAAGGATTCATTTCATGCTTCCCTATCTTCAGCCCATCTTTGCTGAGTGCATGCTGCACAAGCTGGGCCCCACGCCCACAGCTCCAAGATGCCACGCCTGCAGATGTTGCCCTCTGCCCGAAGATTATACTTCAAGAACCGAGACCCGACCAGAAACCTGGCCAACACTACTAGAGCGGAATAGGCCCCTCGCAGCTTTCTGCACGGCGGAACCGCAAATACATGTGGGCAGACGTGCTCACTCACACACAACACTGTGCAAAGGATCCAACTAAGCCTCTCTTCCGCCCACAGCTTCCGACCGGGCACCAGGCTGTCCATTCAATTGTGGAGCCGCACGTAGCCCCCCAAGACGAACAGCCTCGTAAAGACAGAAGTGACGTGGAAGATCTGGGGTTCTTGGATCCTTGAGCCTTCTTCCCCAATCCCGCAGACGGTTACATGAAGAAAGGCCTGATGCCACATTCATCTGCTCTTTGGAGCTCCTGCCCACCAGTTTTTCGAGGATCGCGTTGCAGGCGACCGAGCCCTGGGTCTGCGAACTGCACGGATGCTTTCGACACGTGCGGTTCTGTGAAACATCTGTGTGGGGTTTAAATAAATTTAAATGGGGTTCAGGGTTCAGGGTTTTTCTGGGGTGGGTTTAGGACAGTCCTGGACAGTCATTTGCCGCCTGCGTAGGCCTCTTTGGAACTAGGCAGGAAGCAAGGCCAAAACGAGATTACTCAGCCGAGGTTGACGGCCCCTCCACCAGGCTGGTAGGGCTTCGCAATCGGTCCAGCATTTGGGTTTGTCGGCGCCTGTGGATTCCGATTTGCCCGGTAATAGACAACTCGAACTTCATCAGGACTGATGCTGGAGCCCAAGAGCTCAGATGCAATGACACGCTGCACCTCCGCTCGTTGGACGTAGCTTAGCCGTCTGCAAATCTCCTCGCTAACTTCACGGTTATCAGACTGGATCTGAAAACAGACATCGATCGTTCTCGCGACAATCAGCCGTCGCCCCACCAGGCAGCCAATTATGAGCTCGACCGCGGCTGCCCCAATGTTTGCGCCCGCCAGGCGTGCGATCGCTCTCTGCACGGCGGACGTGAACTCTCCCGATTCCATCACCTGCTGTGGAGCTTCAATCGTAAGATCTCCGGAGGAGACGAAGGCAGCTGCAGCTGTTGAGGCGGCACCTGCAGCACCTGCGCTGCCAGAGCTGCCAGAGCCACCGCCAGCCGTTCCACCAGCTCCACCAGCTCCACCAGCACCCCCCGCACCTCCACCAGCGCCTCCTGAGGCACCTCCACTAGCACCGCCAGCTGCACCTGCAGCCGTTAACTGCAAATGCACGATGGCAAGCAATCTCACAACTGGCTACACACGCAGGGGTGTCATCTGCATGAGCGACAGCACCGTGAAAGACTTAGCGGACATGGCTACGTCGACCTTCCCTAGTAAATCTATCCACGGCCGAGATCTGGAGGAGGGCTTGAGGTTATTTTGCCTCCTGCATTGAAGGTTTCGGTTATGTAGGCTTCAGTCTCTCTCTCTCTCTCTCTCTCTCTCTTCCCCAGGCGTAGGGACCGGTCAAGGTCCCGGGGCTTATAAGCCCACCCGATAGGATTTATCGGGGTTTAGGGGAGTGACGAACGAGTGTAGGACATCCATTAGCTAAGCCATATAGAATACGATAATGGAACAAGGATGTATGTACACTCTCAAGGTACATTATTCCCCCACTGGCCCACGTCTGTCTTGTCTTGTTAACAGGTTAGGATTCGATGCAGAAGAATATAGAGGAAAGATTAGACTTGGAACATTGTTTACCTCTACTTTTTGGCAAGTCTCCGCCGATGCTTACAAGTCTCAGTGGCATCGGCTCTCTCTCTCTCTCTCTCTCTCTTTCTTTCGCAAGGCTTGAGGGCAAGCCCCCACCCAGAGGGCTGCCCCTGTTGTAGGCGCGCTCTCTCTCTCTCTCTCTCTCTTTGTATTGCTTGGGGTGTGAGGCAAGAGCAGTCCTCCCGACCCGCGCGGTTTGCTGTACCACGTCTAGTTTGTTTTTCTCTTCTTCCCCGGGGCATGAGGGGAGTTCGAAACCCCTCAGCCTTGTAGTCTCTTTGCTTTGCTAGGGGCTAGGAGCGGCTCCTTGTAGTCTCTCTCTCTTCCGTTGCGGCACGATTCGCCCGCGTGGCAACATGACCTCTAGTCTAGGCTTGCCTCCGGCACCACCTGCGGCACCGCCTGCACCGCCGGCCGCTGCACCGGCAGCCGCGCCGCCGCCAGCAGCTGCGCCGGCACCCGCAACCGGTGGAAGGCCACCGCCAAGCTTAGTTTAAAATGCAGGTAAGCGCGTGAGTTCATGAAAATACTCAACCTCGTTACGGACCTTCGGCTGTCAACCGGTTCTCAATGTGCGGGGGATCGCTCAGTCCTGTCACACACAGTCATAGTGAAACACAGCTGCTAGGGATGAAAACTTGGGCTCTCATCTCATTACCGGTTGCTTACCATAGTTCTCGGTTCGGTTCCTTGTGCTTTGCAGGGTCGCCAAGCAGTCGTCACGGCCTTGAAGACGACTACCATTGATGATCACATCAGGATCATCACCGTCATCATGTTCCCGTTCGTCTCGTGCGAGACTCTCCAAGAGGGTCCATACATACTACTATTCTGGAACTAGGCCCTCCAAACCATATAATTCCATACGGTAGTATATATGGACCCTCTGGTTCTGGCAAGCTAAATGCCAAGGCACTCCCACAGCGAAGGCCACGGTGGCCACGCCCAGACCCATCCCGAGCTCCTCGGCATCGACGATGCACTGCCTGGGCAATGCTCACAGTTACAAGTCGAGCAAATGTGTGTTGATATATGTGTACCCACACATGAAGCTGTTGGTAGCAGCTGTAACATCTGACTAAATCCATAATGTATGACCACCAACGCAATGGCTCCATCTTTCCCTCAGGCTCAACCACACAAAACTCACGTCATGCCAGAAAGGCGGTCAGGAGCGTATGGAGCATTCGCTGCATACACGAGCATCTAGAAGTCAGGACCTCGTCACTAAGACGCACTACGCACCATTCCCTGCCCATGACAGACAGGCCACTCACAGGTCCAGAATGCCTCGTCTTCGCATTCTTGAGGGCAGTCGCCTCAGTCACAGGGAGCCCTGAGTGCGATCTCACGCAAGGCAAACCCAGGGAGAGGATGCAAGCAACATCACAAGGGACCACCTTGGCGAGGGTTTGGCTTTACCGGCATTCTGCAGCCCGGCCACAAAATGAATCGTTCACGTAGACCTGCGGGTTGCAGATCCAATCCGACAGGAGCCAAAGCTGACGTGAGGCCGAAGCCCTTTGTGATTTTGGCAAGGGTTTTGCGACGATTGGCCTTTGACGGGGATCAATGGGTGACTACGACCGAGAAGCTCCTAGTTCACATTGCAAGTACAAGTATGGAAGAACAAACAGGATAACTCCTCTGTTGTCGAAGTTTCAAGCAAATCAACAACCGGAGTTTTGCAAGCCCTGCAGGCGCGAACACGAACCGCCTCTGGAATTTGGCATCCATCGTTGCATGTGAAGGTTTCCTGAGCCACTCTTCCCGATGCAGGCGTTGAAACTACGATGCCCTATCTTACTGGTCTTCCTTCTCTCGTGCAATGGTCGGGGTAAGCCTGACACCGGAAACTTTGAACCCTTCAACACAACCCCGGAACCCTAAACTGCCCTAAACCAGGCCCGAAGAAGTAACCCAAGCTTTGCATCGCATACTGCTATGCTCACGATCACAAACAGCTGTATTGTTGGATGCTCCGCCTTGCGTGCTGCTATAGCACTATTGGCAGACCTATCAGCATGGTTCGCTCTTATTGGCCTTGTTGCTCACGTCTTTTCCAAAATCTCTATGACTACCCCTAAGTCCACGATTGGTCGTCTCGTTCAGCTGTCCATGTTCACAGTCATACTGTCCATGTTCAAGCGCGAAGGCCTTCCTAAGACCCCACCCTACAACCACGGCCCTCCAGCAGATATGCCCAGCTTCGCTGATGCTTTCCGCCGGAGGTAGTGCCGGCAATGGATCCGAGGCTCCCAACTGACAGGATGCTCATTTGGGGTCACGGCTCCTTTTGTTTATGGCAACGCGTGAGAATCTGTTAGTCAAAGACATTGGGAAATAGCGAACGGCAGTTGCAGCAGTGCTTCTCTCTGTGGTGATTTTACGTGCTTTTGGACTTCTGAATCGGGAGCTGCTACGATTTGGGGGAGAACAAAATAGTGAGGCGCGCCCTGGTTGATGACCCTCGGGTTTGGACTCTTGCAGCTTCTTGCTACAAAGACGGTCGCATCAACGTCATGACGTTTCCATCAGGGTTTGCGATCACCTCGAGTTCGATGGCTGCGACGACGACTTTGCTTACGGACGCGTGCTGCCACTGCTGTTGCTATTACTGCTGCTACTCTCTGTTTGACAATCAGCAAGTATTGCAAGTGGTACGCACGCAATGAGTTGAGTAGCACGACAAGACTTGTGATGGCAAGCGGCAGATCCAAAATGAAACCATCTGCAAAGTGAAAGGCACAATCATAACTCGACTAATCAGGTGACTCCGAAACAACCTGCATCCCATCGTCCGAAATCCCCTTAACCCTATAACGGCCCTTCACTTCAAATCCAAAGCTCCGTTGCAGGGAACCGAAAACGAACAACACTTCCGAGTGCCCTGCGATCTTGAGCTGGAACGTCGGGTCCAGGGACCTAGGCTTGGCTTTGGCAGCTCTCTGCCTCTCCTCACAGGCCTCAAGCAAAGCCTTCCGCAGGCCACCCCACCCCTTGCGCATCCTCGCGCAGCCAGTAGGTTTGGCTCGGTGCCACTTGCACAGAGGATGGCTGCAGAGCGAGAAAACAAACAGTGATTATTTGTAAACTGCAGCGTGTCTCGCCGCATCCCACACAACTCACAGAATCAAACCAAAGCCTTTACTACGCAGCACTGCCTGGGACCTACAGTACGTGCCTGCCTCTGAAACCTTGCACGAGCGCTTTGGGAGACTCTGCCTGATCTCGGCCGGCTGAGTTAACAACAGCAGCAACAAGGAAGTACAGGCGAAGGTGGCATGGGTTTCGATATCAATCGGCATGCTACACGCTCCTCCCTTCGGTCTGTCTCCCGTTTTTCTTTCGTCAGCGCTATGTTGTAGGGGTGTGACCCCCTACACAGCGTGCGAGTGCAGTCTGTCTCCCTCTCTCTTTCTTTCGTGAGGCTGAAGGAAGAGGGAGCGACCCTCTCTGTCTCTCTCTCTCTCTCTCTCTCTCTCTCTCTCACTCCCCCCAGGGAACGGTCAAGTCCCCCGGGCTGAAAGCCCACCCGTGATGTTACGGGCTCAGCGGGGTGAAAAGCCAGAGTGAAAAGACAGGTGTTTCTTCCAAGACTGGAAAGCAAGTTTGGGCATTATCACAGAGCCAATCAGCAGGTCCCTCTCTTCTTCTCCAAGGCTTTCGCCAGGCTCTCTCTCTCTCTCTCTCTCTCTGAGGGGTGTTATTGATGCTTGTGAATATGATGACCTGCCGTGATCTAAAGCGAGGCATATATCGGTCTGCCGTAACCTGCCTTTGAATGCAGCACTGTGATATCTGCAATTCTCATTGCTATCGCTTCTGAACGATACCGACAGTGTTGTAGTGGCTCTTTGCACCGTGAGTAGTTGGAGGCGGCAAAACCGGGGGTCCAGAAAGGGAGCCGTTTCAATATTGGGGGAGGAGAGCTCTTCTTTGTCGGCATGGGTCAGGGTTGCAGAGCCTGGGGTGTTACGTTTGGGCAATTGTTCTAACTTCTGCAAGTGCCTCAGAGGCACCCCATCTCAAAGACCGTCAGGGTGTCTTGAAAGAAGGTGGTCAGGCGGATCTGGATGCTGGTGTTCGTCGCCGGCCCCTCGAAAGTGATATCAAGTCGCTCAATCGGCTGAGCAAGCTGAGGGGACATGGGTACTAATACCTGCGCCATGAGAACAGCAGAAACCTTTCGTGCAGCGACTGTCGCATGGCCCCTACACAAATGTTCGCCTTGCTCAATGTTTTTCATTCCGTTGGCAGGGTAGCCTACGTGATGAGGATTGCCCAAAGATGAGAACCGCAGTAGGGACCAGAACTTCCGAACCTCCAGGCGGAATTTCAGCACTGTCTTCACGTCTCGTGCACCCACAGGGACACATTATTTCTGCATGCATGCATACCTGCATGCTTGCAGCCAAACTCTGGCGTAAGGGAGAACCCCTACTTCTGATCCCAGCGGCAGGTCCGTCGCGAAGTTGGAACAGTGAACTTCTGTTCCCTTTGAACCTCCGGTCTCCAGAACTTCACGATTGGGCGACGCTCTCGGCTTGATGGCTAGGAGTCAGAAGTCTGAAACTTAAACCCTGGCTGCACCCGAATCTTTCATATGCACCTGCGGGAAACACGATACATTTTAGGTCTTCACCAACTGGTTGCTACAAGTATCTCCACAAGCCGCAGTGTTTTCAAGATTTCTGTGGCTGTGCTTGTCCTTGCAAACAACCGACGGGCCGTTAACAAAACGTCCGCAGGCAAATGCGCGGAGCACGTGGACCAAGATTTCCCGTGGCTATGACCATAGAAGCTCTGTGAAGCATGCAAGCCAAGAACTGAGTAAGCGTTACAACACGTTGCCGTGAATCGAACCCAAGAGGAAGCGTCACCCTCAGCGTGAAGCACAAGCAAACGTTGTTTCATTTTTCAACTGCAAGAAGAACCTCATCAGCATATAACAAATAACGGGACCAAGTGCTCAGAGAAAGTCGTCGAAGTGGCAGCCAAGAGTAAGACACCATGAACAAGAACGGGAACAACAGCACAGCTCGCAACGGCACTAGCTACAGTAGCAAAACCTGATCCCCTCCCTTCCGGATGTACGGTGATTCACGCCAGGCACCGATGTGTCAACGTTGTATTGCTGGGAAGGATCAGGCCCGGTCCTTGGCCGAGAGTCTTTGGACACTTAATGCTCAGATTTCCGGTTCGGAGCCTGGTAGGATTTAGGGCCTTTGGGGTTCATAGAGCCTGTATGTGGTCATGCCGCAAGCAAGGTTTCGGTTAAACGACGGACCAGGCGAGTAGATGTCTGTGATGAGAAGGGAAACTGATTCGATTGGGGAAGGTCGGCAAACCAAAACACTCCTGTAGAATAAACAACCTAGGAAACTACGGGTTCCGGTATCCCCGCTGAGATCTGTCAATACGCAAGTTCTGTGCCGTAAAGGGTTTTTGCACTGTCACTCGGACACTCCAGGCGAGGCATATAGTTCAAGGTCTGCTGAGTTAAACTTCACTTTGTAGGGAGGTTAGTGACAACAATCGGCCACAATACAGAAGATAAAACCAACCGCAAAGGCTTAGGTTTTGGAGAGGTTGGGTCCTGACTAGGACCACGCCTTGAACCGCACTGTCCCTAAACCCGGCCTAAACCCTAAACCTTGCGCACGCCTCAACTTGATGCTCTACAGGAAATAGAACCTGCCCAAAATCCACCAAAGAAAGAGCCCAATGCCTAAACGGGGTTGGTTAAATGAGCTCTGACTCGCTTCTTTTGGATGATCGGGTGACTCAGTAGTCGGCTGATAAATCAGGTCAGAACTGACAACTAATTATCACCCCAATTACGGTACGTGCAACCCTACATACTAGGTCCTCTCAATGGGGACAGCCGTACAAACCTAAATACCCATCTCGTGCAAAGGTGCACTGAAGCCTTACCTCCAAAATTGGTCCCGGCAAATGGGAGTTTCAGAAAATTTTCGGGTTACCTTATTCTGGGGTCCTTATGATTAGGACCCTACAATGAAGGGTACTATGTTAGGGTCCCCTATTTTCGGAAACCCCCAAATCGCCGAAAGCTACTCAGGCAAATTCTCTCAAAACCGGCCGTTGCTCTTGCCGAGGGGCCGGTGTCGAAGGGAGTGCCCACCGCAATCCGGTAGCCCAAGGTCTAGGAGCAGATTCAAGGAAGACTGTTTAAACTCGTAGAACAATAGGAGTCCCAGGCACAGATTCAGGGTCGTCATAGTATCTGACTCGGAAGAATCTCTGAGACTACTTGAGAAAGAGGCTCGTGCAGTGCTGCTCGTCTTCGTCGCAAAGCTGTCAAGTTAGCCATGCAAGGCTGTGCGCTCCAGCCGTACATGAAGAGTGCTCGTGGCGCCGTTAAAGCCAAAATGTATTCTACCGGTAGTACGCAACCACACCCTAGAGAAGGGGCCGCTTCAGGTGGCACTGGGGGGTTGTGCTGCCCCTGAATCGGAGATGTTAAGACAAGCTCCAGCCTTGCAGGTACAGGCTTAGTTGCAATCGCCTGGCAGAGACCCTTACATAAAACCTGCAGTAATGCATCTTACCACAATAACTACTGGCAAAGACTTTTCCAAAACATCGTGATTCAACTTTCGCAAGAAGTGGGAATAGTGCTACATTCAGGTTCCAGAGGGCTCGCCCTTGCGGGGTGTAGCGCATTGTAGGGCTTTCTCCCTCCAGGGTCGAGGAAGCTCTTCTTTGCCTCCTGCATTGCTAAGCATACGGGGCCCTCGTTCCAGGCAAATCAGAGATCCATTGACAAGCGATACTACCGCAAAATCGATGGCGCAGTTACCCAATACTTTTTCAGCAAAATTCCGTTCAATCGGAGGTATACGGCAATTAAAACTTCAGCCGCAGAATCAACTATTTATTCAGGATTTACGGCGGCCACTGAGGCATCGGCTGTTGGCTTGAAGAGCACAGAAGTCCATTCGACCTCGATGTTCATCTAAAGCTGCATGGAAACTTCTTCTTGAACAACGCGCGAGGTGTTTGCTTTGGATACCAAGCCATTCTGTACTCGCAGATGCAGAGGCGACGCTTGGTCAATCTGATGGGCTTTATACTCCGAGCCGTTTTTCTAATTTTCTCGGTAATTACTGGTATTTATGACTCCACTCTGTTGAGTTACTGCGATGAGTCTCCCAGCCAGCCCTCCGGGCCACTGTGTGACATACAACGCGCGTCGCCTCAGCATGCGGATCTGATGGCTGAAGTGCAAGGTTGCACAACCGAAGCCGAGTGTGTATATCATCGCATGTTGCTGGGGCTTTGGTTAAAGCCGGCGTGCGTGCGCAGACCCACAAAAAAACTTTCGTGTGTGAAAAGTCATGCATGTTGGTTCCTCTTGTGCAGGCTAGGCCACGTCCCATGTACGGTTCTCGAGTCCACGCAGATTTAGGGCGGCGATGTTGATCGACGGCCTGGGAATCGCCAGGGTCTTCATATGGTCTTCGGGTCCGATATTGCAGAGCTGCAGCTAGCGCTTGGGCTTGCACACGATTCCGAACAGGACCGAACACGCAGACACAAACAAACACACACACACACAGACACACACAGACACACACACAGACGGACACACAGACGGACACACAGACACAGACAGACACACGCACACAGACACACACACAGACACACAGACACACACACACACACACACAGACACACACAGACACACACAGACACACACACACACAGACACACACACACACACACACACACACAGACACACACACACACAGAGAGACACACACACACACACAGACACACACACACACAGACACACACACACACGCAAAGACACACACACACACAGACACACACACACACACAGACACACACACACACACACACACACACACACAGACACACACACAGACACACACACACACACACAGACACACACACACACACACACACACACCACACACACACACACACACACACACACACAGACACACACACACACACAGACACAGACACACAGACACACACAGAGACACACACACACACACAGAGACACACACACAGACACACACACACACATACACAGACACACACACACACACACACAGACACACACACACACACACACACACTGACATACACACACAGAGCATGGCTTTGCAAGTACGGACACTTGCATCTTGGGGTGGTCCGTCAAGTTTGGGCAGCCTATGTACTGAAGCATAAAACTCTCTGGAAATCTGATAAGTGGGCAGCGGCCGAGATGTGCCGGCACTATGATTTACATTAATGTCTTCGTCGCCTTCTTACGGTGAGTACTAATGCTATGAAAACATTGAGACAGTTTGGGACTCCGAAGTAAAAATGGCTGGCGATAGAGTCTTGCATACCCCTAATTGTCATCTCGTGTGGCAAAGGCTGCTACATGCATGGTCGTCTTTAAGTTAGGCCGCAAGTGTGTACCCATACGGCGGGTCCTCAAACATGTCCTTTGCAGAAAACTCTACTGACTTGTCGCTGTCGGGTCAAACAAAGACGTGCTGTACTGTCTCAGGATGCCTGTCCACAGTGTTGGACATCTTGTGTAAGGGTGGTTAATATGAATGCGAGGAGCAATCCTCCTGCCGGCGCTATCATCGCACCGTTCGTCCATTGCGGGCGGGCGCTGGTGTCCGCCTTGGTTATCCTTGGCTGAGGATCACCAACCCACCATTGGACAAGCAACGGGCGCGACAAGATTCTACAGTGTCTGTTTGAGAGAGGCATCGGAGTCGAGACGACGCAAGCAAAGGTCTGGCCGCACTGTGCTGGACAGCCCGGAACTGGGTTGCCTCCTCCTGGTGGTCCCCCCGGTGGTCCCGCCGGTGGTCCGCCGGGTCCTCCTGGTGCTCCTGGTGGAGGAGTTGATGTAGGTCCTGGTGGTCCTGTTGTTGTAGTCCCTGGCGCAGGTGTTGTGGGCCCTCCTGGTGGACCTGGAGGTCCTGGTGGAGGATTTGTTGTCGACCCTGGTGTAGGCGTTGTTGTAGGCCCTGGTGTCGGTGTTGTTGTTGGCCCTGGTGTCGGTGTTGTAGTTGGCCCTGGTGTAGGTGTGGTTGTGGGCCCTGGTGTAGGCGTTGTTGTGGGCCCTCCTGGAGGTCCTGGTGGAGGCCCTCCTGGAGGTCCAGGTGGACCTGGAGGCCCTCCTGGAGGTCCAGGCCCCTGCAAATCTCGCGAAATCCCGCCTGGTGGTCCCTGCAAGGGTGCAGCCGGCAGGGTGGCCAAGACTTCCACCTGCACGGGGTATGCAGAATTTGCTATCGAAAGCTCATCTGCAGCCCGAGTTGTTCTGCAAAATCGGGCTTACTACGCAAAATCACAACCCGTTGCAGAACAATGTGCGCAGCACACTTTTTTGCTGCAGGCTTGCTTGCAAGGACGCCTGGCAGCACACTTAAACCCGAAACCCTGAAGCCTGAACGTCGTTCGTTTTCGACGCAGGCCCTGCAGAGTGAATGCCCGCCGATCGCCAAGAGCTCCTGCCAACACCGTGGTGCGGTTTCTTGTTAATGTTGTAGCACCGCTATGTTTCTGCCAGTATTAACTTGAAGCCTGATGCACAAAAGCTGTTGTTGAAGCACGCTCTGCGGCTATGCCTGCCGCAAGTCAGGACGAGACGACGCCTTGGTAAACATCTCAAGCCCATTCCAGATCTCATCCTCGTACCCTCGGCCTTCAAAACCGCCCTGCATCACAAGCTCAACAGACATGTCCTAACCCTTTGCGAGAGATGTTTAAGCCTTTATTCCATCCATCACGGTTTACATCATGACTCGGAAACTCCAAAGTCACGAATTCACGAGCCCATCACTTCTAGGATGTTGGAATTTCTAGAATCCTTGAACCCCTCAGGCACCCGAAAATGCTTACTAAGGCTTATCGAACATGAGAGCCCGTCAACTCCCAAAGCATGTAACCGCCTCAGAGAGGAAACTCGTACCGACAACTCCAGCTCAGAACCCTCTCTGTGATAGGCCGCTAGTGACGAGAGGACTGCTGTTCCAAAGAAGCCTCGCATCTGAGCCAACGCAAGAGTGCTCTTCTTTCATCCCCTGCCCACCCCACAGACCTTGTGTCCCGTCGAGTGGATCCCGGCTCCGGGACCCCGGGAATATATCCTAATGCACTGACTAACCTCTATAGTTCAAAACCCCTAACGCCAGAAACCTCAACTTAGAGCCTCAGGCCCCTTGCGGCCTTTGAAGGGGCGGAGGCGCCGGAAGGAGGAACACCCCGGAGAGCAGGAGGAATGCCAGGCTAAGGGCCTCGCTGTAGGGCTAAAACCCTGCAAGCGGGTTCGGGAACAGGGACGATTTTTCATAGTCTTCGGGGCGATTTATGGGGCCACGAAGTTGAAGCTTCCTGTGTGGTTTGCCTGAACATGATTGCTCGATGTGTCTGTTTTGCTTGCTTCCCCTACTCAAACGGCGCAGGAACGCGTTGCGCATTCTTGCACTGATTCCGGGCTCCGTTTTTTAAGGGTTGCCTCTTGGTTTTTATTGGAGCTGGGGAGGGGGGATGGTGACGTCCATGTCCGGCCTTCTTTTCCGGCCTGTGCTTTATCGGCTTCGTTTGCTACATGCCTGAAAACGTGGCCTGGGCGCAGGATTTGTACTTACTATTCCAGACTGACACGCTTCGCGGCTCAGCAAGACAAAACTCACCTGATTTCTGATTTCACAACGATTGTTTTGCTGGATGCATCCTGTACGCATGAGCATGATGCGCATCATTGCACAACGCTTCTTTTGTGCGTCTTGTGGGTTGTGGTACTTGTCTCTTTTGTGCGTCCTTGTTTGAGTTGGGGGGGCTCTGGGGAGGGGTCGGGAGCTCAAGACATCACTTTAGCGACGAAGGGCTGCACCTCAGGCTCAGTCAGAGCATGCCTGAAAACGCGGCCCGGGTGCAGGATTCGAGCGATTCCACCATGCGACGCTTCTTTTTTGATTCGTTTCTTCCCGGATGTGCATTCCCGTTCAGTTTCAGGAGATGCTCGTCCCTGAACTTGCAAACACCGGAAACAACCTTTCTGAAACGTTTCTTTCCACGAACCAAAAACCAGAAATGCCGACAAAACCGAGTCAAAACAACCCCTGTTAGTAAAACTGCTGGGAAAACCCCAGGCTGACCATCGTCCTTTCATCTTTTCTAATGTTTAAACTAGATGTATATGTACACATAAATACTCAGCATCACATAGTTGCAGGTACAGTGATTTGTTACCTCCTGCATTGCTGAGCGAATCACTAGGTAGGGCTGTAAGAGTTTACAGGCAAATGTGTACTACTGCGTACTGCAATACTCAGATCCTCCAATCTTGGGTTTGGCGTGGGATGAAGGCATGGCAGGCCAAGCTTGTCGAAAACAACACAATGGCAGAACTGTTGCTCCTCAGGGGTACATGCTGAATCAGCCAACCCGGGAATGTCGGATCAAGGCTGCTCAGAAACTACTAGGATCAAAAAGTCGTGACACCAGCTTCATTAAATTCAAGCCTCACCATGATGCTCATGGCCTGTGGATATGGTCTATGTCTTCAAGATTGTTGCAACATCGTAACATGCGCTCCGTACTTTTAGCGCAGCATGGCCGGCAGCAATGCGAAACAAATGCCTCGCAACTGGTTCGGACCAAGGAGCAACCGCGCTGCGCTGCCAGGACACCTGAAGGAAAGGCTCGTTGCGTTGGGGCTTAAGACAGCTGCATGGTGTCTGGGTTGCTAAAGCTTCGAGAGGTGTGGTTCATGTCACTTAGAATAAAACGTGCATGGCCCAGTCGCGGATCGGACTAGTCTCTGTGTGATGTTGTGTCATGCACGAAGTTGTGGATCTGAATCTGTCATCCGCCAAAGACATGGTTGCAGAAAAAAATTCACTGCTGAGATAGCGTTAACTTATCCCGCAACAGCTAGCCGGGGCACGTGCAACGCCTTCGGGCCGACACTCTCTAGACCAACAGTGTGTGTGTGTGTGTGTGTGTGTGTCAAAAAAGGCGGCTTATATATATACACACATATACACATACGTATATAGATAAATGCATACATACATACCTACATCACATAGGTTCATACATATTCAATCACATACATACCATGCATACATACATAACCTACTTACCTACCTAGCTAGCTACCTATCTACGTACACCCACACATACATACATACATACATACATACATAGATACAAGCATACATACATGCAAACATATAATGCGCATAACAAACAGTACTCATTCTCATTCCTGCTACTAGGACGACTACGACTACCACCATGAGGACGACGACTACTGCTACTACTATGACGACGGCTGGCACCACTACCACATACTACCACTATCGCCACCATGAATGATGACGATGCGTATCAGTAATTGTGGCATTCCTATCATTAGCATTGTGCCTGGCTTTTCCGACTGACATCTTCGGCTCGGAGGCCTGCTGTGGCTGCCTCTGTGCGCTTGCAACTCGAGCCACCAACCTGGCTGCTCAGCGGCGTGGCTTCAAGACAACTCGTGAAGCGCTTGGAGTTGATTTTGTTTCCTCTGCCTCAACACTTTGCAAGACCTAAGAACAGTCCGACAGCCCTCATCTCTTCGCTGATCGAGCCACGGATCGCGCTCGGCGAGCTCGGCCCGCATGGCTCTCGCAGCGGCGGCGCAGGCAGCGGGCGCATCCGCAGGACCGCTTGGAGTGATTAAATTCAGGTCGTTTCTTGCGGTCTTGGGGGGGGCTACAGGCTAGAGCTCGGTGCAGGTAATTGTGGCTCAAGCTTCTGAGGGCTGAGGGCTTGACCGCTCTAATGAGCGAAGAAGCTATGGTGTAGCTGCCAGCATTGGCCAACTTTCCTCTGACCCACATGTGCGCTTAGACAGACGGCTTGTTTGTGCTTTCCGCCACGATGTCCGGCAAACTGAGGAAGCAGAAAACCATGAACGCTGAAGTTCGCACAAAATCCAATACTCGACCATGCCGAGCCACGCGCCTGCTACAGTCGTCCACGGTCTAGTCTACACGCAAAAGTACCGGCTTAGATCCAGCTTTTGGTTTTGCGGGTGTGAATTTGTTTTTTGAGGCTATGACCACGACTCAGATCATTGCAATCGTCATCTTCTTCCTCGGACTTGCTCTTCTTGCCTTTGTATTGAGACCGCCCTGTGATTCTGTTCTCTCGCAGCGAACTGAGCCATTCTCCGTTGGGTGTTTGTTACGAATACTGTAGTGGCCCGCGCTGTTGCCGCTTGGATTGCCACCGCCATTTGTGCTCTCTGACAGTCTGGTGATCCGATGTCCATGTTCAGCATATATAAATGAATAAGTACATGAATATGTGTAATATATTAGAAGCTGCCCCCACCCTGTAATAGTGACTATAAGGATTATATGGGATTATATTAGGGCCCTATTATATTCCTATTATACCACTATTACAGGGTGGGGGCAGCTTCTAGTGTATATATATATATGTATACATATATATATATCACCTCCCTCAAAGCTGTACAACACAACCTACGACTTCAGCAGGAACCGAAACCATGAAAAACGCCCTCACTGTACATGTGACGCCTCGGGCCCCAACAAGCAAACTTTCAGCCCTCGGCCATTGCAAAACAAGTGCTGAAGCCCGGGCAGCACCCACGTGGAGATGCCAAAAGCGCTCCTGTGCCATGTCCATTACCGAGAGGAACTGGTGCCTGCGACCCTAAAGCATTTGTGACAATGTCCTAAACTAGAGCAGAAACAAGCCCAAAAAAGGAAAATGATCTGTAGCAGCACACGCAGCAGCAGGAGGAGTAGCAGTAGCAGTAGCCCCAGAAGTAGTATTAGTAGAAGAAGAAGTGGTAGTAGCAGTAGCAGTAGCAGTAGCAGTACCAGTAGCAGTAGCAGTAGCAGTAGCGGTAGCGGTAGCAGTAGGAGTAGCAGTAGGAGTAGCAGTAGGAGTAGTAGGAGTAGTAGGAGTAGTAGTAGTAGTAGCAGTAGTAGTAGTAGTAGTAGCAGTAGTAGTAGCAGCAGTAGTAGCAGCAGTAGTAGTAGTAGTAGTAGTAGTAGTAGTGGTAGGACTACTACTACGACGCAACTATACCGATACCTGAGAGCTGCATGTTCTTGCATGCGAGATGCGAAAGCGCAAAGTCGGGCTCGGCAAGTACTCGGGTTGATCCTGAGCTAACGTGCCGGTCGATGCATCAGGATACTTTTGATGTACTTCGAGCACTGGAATACTGCTCTGTACTCTGCTTCTTCGTTGAGTCGTAACGGTGTAACTTGCTGCAACCAGTCTCTGTATCTTGTGGGCTTGGGTTACCAATGCAGAGATCTGCGATTCCGATATTCTGCATTGGAGGCATCGCCTGTGCATAATCAATGTGCTACGTACCTCAACTAAGCTACGTGAAAATTAACCCTGCTGCCTAATCAATCCATTGCCGACACTGCACGACAACGGAAATCTCACACGAAAGCCATGAATCCTTGGCTGGGGCGGAGCTGTTTTCCAACTGCTTCCGCTTCGGTGGCGTTACGTCTGCGCTTCGATCTTACAGATCGAAGTAATCGATCTTACAGATCGATGTAGATCTTCCGAACAGGAAGCATCAGAGTTCCTTCTGCTGGGAGGACCGACTGGTTCCCAGGCGGTTCTCGCAGACAGGAAGCAGAGGAAAATGAAAATGAAGAGAAGAGGGTCGGGACGGGTGGGTGAAACAAAATTTCGCGCAAGCTGCAACAGCTTTCGCCAAAATGGCCACGGAGTATGCAATCGATCGAATTGAATCGGTGAGTCAATCCCCTGACCGATTCGGTGTTCAGGTGAGATAATAAGTTGTCACTTCGCACAAACAAGTGTGTGCTACACGACAACGGAAATCTCACACGAAAGCCATGAATCCCTGGCTGGGGCGGAGCTGTTTTCCAACTGCTTCCGCTTCGGTGGCGTTATGTCTGCGCTTCGATCTTACAGATCGAAGTGATCGATCTTACAGATCGATGTAGATCTTCCGAACAGGAAGCATCAGAGTTCCTTCTGCTGGGAGGACCGACCGGTTCCCATCGAGGGTGGTCGCGTCCTCCCATCGCAGGCGAACGCCACGCGAAGGGTAAGTTAACCTGTCATCGCAGTCAACCGATCGTGCAATCTGTGAATTTCGGGTATGTCGGAAAAACCCGTAGAGGAAGCAAAATGAATGTCTCCTATGATCTTCGCAGCCCTGCTAGTCAGAGCGTTCAGAGGTAAGTCGAGTTTAGTCCATGCCTCAGACTCTGGGACGTGCTCGAAGCGGCTGATCCCGTCGGAGATGTTGGCCTTGGTGGGAACAGGTTCGAGTCGATGTGCAAGACTTCGTCGATTGTGCCAAGTCCAATGTGCCGCGATGAGGCAATTGAGAGGCTGATGTTTGCCAACGCCTTTGAGGAGGGCGTGTCGGGAAGCCTCGTTGTCGCAGCATTGGACGTAGAACCTATCAAGCCATGGCTCGAAGACCAGCGGTGCCAGGATGGCCACCCAAGCTTCGAGAAGGCAAATGAAAGCCTGGTCGGAGGAGAACTGTCGTACTAGTAGTGAGGGGAGACGACCCTGGAAGTAAGCGGCAGTTTGCACATCACCGTGGTGGAAGCAAACTGCAGCCCATCCGTTTTCGATGTCGGATGTCGATTTCGAGTCCCAATTCGGGATTTCGGTGTCCCCCGGCCTATAGATGTTGTCGCCGAGGCGGAAGTAAGCGTCCGTGTAGATGACGCTGTATTTGGGTCGGGTCATCTGCCGCGGTATCGTCATCGGGCGACACACATGTTCTCGACGCGTTTTGGACAAGGACGCCTTGGATCCGATGGGCTGTTTGAGGTGGTTGTCGTTTGCTGGGTTTCATCGAGATTTGTAAACACCCGTTGTACTCTTCGAATGACTCGAAGCTGCCCTTGGCCAAGTCGGAGTCCTCCATGGAGCCGTAGTCGTCGACGTAATGCATCGCTGGGGACAGAATCATGGTGCGGCTGCAGGCGACCAAAATGTCGCCGAATCGGTTATACGACCATACACTAGCGGCCGAACCAAAGAGGAGGACGTTGTGGCTCCATAGTGTCGGGCCGTCTGGCGTCAGTAGCATCACATAGGCTTCTCGAGGATCTCGGAGTGGGAGTTGTCGGTATGCTCCGTCGTGGTCGTGTCCCCAAACCGAGAGGGGCTTGAGTTGATCATGTCGAATCGTCGCAAGTCCCAGGGAGATGAAGTGATCGGGCGTGTGATGGTAGGGCTGGTCATGCATCGTGCATGTCGCGTTGTGTCCACTTCGTCGCCAATCTTCGCCTCGTCTGACCTTGTTGCTGCCGTCGCTGCCCGTCTGTTCGATGCTGAAAGCCATGGCGATGTAGGGGTCGGAGTGTGGCAGCGGCAGTAAGGTACGATGTCGTCCTTTGTGTGGGACGGTTGCCGCTCGAGGCCACCAATCCGGAGCCTGAAACGGTCCGTTCATCCGTCCCATGTCGACTTCTGCCAAGATCTCGTCCAGCATGAGTTCCCAGTGATCGTCAACGGAGTTCTTGTCGATCTTATCTGTGATGTACTGTCGGTTTTTCTCGCTGAACTCGTCGATGGGCGTAGGCTCGAGGTACTTCTGGTCTTGTCTCACGTGCCAGTTAATCCCAGGAGTCAACTTCCCCATGAGGGGGGAACCTTCGGAGAGCTCGCGGTAGATCAGCTCGGTTTGTGGATATTGTAACATCCTGAGCAGGACGGGTATCTGTGTAACCGAGTCTTTGTGCCGATATGCTCGTTGTACGTGTTGTGGAAGGGTGTCAAACCATGCCGTCGTGTGTTCTTCCATGTCGTCGACGAGAGCCCTAATGTCGTCGATGACGGCCTTCTGGAATTCCATGAGTGGGTGCAACACATGTCGATGTCGGAGGCACCACTCAAGCGTAGGGTCGAGTGTCTTCGGTGACAAGTGCGTATCCCTATGTAATGCCCAGTCGAGATGATCGGTCCAGGAGAATTGTGGCATGTAGTCGTGGTTTGGTGTTCGGGGTGGTGGGCCAAATGGTACCTTATTGTGCAACCAAAGCGAGGAAATCTGTTGCAATGGGGAAACTCGGGGTGTATCGGGTATGGATGCGTCAACAGTCCCCAGTAGGAGCAAGAAGATGATCCAGATCGCCGTAGGTAGGTGCCAAGCGTTGCCCAGGGCTGTGCAACGTTTGGTCTCGTCTCCATCTCCGAGTGCCGCCGTGTAGTCCAGAGGTAGGCCTTGTAGTTGTTCGCGTAAAGACGAGGGAGCTGTAGTCCACGACCCGTCCGGCAAGGTGACGAGGAATTGATCTTCATACTGCCACACCGGGTATCGGCGATTGTCTTGTTCCCATCGGTGCCATGCATCTTGTGATGTCGAGCGGTCTCGGAGTTGTCTGGGGGGTTCCCGTCCAAATGTCGACGTACATGGTGTAGTCAAGCAGTGAAACAGTTTCTTGTCGGTGTGAAGACACGGTGGTAAGGAGTATCCCCGGGCCGAGATCTGGGGTTGCAGGTCGGAGCCGATCGGGTTGTGTAGTCGGTGCCATTCTCCGTCGAGTCGCCAATCGAGTGACCAAGGTGTGAGACGAGGTAGTCTTTCTTCGACGGTGTTCCAAGGAATCGATGTCCACCACAGTCTTTTGCGATGCATGACGCCGGAGTCTGCGGCGTCGATGACGATCGGATCCATGCTCATCGGAGATGTGAGTTCCACGACGTAGTCTCGCACGTCCGGGTGGGGCACCACATTCTCGAAGATCGTCTCGATCGGGACGCCCGTGAAGTGTTTGCGAAGTTGGTGTTCGATGCTGACCATGTGTCTGAAGAGCCAACCTGATGTACCATCGGAGCCTTTGGGTTGACTTCGCAGACTTGAGAAATCCGGACACGGGGGGCCTGCCGTGATCACCATGATGTACTGTCTGTTATTCGTCGCGGTCTCGATGTGTTGTACCACGGTGTCGAGGTTGAACTGTTCGACGTCCCCCATCTGTGCAGAGCCGAAGAGTTTCGATGTGAAATTCGCACAATCGGAGTCGATCTCCCAAGCGAGGGTGATGATGACGTTCTCGTTGATGCGTCGCAGTGCCTCGGAGGCGATCCCGATACCATCGAAGAAGGACAGGTGCACCACCGGCAAGGTGCCTACCAGCTCGTGGCACAGTGTACAAATCCGGTCGTGTGGGTCTGTCATTCGATGGTCGGCTCCAGAGTCTGAAGACCCTGGGCCGTGCTGTCCCTATTTCTTGCCGGACTTACCGGCCTTGCCTTCCTTGCCGGCGCCCTTCGAGCCCTTCTCGCCCTTCGCGTTCCACGGGGGTCGTAGTGAGACTTGCGGAGCAGGGTTGAAGGGAATCGTCGGAGTAGGTGTCGGTGTAGTGAAGTTCGATGGTGTTGAAGAAGTCCAAGATTGTGTCGGTGCCGTCGGCCATGACGGCAACGTTGGTGCGCTCCATGGTTGCGTCGTCGGCTGCCAGGATCGCCACTGAGTTGTCATCGTCGTCCAGGGTTGTCGATATCGCCGTCCTTGTCCCGGTGGAGACCATTTCTGTTGGTATCCTTTCCCCTTGCCTTTGTAAGGTTGTTCGGAGCCTTTACCGACTCGTGGTCGCTTGGAGAGCGGTTGTTGCATGACATCGTTGACTCGCGTGAGGTCGTTCATGAGGTCTTCGGAAATCATCTGGAAGGTCTCGTTCGAGCGCATTCGCATGGCGATGTCCCAGGAGAACTCCTCCCAGAGGCTCTTGACATTGTTGATGCGTTGTGAGTGTTTGCGGACCAGTCGGATGAACCAATCGACGTACTTATTGATGACCGTCTCGGAGGAGTACTTGATGAGAATCCATGCCCATCGGATTGCCTCGATGGCGTCGATGAGCATCCATTGTCCTCGTACGTCCCACTCTTCGTGTGCTTTCTCGGTGATATTGTTGCGTTCATCGAGGACCAATTTCTTCTCATTGGTGTCCTTCTTCCTGGTCGAGTTAATCGTATTGAAGCTCGTCCAAGTTCGTTGTGACACGATCTCTCCCAATGCTGTGGCGGTGTACATCTTGGATGTGTGATGTTCGTGGTACATTCGTGCGAGAACCTTTTCTGCACCCACGAGGTTCCTCTCCGGGAATTGTCGTCGTTCTCCATCGACCGTTATGCTATTGTAGTCCTCGACGAGCTTGTTGTAGACTCCCGCCGGCAGTGTTTTGGGGACAACGTCCTTGTCGGTGTTCGAGGAAGAGGTCGTAGTAGGTGCTGTCGGGGCAGCCGAAGGAGACGGGTGTGCCGTTGCCGCATGATAGGCATGTCGGGCTGCTTGTGTGAGCACCATCCACTGGGCGGTGAGGGCGTCCTCGTCGGTGCCGTCGGCAAGTTTGAACTCGACGCCCCCCGCCGTGGCTCCCGCCCGTAGCTTCGCGATCACGTCGGTGATACTCGCGTCGTCCTTGAGGTAAGTGCTGACGGTCGCGTGTGATTTGAGGCCAAGTTTGGCCAGGTACCTGGCGACCACATCCGTGGCAAGGTCGATTCCCGCCAGGTCTGCAGCGTCCTCGAGTGGGCTAGTCATGTGGTCGCAGGGATCAGGCTTGGACAGGAAATTGCTCTGGGTTAGATCGCGTTCGTTGTGGAGTGCAGTCGAATGTCAGGTGGCTGCACACATGTGATTTGTGCGAAACAATCTGTCGGAGCGGCCGAACGAGGTCCTGCCGATGACACGTCGCCGAGGCGGAAGTCAGTCGGGGTTCAGTCCTCGTCTTCATCGGGCTGTGCATCTGCGAAGGCTTGTGCTTCGCGTAACCTAAAGCATCGTTTGCACTTGGGGCCTATGGGCTCGCGATACTCGCGACGATGTGGTGCAAAACCACATGGCCATCCACATATCGTGTGCCAATGGGTATTATCGCAGGAGGATTCGGAGACTCCTGGCAAGTGAATCACTTTAGTTAAAGAAGTGACTACCCAAAATTTAGTCCGGAGTGTCTCGAGGTACTGTGCCACCATCTCACGGACTTGCTCGGGCTTGGTCGGGGTCTCAGGCCTGTGAAATTCGTCCCCTCGATGTAGCGGGGACTCCTGAACGTAACCTTTGATGGCATCGCTGCCCCATCGACCGATGAGCTGTACGGTGTCGAGGGGAAAACCTCGTCGGGTCAGCATTTGCGATCCTGAAACTCGACAGACATGTTCGCAAAACCGATCGAGGAGTGTCCCGTTGGGTCCCATGCGAGTCATCGAGGTTCCTGTCGCTGATATAACTGACCGGAAAATGTCGATGGTCTGATGATGGTCGAGTGGATGTCCGTCAGTTCCGGGGAAAAGTGGACCGTCTTGTGGACATCCCAGCGATCGTAGAAGGTCGAGGTGTCGTTGTAGCGCATGGAAAGGGCAAAGTCGAGGTGATGTGGTACAGCAGCACGGGTGTGATCGTGTAACGCAAAGTCCAACGATGTCGGTCTTATAGTGCACGACAGCGTGATGAACGCCGTGCGTCCGGCGTGTGTGATTTCCACCCACGCCTGGCCCAGTGTCACCGAAGCTGCTTCGATGCCTCGTAGCAGCCACCAGCAACAGATGATCACCATGTCCACTCGGTGTCGTAGTCGTCGTGCCCAATCATGGGGGCCTTCGAAGTCGTCATGTTCGGGTTGTGCTGGTAGTCGTGCGATGTCCTCTACGACGAAGGAATCCTTGAGTTTGGCAGGGCCACGTCCCCGTTCGACGGCTCGTTCGACTTGTTGCATCTTGAGACACACTTCGGGAGGCACCGATGTTCGGGTCTGGGCCACATGTTCTTGTCGTGCTTGGCTGAAGATCTGTTTCGCTGACTTGTATCCCCCAGATCGAAGACTCGCTCCAATCGCGTTGACCAACCGGACTGACAGCGGCAGGGCGTCGAGGTCCCATGCGTCGGCGAGGGTAGTCCAGAGCTTCCACCTTGAGTCTTTCGATTTCTGCGTAGTCATCGCGTAAGTGTTGATGTCAAGATCCTCCAAGGACCGTTTACGTGACTCGGGTTTCGCTGCTTCGAGTGCTTTGGCTAGTGATCCTCGGGTGGAAGGATTACATCGAGGAAGGTCACGTCTCCGCAGCGGCACGACTTCGCGTGGCATCGGTCTGCGGTCAAGTGCCGACAAAAGTCGGTCGAGGTCAAGTCGACTGGGGGCAATCTCCACGAGGACATTCTCGGAGGTCCCTCGGAGTTTATCGGGTGTAGTGAGCCCGCGTTTAGCCAGTTCGGGTGCTAATGAAGTGAGGTCGTGTGCTCGTAGCAACGCCAGTACATCTGCGAAGGACATGGGCAATTGGGGCCATGTTCGGGGTCTCTCTACCTAAATCGCTACGGGCTCGGGCCAAACATTCCACCAAACCGTGGAGGGTCGGTCACCGTGATGCATTTTGTCGACAATGCACATAAGAATGCGGGCACTTCTCGAGACCGGCAATGTCTTCTTTTCCATCGAGGAAAACTCGGGTCGGTGCTCGAGCTTTAAGCCGGAGTCGATGAGTGTGTCGTGGAGCTGACAGAACCGCGTCCCTTCCGGAGTCGCACGTCGCCGAGGCGGAAAGCGATACCGAAGAGGACGGGTTGGCATCTAGGCACCGGTCGCGGTGCAAAAGAATCGAGGTTCAACCCCAATATGCCCGGAGATAGGGTATCAGAACACTAGCGTCGCCGTGGCGGAATAGTGTCTGTATCCCTCTCGGGAGCACGGGGTGTGACTAGGCACTCGCCTGTGCATCCCGTCGTCGTCCCTTGAGCAATTCCAGATGATCGGCGTCGATCTGGGTGAAGGAGAAGTCGCCGACCATGTATTGTCCCAGGCGCAGTCTGGTGTATGCCAAACTCATGAATCGCAGGAAGTCGTCCTGGGTCATGATGATCGTGTCCTCCTCGTCGTAGTGATAGGTCGCAAACTGGTAAGTGGGGGGATCGGCGAGGAAGGAGTTGATGTCATAGGACTCGAAGTGCGCCTTGGTGTTGAGGGTCTCCTCGAAGGGCTTATAGCGGGGTTGGTCGCAGTGGGGAGCAGATCCAGCCTGTACTTCTTCGTGGTCGTCGCATTGCGGTTGGAGATCTCGAGGAAATTCGCGTTGGTCCACGAGACTGACTCGAAGTACTCGAGCGTCTGGTGTTTCATCTGTTCGTCTCGGAGAGCACCGGTGAGTTTGTCGCGGATGTCGCCGTCCCCGAGGTCTTTGCGGATGCCACCCATGATCTGTTTGAGCCTGCCGACCAAGGCGTCGTCGTCCTTGCGCTCCCACTCCATGAGGTACAGCATATAATCGCCCCCGTTCGAAGTGAGTCGCTGGCCTGTCGGGGCGGGAGACGATGCATCGAAGTCCAGCGTCGCGCCGTCGCCGTTGATGATCAATGCCTTCTGGGCCGGGACGAAAGTCGGGGCATTCGTGGATGCCGAGTTGTTTCGAAGTGCCCAGGGTCTGTACGCGGTCAAACACCTCGGGCAAGAGTATCGTCCGTGTTGCGAGGCAATCGAGTAATCCCACGAGATCTGTCGGAGCCAATGGTGATTGTGTATCACCGAAGTGCAGTCCTTCGAGCGGCAGACGAAGTGCTGGTCGATGCTGTCGGAGACTCGAAACAACCAACCGGTGAGTGGCCCCTCGTTGCTGATCATGTTCCAGAACTCGTCGGCGTTCCAGTGAGGATCGATGGCTCGAGCAATCGTCGTGACCTCCCATTGGGCGAAGGCCTGGAACACTCGTTGTTTCTGCGACTCGTCGAGCTTAGCGAGGTCCGCGACGAAAATGTCGGTGAGGCGAAGGATTCTCGCTCGAACTTCTCGTCGTACACTCGACTTGGAATCCCCCGGGCGCTCGCGTTCGATGTCCTCACACATTTGCTTCCACGAAGCGCTTCGCTGTCTCGCGGTTTCCTGTGTAAGTCGCTTTCTGACGGAGTTCACCTTCTGGCAGATGGTGTACCAATCGGGGATGCTGATCGTGTCGCAGCGGGTCGAGCTCTTGCGGACGAAGGTCGGCTTTCGAACCCATCGGCATTTCGATGTATCCCAGTAGTTGTCGAAGAAAACTTTGCAGTAGAAACCGTGTGTCCGCTCGATGGCAATGTGCCACCCTGGAGGCTTGTTCTCGTGGTCGTCATCGCGGTCGTAAAGCCTTCGGCGATCCGTCTGGTTGTAAGGACTGTCTCGAAGATTTCCGCGTACCCCGACTTTGGCGGGTGAGAGATCGGAGTGCTCCGCATACCACACGAAGTCCTCGTTGGCCCCTGTCGCGCACTGGTAGCAACATCTGTAGTGGACATTGCGCCAATCGTCTTCACCGTCGGGGTTGACGGAGAGCAGGTAGTACGGCGGGAAGAGGAGACCACAGAAGGTGCAATCGAGGGAACCGTCGTGGATCTTGTCGGTGCTCGGGGTGCTGAAGTACTTGAGGTACATCTCCACACGGTCGACGTCCCTTTTGCGGTGGTCCTCGATCGATGCTCCGCGTCCGACGAGTTCGATGGGCATCCCGTTGTCGTCGACTTCCTCGCCGGTCAATTGTCGGCGCCAGATCATGGCAAGCTCGGCGTCCGAGGAATTGGGGAACTGTCGGCGTAGGGATGACATCGCAGTCCTCTCGGAGGCTCGCTTAAAAGCGATGATCTCGAGGGCCCCTTGTGTGTTATGGTCATCGTAGAGCCTTCGTTGCATCTTGAGAGCACGGCCCGCATCGGTGTCGGGGTCAACACCTTCCAAATATCGCGCGGCCGGCAAAACTGCCCCGGAGCTACTCCCGGGTGTCTGGGAGAACTGCTCGATGGGATCGGGCACAGTTGTCGAAGACTCAGGAAACTGTTCAATCGGGTCCGTGTCCATCGGGGTCTGACGGTGGCTTGCCATCACGTCGAGTGGGTCGGGAGATTCGGGGAGACACAGGAGGGCTTGAGAGGTCGAAGTCTACGGAAGCCAAGCAATCTCCAAGGAGAGAGCAGGCCCCACTACAACTAGCAGAGCCTGTTGCAAACCGCAAAAGTGATCCTACTCGGCAATTGCACGTTGCAGTCCTTATTGTCGTGTGGGGAGATGCAAGATGCGGAGTTGATGGTCGGGGTGAGGAAAACGCATCGCGGCGGAAGTCCCCCCTGCAACCAAATGTTGCAGTGACACGAGAAACTCCCGTGCGTCGCCGAGGCGGA
This sequence comes from Symbiodinium sp. CCMP2592, assembly GCA_905221615.1. Taxonomy (NCBI): domain Eukaryota; class Dinophyceae; order Suessiales; family Symbiodiniaceae; genus Symbiodinium; species Symbiodinium sp. CCMP2592. The sequence continues at coordinate 799,335 of CAJNDT010001868.1, read as the reverse complement.
AACGGGGTAACTGTGTGAAACTGACGAACTTCGGGACTGCCTAGTTGAAGGCTCGAGCATCTTCCCGAAATCGCAAAATGAAGGCCGGCGGCTCAGCGGCGATGATGGGTCGCATTCTCTCGTGTTGGGCGAAAGCACTCCGCATCGCCGGAGAGAGCATATTCGAAGCACAAGAGAGGATCGCCGAAGCTTGCTCACGGAAGAAATTCGTCATCGGCTCGAAGTATGGCATCTGTCCCGCGAAGATGTTGAGATTGTGGGCCGTGTGGCACCACATTCGGAGTCTGTTCATGCGGTCCTCCACCGATGTATGGCTCAAGTCGGAGAGGGACGCCGTCATGTTGTGCCACACCATCGAGTAGGTCAATGTAGTTCGGGGCTCCACGAAGTTGTTCGGGACGCCCAAGAGCAGGACCCTCTCCTGGAGGGTGTCGTCCTGCGGCGTGTGAATCGGGAGGTCGATGTACAGCCCGAACTGGGTCAGGTAGCTCCCGAAGGTGGGGCATCGAAGAACTTGTTCGAGGTAAATGACGCCGTCGTATGTGATCTCCCATGGGGCATCGAAGGCAAAGGAGGAATACGGGTGATTGCCAGGAGGCAGCATCGCGACATTGTGTCCGCCCACCGGTGTCATCGCCTGTAAGTTCGGGGACATCATCGGGAAGTTGTCGAAGTGTCTCAAAGTCTGGAAGCCGAACACTGGCTCGTGTGAGACCGGCGGATTGGAGCGAACATCGTCGATCGATGTCCTGCCCTTGTCCACGACCTGTGTGTCGAGCCACTGTACTCGAAATCTTTCGAGGCAGGACTGTCGTGGTGGCTGCGGCTGAACCGCGACTGGCACACTCGTGTATGGGCTCCTCAGCGAGTTCGTAATAGTCGAAGAGGATGCCGCCCCAGACTGCGTCGCTGCCGGTTGCAAGACTTGCCTCGGGTCGGACCGTGACAAATCCACCGCTGAGTGAACCGAGAACCTCGGCGGCACAACAACGCCAGATCCGGTCGAGTCGCCGGCGTCGGGGTAGGGCCGTTTAGGCATAGCCTTCGTCTTTGCCCCCACGATGGTCGTGGTGGTCGTCGTGCCAAACGACGGATTGATCCACTCGGAGTGGGTTCACCACCGTCGCTGTGGCCGGGTTGTTCGGCTGTGTCACCGGAGTACTAGTAGTCGCCGTAGTCGGAGGTGTTGGCGGCTCCGTAGTATCATCGTCATCATGCCAGGGGTCCGGGGACGAAGGTCGAGTCTGTTGTGTCGTGGTAGTCGGCGGGGCAGTCGGAGTCGGAGCCGGGGTTGAGGTAACAATCTCGCCGACGGTGCCGCCGTCGGAGGGAATCGAGGTCCCGAAGTGGGGAAGATATTCCCTCGTTGCGGAGTCGATGGTTGTCCCCAGGTTGCCGGAGGTCTGGAAACTTCACGGGCTCGTCGAGGAGAGCGTCCACGGTGGTTGCCTTCGGCGATTTCTTGTCGGAGTCTGGCCGCGGCATCCGACTTGTCCCATGCTTCGAAGTCATAGTACTTGGAGAAGTTGGTGCCGAAGTTGAATTTGCGCATCTCGGTGTGGCGGAAAGTGGCCATCGTGTCCATGAACCACTCGCGCGCCTGTTCTCGGGTCACCTGCTCGATGAATGCACCTCGTGATGAGTAGTTAAATGGAGGTTCGTCTCGGCGTAATTGCCGTTGCAGTACGAAGGCTCGGCGCATAGCTGCATCGAAGGTGTGACCGTGTTGGTTCCAACAGGTATTGTGGTACTCGCAGCATCCCTGGAACCATTTGTGGCAAATTAGATTAGGCACCACCCAGACTTTGTTGAGGAAATCGGGGTGAAGGTGCACACAGTTGTGCATATTGCAGTTCTTAAGTTCGAGGATTCGGGGGCAGATTTGTCGTCGTATCTCGGAGACGGGGACTCGGGCTTCGTCGCGAACCTTCTCCGGGAACTCGTGTAGCATGGTACTCGGCACCGGTGCAGTGAAATTCGAAGTCGATCCCTCGCAGAGAAAGTCGAACCAAGAATCGGCGCGAGATTGTGCCATGGCTGCGAAGTTGCTAATCCAAATCGATGGAGGTCGAGTTGGTGGGCTTGAGGCGCCCTTCGAAGTTTCGTTTTCGAGCTGTAGATGCAGCGGGTTCGGGATTATGAAGTTCCATGCCGAAATCGTCACGAAAAATGTCTGCCAAATGCTGATTATGCAGATCGGTCTCATGTACAAGAAGAGCAGCATCGATGTCCGCTGGAAGGGGTACATGATCGGAATCGGGGTGTAGGGAAGACTCGACGATATCGAACGGTACCGTCAGCGGCTCCGCGGAGTCGTCGCGATTGGTGATATGCAGGTACAGAAAGGCCTCGAGATTGGGCGGCTTCAACAAGGTCGCCGCCAGGTTGACAATGTCATTCGCAGTTCGACACTGAGAAATCTGGTCGATGGCCTTTCGAATTTGTCGGGATTGTCGTTTGTTCCAAGCTCCCCAAGTCACGTCCTCGGGTTTCTCGATCTGGAAGTCTTCGAGAACTTGCTCGCGGCTGAATTCTTCGAGCGATTCCTTCAAACTGTCGACAACCGACAGAGAAGCCGTAGTGCTCGAAGTACTGGCCGCCAGCTGCGGTCGTAATAGAACTCGAAGTACTGGCCGCCAAGAGCGGCTATGACCGAGGAGTTATGCGAGGGGACTGAAACAAAATTTCGCTCAAGCTGTAACAGCTTTCGCCAAAATGGCCACGGAGTATGCAATCGATCGAATTGAATCGGTGAGTCAATCCCCTGACCGATTCGGTGTTTAGGTGAGATAATAAGTTGTCACTTCGCACAAAGAAGTGTGTGCTGCACAACAAAAGCTGGTTCAACGGAAGGGAATGAGCAGAACCCGCAACTTCAATGTAGGGTGCTGCTATGTGCTATCGGGTCGTCATTGTCTCAATGTTGAATCCCTGTGATCAGAAAACCCAACTACCACATCTATATACACAAGCGCAAAACCGACGAGACCTGCTCAGACACAGGGAGCTCTCCGAGGGCGCCGCGCGGGCGTGCGGCCTGCCAGACCGCGCCTGAGCGATCCGACATGACTCACGCTCGGACAAGCCAGGCGAGGTTGATGCGACACACTTCCAGGATCTTCCAGGAATGTGCCCACTTGCGCATACAACGAGGGTTTAGGAATTAGGGGAAAACAGTTCAGGAATTGGAGAGAATTTAAGGCTTAGAGCCAGGGCCAGCTGGGGGGGGGTGTCAGACATGAACTCATTTGTTAAAGCTCTAGTGTTTTCGGAAAGGTGTTGATAAGAAGGTATCAAGGAGTAAACAAATTGCTGGAACCCTTTTTTGCATCCGGGCTTGGGAAGTCGGCCGGGGAAGGTGAAAACAGGAGCCGTAAACTCCAACACCGAAAACCGCAGTCCTGCACAATAGAGTCTGGAAACTCCAGGTGAGGTTACATATACACAAGCAGGGTATAAACTATAAAAGGCAACTAAAGGGCATGAGGTCTAGACTTCCCGCCACATAGCTGCACGCTCACTCTGTTTTGGCGGATGGGCGAAACACAGACTATTGACAAAACACGAGGCCGGTACCGGGTCGTGTCCCAAAGTCTCGTAGACTTGGATCAAAATATTTTCCGCGGCGTGGGACTCCGAAACTCATGCACTTGAGGGTGGCATGTTGTGTCATGCTCAAATCAGCGTGCGGTGGGCACAGGGGCTTGGGGTTGTGGGTTTATGTCAAGCATTCGGGTTCTACAGCTTGGCCAAACCGGACCTGAGCCGTTCGCCTACGCCCATTTGGTTTGCCGTTTGTGGCGGCCAAGCAGCCACCCCAAACCGAAAGCCCAATGTCAAGCTTGGCGTGGTTGACACGATCTGACATGCAAGGAAAGCGGCATCTGGCACTCGTACGGCAGGGAGCCCTGTCAGGGTGCCATCTGATCCGAGGAACGGTGAGTGTCAAGGAATGACCGGACGAAACAACGAAGAAGAAATGGGGGGGAGCCACACGAAAAGGCTCAGCGTGACAAAAGGCACGATAGTTACGTTGCTAACGCTGCGTAAGTAATGTCCCCAGGCGCAACTGGTATGCCCGCCGATCCCCTGCTTCGCATGTAGAGCGACAAGCTCCTCCGTACACACAAACCGTCAGACGAAGAAAGCATGCTGCGAGGCCAGAATATGAATTTGTTACGAATGGAGGCCCATCAAAGTGTCTGGTTTCCTGCTGGAACATGACCGATCGCAGGGTTTAAGGCCGTGTCAACCACGAGTCGTGCACAAGAAATCTGCAAACCCATATTCTGGGAGTGTGCCACTCTAGCTGTCGAGCTCACCGGTGTGCGCCGTGTGCATGTGTGTAGTTTCTAGCTACCACAGTACCGACATCTGCAGCAGGCCAAGCTACATCCGTAAACAAAACACCCACCCCGGTTTGCAGGAATCTGCGAAAGCAGTGTAAGCCCCTCGGCCCCCATAATGTACGATCTGCCCCGGTGCCTGGTTGAGCCCCGAGAACCATCCTTGTCAGGAAAGGCATTCGGGGCTTTCTATCGTTTTGAGTGTGTGGGACTCTTTGAAAGCAATGCAGGGGCCTGTGCGATCTTCGGTCAACTTCACATAGGCGTGTCAACATCGGGTATTGAGCATCTTCAAGTGCAGCTGGACTGGATTGCACGCCAAGCTGAAAAAAGTAATCTCCCTTCATCCAGACCGCAACCCCAACTACAGTTCCCAAACCGTAGGCACCTCCATCACACCCACAGAGTCTCCCAAAACACAATCCAGCACCAAAGCCTCCGAGTGAATCTTCCCCAATCGCCCAACGAGGTCTAGGGTCAGCGAAGCATACATATGGTCCCCAATACCTCCATTTAGGCTGGGCATTTGCGAGATAGGCTTGGTAACTTTGTTTTATTTTGAGGCGCTGCAGACCTCACGAGGGAATAAACTGGTTGAGTCGTTTGAACAGCTTCGGCTTGGAAGTGTTTTTGAACTTATGGTTCTGATTTGGAAAGCATTTGGGACTGTTGTGGGTGCTTGCAAAGCTCGTTTCATTGGACTGGGTGGAAACTGGTCTTAAAGCCTTGGGGGGTTTTGGGATGTGTCGTCTGGGGGTCGGCCACCACTAGCTCCTTTGTAAGTGAAAGGAGGACTTGCCACCTCGAGCGGGCACGCAACATCACAACTTAGCTTCGGCCTTGCCCCTCATGCCCTTGCAGCCCAGCATCTCACAAGCTTCTGCTTGAGCTGCTCGTCCGGCTCCGCATTGGCCTCCACTCTCGGGCCAGGAAGGTGACGATAATGTGCCGACGATGACGTGCTTTTTCTTCATTATTTCCATGTCGGTGAAAAGGACGAGGGCAGAGGTGTGCTGCTTGATGCATTTCGTGAGGATCGCGGCGAAGCTGTTCAGAATCCGCATTCTGCAAAACGAACTTGATAGCTCCCTGGCTTCTGAATTCTGAACCACCGCACTTGGAACCGTTCCACCTGCCAAACACCAGGCCTCTTTGGCCGAGACATCGAGGATCGGAGCTTGGGCAAGGCACCTCTTGAACTGCTCAGCTTAAGGGATGGGGTCTGTCGCAGTATTGTGCGCCCGCACATGGAGAGTTCGAAATACAAGCAGCGCAGAGAAACATGCCACCCTTGACTAACTTTTGCCTCTAATTAGAATGGAATTTGCGCGCCAGCTGCGTTTTGTCCAGGGGGCAGCTTAGCACCACGACCCTGTCATCTGAGCATGGCACAGGAGGCCCTTCGTGAAGAGGGGCGGGAAGATTTGCCTTAGTGCTGTGACGATCACCACCGCACACGCATGCTGGGGATGACTTGAAACTATCCCCTGGGTCAAGGTCGCTAACACGCAGCGTCCCTGGAACATGTCAGGCTGAGACCCGACCGGGAGCTGTGAACGGGGAACCACCATTGCTTCCCTTTGCTTTTTGAAGGCTTTGTCAGCACCGTGGCCCACTTCAGACCAGTGTCTAATCGGACTACCGTGAGTACCGGTGCTCTTCGCTTTCAGCTTGTGTGTGGAAGGGTGTCGGGAAAAGATGCGAAGACCGAGGCCCCGTCCTGTCTCAAATCCTATAACACTGAGAATGGGGCTACGATGCAAGGCTAGCGGGTGAGTTTGGATAGCCTGACCCTTGAGCTGCAAAAAGCCAACAACCGCAGAGCCCCTCAGTCTAAAAGCAAGAGCCGAAACTGCAAAACCCCAAGCCGGCCTGTTACTGCGAGGAGCGCTGATGCAAAACACGCTCAACTAGCCGAGGCTTCCACGTGTCTTTCCACACCTGACGCAGTTGTTTGTCATAGGGCTTTGCGGCTAAAGGGGCTAGAAGTGGTTTGCTCCCGCTTCGGCTTGCCTTTTCAGGTCTGACAGAATGTCTGTGTGACATTCCCAAACAAGAGACGCATCTTGAGGAGCCTAGGCAGCCAAAGACTGAAGTTCTGAGCCCTGAATCCCGAACAGCCCTTGGCCTGAAGCTTGGAACCCTGGAGATCTGGCAGGGCATGATACTGAATCCCAGCCCGATGCATTTCGGGGAGAGGATACTCCAAACCCTAACTGGCCCTATCCCTCGATGCCCCCGACCTCCAGCACTCGTAGTAAGGCACTCTCGCCACCTGGGCAAACATGGGGCTGCCAGTTGGGACTGTTGCATACGGGTAGATTTGGAGATGTGCCTGTGTGTGTGTGTGTGCTCACACAGCTTGTGAAAACTTGACTTGGGGCGTGCTCGCACACCACCAAGGGACGAGGGTGGTGTGGCAGCAAGTGAGGCTTCAGGATAGCTGCATCAACAATCGAAGAGAGTCCAGACGATGCTGTGTGGTGTCTAGTAGATATAATACGTATATATATATATATATATGTGTAGATATAGACATAGATAGCTAGGAAGTATAGTATATATCATATGGTATATGTATATGTATATGAAATGCACTGCTACTGGGAGTGCTTACTTCGATTGACGACGACGAGTACTGTTATCAGTTACAGCTGGGTGATTGGAAACTTGCTACTGTAACTGCCGCTGCCATGACCGTCGTCATCATCGTCATCGCTGCCATCCTCATTCTTTCGGTGAACGTGAGAGCTAGGATAGTGGTGGTCATCAGCACTATGAGCATGACCGATGTCACTATTTGTTCTTTGATGGTTACCGTTGCTTGTAGTCTTGTCACTACGATCACCGCAACGGATCAAGGCGGCCCAGGGTTTTGAAATCCGAGGCTCAGGCGTTCCTTTTCTTCAGGGCTCGCCAACTTCTGGAGCCAAAGCCGACCTTAAAACACTAATAATATCAAAAATATCAATAATACTAATACTACTAATAATAATACTAATAATACTAATAATAATCTATGTACACGTGCAGATATAGATAACAATGTGAGTAGATACTGGAGTATGTGTATATAGATGTGTAAATATCTATATATATATATGTGTGTGTGTATACGTATTATATACTCATACCATATACTGTATATGTCGTATATACGTAATTTCGTAATGTATATATACACACATGCATACGATACTTGTCATGAGCAGCCTGGCGAATAAATCACATAAGCACGGCACTAAGTACCTGCATGGCTGTGTATCTGTCAGGTTACTTCAGATTCTCACTAAGGTTACCGGTTACCTGATGGACCAGTTGGTGAACTTATTAACTGAGTTACTGACAACTACTAGCGTTAAATCAACTGGTTCATTACCCGGGCAGTCTATAAGGTTAATTAGCGCAACTGCCGAAACACTGCATCGACTAACCAGTGGATCAAGTTCAGAGTTTCAGACACCTTGAGGTTCGAGTGGGTGTAAGTACTCGTGTTTCCCAGAGCAAGCCCCGAATCGCCTAGCCTTGGCCATCTCCAGCTGAAACTAGTCAAGTGGTCACCAACATTTAAAGCTGCAGCTCAATGGCACATCACATGCCATGCAAAGCATGGATGGAACAAAAGCTGAACAAAGTGCAAACCACTCTCGCACAGTTGTAGGCTACCGGAGACGATTGTAATGATATCGGCCTGGGCAACTACCTGCATGCACATGAGGGGGCCTGGTTCCGAATGTAAGGATCACTGGGAAGGATGCAACCCGCCATGTCAGAAGTTGCTATAGGACCATAGGACCTGAGAATGCTCAAGTGGCGCGTGCCGAGCAAAATCAAACTAAATCCCCTCATTTCAACATGCCTCACCCCAGAACTCCTGTGAATCCACTCAACATCAAGCCTCAAACCCCGGATCGCTACATCCCTCGACCCTAGATCCATAGACCCCAAACTTCCTCGGCCACCTGACCAAGCTTCTCGAACGTCTCCGGAAGCAGCTCCTGGTCTTGTCGTGCCAGCTGATATACATAATGTATGTGTATATATATATATATATATATATATATATGTGTGTGTGTGTGTGTGTATTGCCATTACTGTGTGTATGATCGTCAAAGTACGTATGTAAGCAATGGAATCCAATATGTATGATGTATGCTACTGGTTTTTTGCAAAGCTATTGGTTACATATTATACATACATACATCCATGCATGCCACACACACACACATATATGTATAGAGGGGCTTCGAGACTAGTGCGGATCATAGGCCTACGTAAGAGTCTAGACACTGGCTTCTGGTGTTCAGTACTGTTCTTCGCCGACACGCCCACGTATGGGTTCGCATCACCAGCATGATAATCCAAACGCACTACCATCACCTTCACCACGGTCTTCATCGACCCAGCCCTCACCGCTGCCATGGCCTCCATGCCCATTATCATCACGGTGGTCACCATCACGATGACCGTCAGTGTCATCAGCATCGGCAGCGTCAATATCACCACTCCGCTGGCTACGAATATTAAGAATAATCCCGACTAGCAGCTTCGAGCTTGCTGAAGCTGGAGTAAAGCAAGAGAGGTTCTGCAGATTCCAACTTGAGACTGCAAGGCTCCTGCAACGTGGAGCGGAACTCTGCGATCTGCGCTGAAACACTCGGCTGGGCCTCGTTTGCACTCAGCGAAACGGGATGCTTTGAGTCGGTCCAAGCCCGAAACACGTGACACTTTCTCGCGGGCATGAGCACGTCACTCAGCCTCGTGAAGCTTCTCAGTTTGTAGAGCAGCATCACGAGATAAAATGAGGCCATGATGACTTCTGCACTGGGCCCATGCACCGAGTTGTGCAGTATGTCGCTAACCTCGGATGGCTTGCAGCATGTTACACACGCACGAACTTCGCGAGCTCCTGGAGGCCAGCATTCTGCAGTTTGAAGACTAACGATCGGTTCCTGGCCTCATCACGTTGCACCACTCAGGGGTCTTGAGGCTCCAGCCATATGCAGTCGGATGATAGCCGCCTGGCACCAGCTTCTTTTCATGAGGGGTCAGCGTAGCGAAATAGGCCGCATATCTGGTTCAAAAGTCTACGTGGCGATCTATGTTACGCATGCTTGTCTACTACAGTATATGCAGAGATACATGCCCATGCTTGGGTACTTTCTTGCTCACATGCATTCGTGCATGCACATGAGACATGTGCGAACATACATACATATCTACATACATACATTGTACCACATACATTACGTTGCATTACATACATACATACATACATGCCATACATGTTAAACTACATTACGTACATTACGCCACTAATTACATTAAACGTATTATACGTGCAGTGCATTAATGCATACAACACAGGAATACATACATTGCATTAACACATGCAATGCCTACATGCCCTTGGCCCGGGCAAACCAGTGAGTCTCATCCCGTATATTCCCGCATGCAGAAACAGGCGGCCATGAACCATGACAACAGCCAAAGATATGCTCAAGCGACTTACCTTTAAGCACCAGTAAACAGGCGCAAACGCCGACACACAAATCCCTCAGACATGTCTTCAGACCCCTAGCAGACACATGTTCTACATGGTCAGCCGACGCTGTGTTCAACACCAGAAGCAGACTCCATCAGACCCTGTCCAACTCGGCATCCGAGATAAAGCGTGCTGAATGCGCATCAGTGGTGATGCCCCGGGGCACCTGAGCACTGATGTGGCATGAATATGTAGACTTGTGGGCAGATGAGAAGGTGTCTTAAATTCAGATTAGGCTTGAAACCTGATGGTTGCTGATGCTGAGGGGTGGCTGGGCTTGTAGGTTCGTGGCAGTGGTGCTGCGCCGGTTTGTATCAGCTACCTTCACATGGACTTGGTCCTTACCATGCAGTGGTCGCAGCGTGTCGGTTGCAGGCCATCAGACTCCAACTGTCCTCCACGGGCAATGACGATGCACCCATCCTGAAGATCCTATAACCTACTTCTGAGCCCAAAACGCAAAAGGGCGCTTACAAACCATTTGCGGAATCCCACTGGGCAAGCCTTGAACACACATCCGGTGCCCCGCCCACGAGCCCTAAATAAAGCCTCCACCAAGAAAGCCCAAAATCCTCTTTGTCTCAACTCTTCGTTTTGCTGCTCGCCAGGTGATTTTTCTCATTGCCTCGAAGCTATGCATGCTGAGCTCAGCGACTCCCTGTTGAGGGGCGATGAGTCTAGTAGTTTGGATTGTTTACAGTGATGCTGTGCTGACTGACGAAGTGTGAGCCATACAACATAAACGTGTCGAGATCGCCGTGCCGTGTGACAGCCAGCATCGGCCCAAGCGTAGAATGCCATCCCAGGCTCTCACCCTCCCAATGCCCGCTCGAGGTTTATGGTGCTGTGTGGTCTAGTCGAGCCCACAAACCCGAGATTCGGTGACTGGTCTGTGTTCATGGCGATCCAAACATTGATTGCTGGGCTGAGGCTAGACGAACGAGTGAGACCCCAAATCCATGAGCCACGAAAGGGGAGGCTCCTGAGCTCTGCCTGTGTCCGAGGGACTGAGAGAGTGCAACTTTAAACCATGTTGAAATGTTGCAAAAAGATTTGTTCGCCAAGTAAGCCCTTCACCGGCTTACAATAATCCTTGGGTCTCGCTGACGGCGCCAACCAATCGGAGCCTGTTGCAAGTTGCACTGGCGGCCACTTTCTTGTCCGAACGGCCGCTTCGTCTTCAATCAAGTGCGAGAAGAGTGGTTAGAGCCCTGAGCCTGAGATTTTTACAGCTCTATCTTTGCCAGATGAAAGAATTCAAATTTCCAAGTCCCATACTGACAAGGAGCTCAAAATACACCACGATACACCACGATACTTCACCCAGAGGCTCGATTAACTAGCAATGGTTGACAGTGACGGGGGCGGTTGGGTGGCCGGCAGCGCTAAGCGATGCCCAAATCTTCGCAGTCGAAGCAGGAATACAAGTTACAGTCGCAATCATAGTCGCTATCTAACAGTATGACGTCTGCCGATGTCTTGACCGGGTATGACCGTATCCGATCTGCTTCAAGTGCTCAAGGAACGAGTCGCAGTCAAACTGAGACCTGTGTCGAAAGCGCAGGGAACTGTGAAGCCCAGCCATGGGCTTCCCCCGCCGACAGGAGGATGCGGAAGCTGTGGTATTGGAGCAGCCTTCCACGAACTTCCCGTCGCTGATGCCTCCTGCCTTTAATCCATGTTTGCTCAGACAGCGCATTGCACCAGAGAGTGCATGAGAGATTGTCTCTCCTGACTATCTGATGCGGTGCCTGGACTCTTGTTGTGCCAAACGCCCTGCCAGCGGCTGGGAACTCTAATAAATTCTTGCACTGCCTATACACTCAGGGGTGCCGGATTTGCTTTGCTCGCAATCCGTCGTTAGCACATCCTATGACCAAGGCAAGCTCGAAGTCCAAACAACTCTGCTGAGCTTCTGCTACTTGGAAAAGATCTGTGAGGACACAGCTTGAGGCTTGAAGGAACATTTCCGGATTCCGGAGCTGCGCCCGTGCTGCTGTGGAATTGCCCGGCGTTGGCAAGACGAGCAACCATGATTGCGGTGATCAGGGTGATGTGGGAAGAAGCGGAAAAGCAGGAGTGGAAAGCGCGAGAGGTGACAATCAGGACGACAATGAAGACGGCGGTGGTAACAATGAAATGGTGCAGGTGAGCATCGCGGATGCTAGCATTGACGACGAAGAGTACAGTATGGTGTTGCAGCATGACGGTCCACAACACGTTGGCAAGCATACAGGTTCGGGATATCAAACACATTGCATCATCTTTTCCAGCTCACGTATCAGTACAATAAGCTCATCATCCATCTCCTTGTGCATGACCCCCTTATCCCATCATGATAGCCAAGCTGTCCCCTCCGGAGATCGAGAAAAAAAGGAGCTCCAAGGATCTGGTCCTTGCTGGAATGGACCAGGCCCCAAGTGGACTCATGACCGACTTATGTATGCCCATGTGCAGAAGTCCTTTCAGTGACCTGCGATTCGAAAATGCAATCAAGACCAAGGCGAGCCGGTGATCCCTTCGGGGTCTGGTCTGGATAGGGAAGCCGCACACCGAAGGAAATATGCAGTTGGGTCCGTTTTGGCGACTTGCTTGGCACGCCTGAGGTTGCTGGCCTCCACATCTTGAGGTGTCAGTATGCACCAGCATAAAGTCGCCAATGCAGAAAACACTCTTCAAAAGCGTACAGGCGGTATGTCTTCCACAACAGGGCAGACAGGAAGTTGGATTCAAAAATTAGAGGCGGGCAGGCAAGCTCAGCGCGTGTGAAACGCGGAGCGCCTTAACCTTTCTCTTAGGCCCACATCGAGGAATCGAGGGGATGTGCAGAAGCTCGCTTCTAACCCCAGGAACATGTGCTTTGGGGCTATCGTGCGGCGAAGGCCGCTGCCCCTGCAGTCAGAAGCCTCCCAAACGGTCGAAGAACGATGCTGTCGAGCATGTTCCCCGACCTTTGCACTGGCTCTAGCATGCCCCGACCACACCACTCGCAGAGTCGACATCGCTTTGGTTTTACTTTCCCATGGCACACGACAAAACGGCCTAAACCCGGAACCATTGCTTCAGCGTAAGACAGACAGTCACCGCTTAAGGGACAGGTCTGCCTTTGTTCGGTGTGGCCAGAAGCATCCAATCTAAAACAGTGGTGGTGACCGCCATGGTTTCATTGCTAGGCAGCCAGGCAGTCTATCTCTATCAAGCTTGATGCATGCGGGCAAACCTCAGTTTTGCACGGCACACGACATTCATACCATTGCATGCTCCTGCACACAATCACGACATCACGCGCTTCAAGGACTGCCCGCTTGCTTCTCATGCTTTTCTATGCGCAGGAGGATTACGAGGGATCGCACCGAGGGCAAAGAAGCAGCCAGCAGATATTTCATTTTCGGCGGCCTGAGTCTGACCTCACCGAGCTTTCAACCTTACAAAACGAAGCCTGTTCGTCGAGATCTGTTCGGTGCATGACATCCCTCTTCACCAAAAAAACATGCACATCACTTGCGCAGGGCCCCTCCTCTATGCAAGCCCCTCAGCTGCAGCACGACACTACACCTGGCGCCGAAGATCAAACTGTGCTGTTTCAGTCGGCTTTGTAATCCAACGTTTCACGTGCACTGCACATGTCTTTCTGTTGCTCATCATACCAAACTGAATCCAGCTAAAACACTGCGTGCGTGGTGGAGGCCAGAGCTTGCGCTGCAACTGATGAGATTGTGGTTAGGGGACCCCACTTTTAAAGCTCCAAAGCTCAAACGCAGGGACGAGGGAATACGGAGACTGCTGCAAGCTCAGCAGTGTCTGTCGAAGTCCTTGTCCATGGCCACCATTGCCTGCAGTGTTAGGTCAGATGCTCAGGTTTGAGAGGTTTCTGGGTAAGCAGCTACTGTGGTACCAGGGCTTTGACCTGTGTGAGGCTATTTCGTGGAGTCTGCCAGTGCGGAAGCCCTCTTTCCTTCCGCTCTTCTTTGATCGCTCTTCGCTGATACGCGGCCTCGTGGCTGTTGTATCTGTTGTGTGAAATCGCAAATTCAAAGCTAGCGGCTTCGACCTAGCGATGTGAATCATCGGGTGTCTGCTTCCGTCTACTGGGTGGCATAGTCCGGCCGTGGCATCTAGGGCTCCAGCGCTGACGAAAGCCGGGAACCATTTGCAACACTCGGTTTCGGATTGCTTTAAAACGGACAAACAGGTCGCTTTCAAACCCTTTGAAGACTCTTGGCAGACTTGGCACTGCCAGCTGCGGCGCGACCTGCCGCAGCTGCATGGTCAGCCTCAGGTTCATCTTCAGAGCTTCCAAGGAGAGCCTGCGACTGAAGCATGCCAGAGATCCCTGAAAACCTTGTGCTCGAATCGCCCCATGGCCCAGGACGGTAGCTGATGTGCATGAATTTCACCGGCATTGGCTGCTGGCAAAATCGAGAGGATACCCCAAAACTGGCTCAAACCCAAAAAGATGGAAAAACCTTCTGAAGCCCTTTTGCATACCGCCAAACCCAACAGGGAACCTTTGCTAAGGGTTGCTTCAAAGCTGGTTGGACCGTCTGCCCCTGTTTCTCGTGCTGGGCAAAAGCTTGAACAAGAGTCAGGGCTCCTCCTCAAGCTCCTGACCCAGCCGTGACGAACCAGAGTGATGCAAAACAAGCAAACATCCCTGGGAAAATTATCGTCAACTGACACACCTACCCAGAATAACCCAACCTACGGGCGCCAGTAACAGGGGCAATCAAAGCCCGTCTGATACCTCTAATTTTTGCCAGAGTCGGCGCAGCCATATATGCAGAACAACAGTGGCACAGAATCCCGCTTCACAGAAAGCCGTTGAGACTACGCGGCCACCTTCATCATACTGCCAACACAGGCTTATCGCAGTGAAAGAGGCGACCATCCTAGGGCTTGTCTCAATGCTGCATAAGCCCAGGAGTAGATTTGAGTGTCAAAAACCGAAGAGTGAGCCAACCTGTGCAGCCCATTGGGCAATTGAGGAGGATTAGGTAACATGTGCTGGCAAGTGCACGTAGACAAGCAGGGCTGCGGCTCGAGCTTGTAAGTCTTGCACAACCTGTGACTAATCCGGCGGAGAGTTTGGGCTGGGGGTTAGTTACTCAGGTTGGTTTTTTTGCAATTCACTTTGTTCGAAGGATTCTTGTGGCTGCAGCTCGCAACTTGGCATAACGCGAGGACAGTGTTCACGGATCATGTGTGATGGGGGGGCTCGAGAACAAGCCCTTTTTTACTACAGGAGACTTTTGTCTTTAGAGTCTGACATCCATGGATGTAAGGTATGCAAGGCAGACATGCCATGCTTTGTAGTGCATGCACTGTGTGTGTTGGATTTTGAAGGTGTGTGTGTGTGTGTGAGTGAATACTTAAGTGATTCAGTCTTTCGGTCTCATCAGGTTCCCTCCACCGGCTCTGAGAGCGCGGTAGTCTGTTCGAATTTCTTGCGCGCTCCAGGGTTCAGGGTTTCGAATCTACGGGAACCCTCAGCCGCCCCAAACCCAGGAATTCCACACTTCTTGGGCAATGAAGGAAAGGAACCCAGGGTCAAATTCAGGATGTCGCGGCTGAAACTCCGACTAGGAAAACTGCTCTCCGATTTGGCCGAAAAGCCCTGCGAGCCCGACATGTAAGCATAAGGCTCAGTGAGCATCTTTCGTGAACCCGGAGCCCTGAGCGCTAAAGCTTGGTCATCGAGAGGTTCCTTACAACGACCGACAAGTGCTGCCCAAAAGGCGACTTTGACTTTCGCCACCGGGAGGATACCGCTTGCTTGATCGCTGTCAGCTCAATTTCCTGATCTCAACGAGCGATTCGATTCTACTGGTCTGTGGATGCCGGCGGCTTACAGGGCCCAGGAATCCAATGTCCCAAAGGGATTCGAGTGGGGCCGAGCACGTCTGTCGAGAAGCTGAATCGCCGATGGAGAGCACGTTCCACCTGCGATCGGATCGGACTGCGTTTGAACTTAGCAGGCGCTTTAATTACTTTAATTCACAACAACATAACTATATGAATATGAATGATGTGCAAGCAGCAACAGGCCACACGGAACCCAACAGCAACAGCAATAAGAGGAATGTAGAAATATAAACAAACAACAAGAACAACCATCAACAACGACAGCAACCACAGCAATCAAAACTAAAACCACAACCCGCAACCAACAACGAACCATAATAACAACGGCAACGACAATGACAACGAAAACCACAACCTCAACCACGACCACGACGACGACAATAGCCACAACGACAACATCGAGGACGACGACCACAACCGCCGCAGCCGACACCACCCCCACCAGCGCCGCCACCACCACCACCACCACCAACAACAACAACAGAAGCGGCGGCAACAGCAGCAAAGGAGCGGCAACAACGGCAGCAGCAGCGGCAGCAACCACAACCACGAGAATGCCGCAAAGGACTACATGCGACATCATTTTCAGCCCCTTTTCGTGGCCCAAGCTTGATTAAACTGTCGCAACTCGGGCAAGCCAGACGAGGTCAGGGTTTTCGTCGCCGGGTGCATGCCTCTTGGCATGGCCGGCCTGTACAGGTTTCAAGGGTTTTCGCTCACCACAGCACACCGCCAGGTATATAAAACAACCTCCAGAACTCTCAATAATAGCAACAGTCCTAGCGACTGTTGCTTTATCTCGAATTTCTTGCTGACGCATTACACTATCAAGGATAAAACCTTGGGCAACAAACCCGCCTGCCCCCATGCCAAACGCCATAGCTGGGATAGAGGTTGGCCAAACACCGTTTCATTGCCTGTGCGCAGGGATTCAGATGCTGGGTGTTAAGCTCATGATGAGGTCAGGCACCGCTAGGGTAGAGGGACTGACTACTGTTGGTCTGGGGTTTGTTCCAGATTTCGGAACATGGCTCGGCGCCTTTCTCGACAGACCTGAGGGAAAACCAGGCCTTGCAGAGAAGGGTGACCACTCGTGCGACCAAAGACATCTGCAAGTGCACAGTTTTGCTTACGGCATTTTTTGCTTCGGGGCTCCACTGGATTTGCCTGGCGCAAAGCCCGTAAACCCCGAGCTGAGTAGGCAGCAACATCCACAGACCACAGACAAAGGTTCGGCAGTCATGATACTGTCCTGACAGGATAAGTGAGCCTGTCGCTTCGCGTCACCTTCGCGATTGGGTTCAATGACTCGGAAACCCGAAGAAGCTTTTTACAATCGGACACACAAGCCATTGACGAAGATGCCGAAGGCCGTTGGGATGCCACAGCTCAAAGGACACAAGGCAGAAGCCCAACAAGAATGATGGCAACAATTCCCATATAGTGACTTGACAAAGATACTCTAGTTTTTTCACGATTGAACCGGCAACATTAAAATTGACAAGAACAGTCGAAGGCCTCCAGCAGAAGAAGTTTTTCAGAACCGCCTGAAAGTTTCGAGCCCCTAGAGCCCGCACCTCCCTCTTCGCTGCGACTTCCTCGAAGCACATCCAACACTTTGGGGTTAAGACAAGTGGAGTTGAGGGTTGATGGCACTTGAAGGAAGGCAGCATCAGAACTTGGCCTTTGTTGCTGCTGGAGCGCATTTAAAGAGGGCTCACTGAGCTGTCGGCTGACCATCCCTACCCCTTCGAGGTCCTCCCGGACAGTCACATGTTCGGGCTTCATGTTTGGCACTGTCAAATTGGCTAGAATCTCGAACACCTGTTTTCAGAACTTTGGGCGTCGAGAACGGTGTGGGAGTTAATGGGCTTCGGTTTCCTCTTCTGGTTCGGGCTTTCGGGCTGCCCCGACCTACTGTTACTGGGAGCAGGTGGAAGCGTCCTAAGCGTGGCTGCTGGCATCCCTACAGTATCAGAAAACGTACAGACCCAAAAACCTATCACAGGAACGCACCGTTTGCCTTCAAACTGTCTTTTCCAAAGAAGCGCAAGACCCGAGACCAAACGTGGCTGCTCGGATGCACGAAAGGATTCGGATGCTGCCAAGTGTCGGCATTGGTATTGCAGTTGGCAGGGCGCTTGGCGAAATACACCTTGACGCCTGGGACCCACCAGCTGGAGCTTCTTTAGAACCCGACAATCAAAAGTCAAGACAGTGGTTGAGATCATGGATGTTCGAACCTGCTAAGGAGTCAACTTCTCAACAGCGGAGTTCGGGCGCAGAGTCAGTGGAGGGACTTGCTGTGGCTTGGAAGCAAGTTTTGTGGTAGTAGTCCGCCAAGGCAAGGTCGTGGTTGGCATCTTTTCTTCCATCAAGTCGAACCTGCAAACCTCTGACTGCTACTTCTACATCTACAGCTCGCTTAGGACCACAAGCCGGAGATGCCCCATGATCCTGTGAAGACGAGTCGCACCGGTCAATGCAGAGAAAACTCTTCGAGGGTTTTTTCGGTGGTTGCGGTGTTGTCACGATAACTATCGGGCGATGGTGCGTGTGAGAGCCGAGATTTTCGTGTTGCTGGTTTTCTTGTTTATCGGTAAGGTTTCGAATGTCGCTAGCAAGCGACAACATCGGCTAGTGGCTGCTTAGGCAAGCCAGCAAGTACCTAGCGGTCTGGATCATGCAACATGTGCAAAAAGCCACCTGCAACGACAAGAATACCACCGCTACGACAACAGCAGCAACAGCAACAATAACGACAAACACCATTCCAGTTGACGAATGCAGCAAAGAACTATCGGCAAGAGTAGAGCGCACAATATTTCTTCGTTTCACATAGCCATGCTGTCATCCTAATTCATCCTAGCCTTCTGCCATCATGAAACATGACGAACACGGCATCCAAACTGCGACGATGCTTGGCACACTGCTAATCTGCTAAACTGGATGATTCGTTGACGATTCACAGAAAGCTATTCCCAGGCCACGAAGAACACTACCACGGTTCGCTGACACGCCAGAGACAAACTTATCCCCCGATCTCAGGCCTAGTTCTTCGAAGAGCTCGCTGATGCGAGCACCTTCCTCGGTTACGCTTCGCTTCTCGTCTGGAACCCTGTCGCCAGTCTTGCGGGAAGTCGCGTGCAGTGCTTTCTACGGCACCCGCACTCGACGAGGTCAGGCGAATGACTACGGCTCTCTGACAGGCGCAGGTGGGTTGAGCTGGATTCAAGAATCAGCCTCCTAGTGGACTTGGGGATACTAACAAAGTAAACAACACAAGACCTGAACCTCAAGTCAAAGTACGGAAGTCGGGGAGGCTGGGTTCCAGTGTGTAGCTCAACACCTGGCTTAACACCCGAGAGGCTTTTTTGGGTTCGGAACGCCAGAAAGGAAACGCACACTGAACCTCTGCATCTATGTTTCACCTGCCGCACGTTTAGGCCCGACCTAAGGGCCAAGTCCCCATACTTAAGCCTAGCATCCAAAAACGTCTCGGCGCTGCGTTGAAAGAACTCCTCATCGAAAGCGGGGGCTCGGGACACTTGAGCAGGTCTGCGTTTTTGGGAGTGCTGGGGTCTCCCTCCACCGCGAGTATGTAGCTCTTTAGGTCGTGAATGTGATGAGTGTTTCGAAATGTGCGTATGCCCGTTGCCATTGCTGGAACAAGCTATCGCCAACACAGGCACCTTGACAAGCAAAACTACAAGGCACAACTTAAGAGAACGCTGCACCTTCAGGCCTAATACCCAGGAGACCAGGAGATTCTCCGAGTCACGTGCTTACTGAACGCCAAACCGAAGCTGGTTGAAACACCGCCGAGCACAGAGAACCCAAGGAAGAACGCGCATCAACACCAGGATTGTTGAAGGAATGTCCCTGTGCAAGGGCCAGTCTACCCCAAGAGTGCGCTGCACTGTTCTGTCGGAATGCAAAATCAGCAAGGGTTTCCCGGTCAGTTGCTGCCCCCGATGTCGCTGCGAACAAACATGACGGTAGTATGGTGGTAGTAGATAGAAACGGACATCGCTCATACCTTCAATAGCAGCAGCAACACATTGACATAAAGTTGCGCGTTGCCCTTCAAGGAGTGAAGACTTCGCATTCCTCACACTAGTGTCAGCACTGATGGAGATGATGCCGAGACGACTAGATAATGCACTGCGGAGGATGACAGTAGTGATACTACGAGTAACAGTATCAATAGAGTAAGCCAGGGAAAGTGCCTCCGAAGCCAAGGTCACCACTGCCACGCGCGCCACCGCCCTGGACTTCGCGGGTTCGAGGTTTGAGGCTATCAGAACCCACTCAAAGCCTCTTAAAGCCTTAGGTTTTAAGATGTGGAATTCCCGAGCTCTCTTTCACCATAATTTCGGTAACGTGAATGGCAGCGCCCCATTCCGGATCAGTGCGGAATTCAACCCGGACTGATGACATGCTGCGTTGGGGGGTTCCGCCAGCTACCGCCGCCTGCAACCTTGAGCTTTCCAACCCAGTAGCCTCGCGGAAACGTTGAACCTTTTAACCTCGTGCAGAAATCTGGCCTGGCGGCACGCAGAAATTCCACCACTGCAGCAGAGTGCCTCGTCAATGAAACCCTGATTACGTTGGCAGGGTGAAGATTTGAAGCTGGGGACTGCTTATGTGCAGGAGTGGTCTGTCGGAGGCAAGACACGGAAGAAGTAGCAGTGTTGCATGGGTGTGTGCCTCGACGAGATTAGGATCCTTCGGGCTCTTTTAAAGACTCGAAAAGCCACGGACCCAAAGCTCCAACCCCAATAACTTCCAGGTGCTGGTCCGACCACAAACTAATGCAACGAATCTGTCGCGAGATTTGCGGTGCCAGTTTGGTTTCTGAACCACTTACAATAACTTCTGTGGTACAAATCCTGATGGCTGGACATGGCTGGAAAAGGTCATTCCATGCGCTGCAACTTCGCTCCGCCTTCCCTGCCCCAACACCCCTCATAGCCATGTGAGCTGGGCTGCTCCTCCAGCTGCCGAGCATACTCCCTCAGTTTCGGGCAGGCTGGGCGGATTAAGCACTCAACTGATGCCCCCGAAGAAAGTGCAGAAGTTTTAAACTCCCATGCAGTAGGGACTGGGCTGTGTCGAGCCAGGTTCGGCGTACCCCAAGCTTACTAGGAGTAGTTGCTGTTGCATTTCCAGGCGGCATCTCCATCTTCACGAGCTCCTCCTCACTCTTTGCGGACTCCACCAGATTCCTTTGCACGAAGTTGAAACGGACAGCCCCTGGGCTAAGCCCTCCGCCTTCGCGAAAGCGAAAGGGATCTGCAAGAAGAGCTGGCCAGATACTTTCCCATTACACTTGGCGGCTGATCGCATCGTTTGTGTTGAGACCAAGGTTACTTAGCCCTGCACCCGCCCTTGCGCTCACTTGCGCCTGTCTTGTGCGCACACTATGCTTCCAGGGCTTCAATACGAGACCAACAACAAATCGGCGGTCTGGGTCAATCAACCCTCATTTGACACGGGCTTGCGCTTTGAAGCTGCCTCTCTTCCGACAGCTCGCTGGGAGGAAGTTTGTGCAAATGACCCATAGGTCCCATAGGTCGTCAGAAGCTAGTGTGCTGGAACTGCTGCTGCCTGCTTTCTGGTTTACACATCTTAAATACCATAGGGCGCAGCAAGTGAGGCTTGTTTTACGGGTGCTATTTCCAGCTTGACTGTCCAACATTTCTCCGACATACTTCGGTTCGGAGTGGGAGGATCTTAAACACCGATAGCCTCAAGAAGCCAACGACTTCTTCGCTCAAATCCCTTGAAACCAACACTTCCAGCACATCCATGTGCCGGCTTCTGGCACAGGTAAACGCCCAACCATGAGTGCCGAGTCTCATAGCCCAGGTTGTCGGACAAAGCGTGTCATCCCAATCTAAAATGATGACGGCCTGCATTTGAGCTGCTTCACTTGCCACGAGGGTCGGTTCATGAGCTGATTCGCAATTGGAACTCCATGGCCGATATACTTGCAAGCTCGAAACCGAACTGTGCCTCGCAACACGTCCTGGCAACCTCCAGCCGTGGTACTGTCGCACTTCGAGTCTCGAGGTCTCAAGAAGCACTCCGAAGCACCGCCTTTGACGAGTCTGCCGAACTGCTTGAGCTGACGTTGGCCGACTTCGCGGTTGTGGCGCCTGCTGCTGCTCATATTGCTGCTAGTGCTACTGCAGCCGTGGCTGCCACTGCTCCTGCTACTGCTCCTCCTCTCCCCTCATTCTCCCACTGCTGCAACTGCTGCGGCTAGCAGTACTAGTGTAAATGCCTGCAACTACTGCTGCTGCCAAACAAGTACAACTACTACTACGACGACTACTACTACCAGCAGACTAGCAGTGATCAGTCGGACAAGACACCATGAGAAGATGGTGCAAATCTTACAACGACACCCTTGCAATCAACTCAAAGACCAACACATCCCGACAAGCTACTGTCGTCCGTCACCAGCCGTTCGAACGTTGGGGCAGCTTCCGAAGCGACGAAGCGCGTTTGAAGCAGAGCGCCTCCACAACGATTGGTTAGGTGCACTGCCATCTACGTATGGATGTCGACTGGGTTTTGCGCCTGCTCTTGGAGAGAGCGAACAACCCGAATACAATGTGACTGCTCATTTCGCAGGCAAATGTGATCATGCATGTCGCTTGGGGATTCACTCTGGGGGTGTCAGCGGATTTCGGGCATTGCACCAAACTCTCCAAGTTGCTTTGGCAAGAAGTTGACATGCTGTCGACCCCGGTGGGTGTTCCCTGCGCAGCAAGGGAGGTCTGGGAGACGGAGAAAAAAGAAGTGGACGGGCAGCAAGCAGCCGTGGCCATGGCAATCAATCAGTAGCACCGCAACCTCGTTGCCAACCGCACATGCAACTGACACAGCCGGCGCTCCAGGACATTGGTTCAGCAACTGTTTTCAGGCACGCCGGCTCACCACGATATGCAGCGCGTGCGGGTCTGTTGCTAAAGCAGAACGTTCCAGTGGACGATTTGCTCTTGCTCTAGGAGCAAACATGGGTTTAGGTCTAGGTTTGGGTTCTGGGTGGATCCCTGGACTACAGCTCAATTGCCAGGCACTCTAGGTTTCCCAGAGCAAGGTCCACGATGTGTGAGACGCGTGCGGCTTTGCTTCTTGCTGCCGGGATCTCGAGGGCACAGGCAAGCATTCCAACGGACACATGCGGGTGGAGCTACGCTTGAAAACGGGGTGCAAACAAGGTCGTAGCTGTCATACTCATAACTTCGAGCGCAGCAGAAGTGGCATGGCCGCATCACTGGGGCCGACTTTCCAAACGAGAAGACGGGGCAAGCGCAGGCTACTGCGACAAATCCAGATTCGCTTGTGCTGAAAAAACAATTTCGTACAGGGCACTTAGGGCAGGAACAGGAAGCAGGCATAACTGCATAGGTGCCGACGTGCTTCTGAGTTTGGCAAGCTCCCTTCACTCTATAGACAATTGCCTCTCACCTGCTTTGAGCTATAAGACTGAGATCGGAAAGCCGAGCTGCCGATCCCATCAGGGCATCCATTGCCAAGATGCTTCAGAAGAGCTCTGAGTCGCAATGTCCAGTCCCTCCCGAACTCGACGAAGATCCGGAGCCGGAAGCACCAGAGGAGGAGCTGGAACCAGAACCGCCAGCCGGAGGATTGCCACCCGTGGCTTTCGTGGGCTGCTCCGTCTGACGACCGTTGACGTAGAGGAATCCCCACACAGCGAGCAGCAGAAACATGAACAAATGCAGTGGCGACATTCGGCTGTTCAGGGTGAGCGTGTCGCTCGTATCCAAATCGCTGATTGTGTGCTGGTTCGAGAGACCCTCCATGATGCTCTGCAGATTGGCGCTCTGGGAGCGGATGAACTCGCAAACGCAGTCCCAGGGGCTGGACATGTCCGTCACAGATTGCTCGATTCACAGGAACGACGGTTTGATACTATGGACGGTGAGCTGCACTTGAGCCAGAGCCAGTACGCAGAAGTAACCGAAACGTGTCTAAACAATGAGTGCAATATAGCAGTAGAAGTAGCAGTGGCAGTGGCAGCAGCAGCCGTAGTCGTGGCAGCAGCAGGGGTGGCGGCGGTGGCGGCGGCAGTGGCAATTGCAACGGCAGCATTCTCGGCACCAGTAGGAGGATTGGTCGCAGTGAGAAGCCTAAGAAGCACCGACAGAAGCAGCAACAGCAGCCAGCATCCGAAAGTAAAAGTTGTGGAAGGTTTGAAGAAGCTTGTTGCTTGGACCCATCATCACTTCTTCATGTTCACACCTTTCACAATTAGAGATAACGATCCAGTAAAAGACGAGGGGGAGATGAGTCAACACGCAAGAAGACACGAATAAGCGCAGAATAAGAAGGAAGTAAGAGGACTTCCAGCCTTTTTTTTGCGTTGATTTGTTCGGGGGAAGTCGGTCGAATGCGTGAGACTGCCCTTGAAGCGACAGGGACCTGTGAATGAGGGTTGGGATGGTGGTCGTTCTGCCACTGAAGACGAGTAAGTCATAAGGAGAGAACTCTGATACTAAACGATCGTAGATGATCTATCCGACCTGCGCCAGAGACAGGAGTCCACTTTCCATCTGCGACAGCAGGTGCCAGCATCTGCAAGGACTTCCATGACTGTCGGCCTCATCGATCTGCAAAGATGACGAGCTTCTCCACGCGGCATCACCGACCTGTTTTGAAGCTGGGCAGGAAAGGGCCGGGGAACATCATCGAGACTTCCGTGCTCGCTCCTGGCTAGCGTCCACTAATGATGCCAGGTTCTCCACGCCAGAGAAAGAAAACTTCAGAAGCACACATAGAACGGGTGTTTGTCACGGCGATGAGCATCTGCCCGCTATTGCAACAAAGCGTAGGACTACGTGTAGCAACGCGGCGTGCGGCTTGCCGCTGAGGAATCCGACACCCGGCCGAAGCATGGCACCAAACAACTTAACAACTCTCAGCCTAAGGTATCCACGATCTTCCGGAGCCTTATATCCAAAGTTGTCAATCATGCCCATTCTCTGAAGTGGGAAGCGGAGCGAAACAGCCAACGTAAACCCTTCACGACAAACGGTGAAATCAAGTTAGGCCAAGGCCTTGATCGGAAAGGTGTCCTTCTGTGTAGCTACTCGGGTGAGAGGCAGTTGCAGGAAAGTTGGGTCCCGATGCGAGAGTAAAGAAGATTCTACGCAAGACACGGTGAATGCCCTACAAATCTACAAAATGCAAGGTTCGTCCCAGTTGAGCTCATGCTCCACGCCCCTTGCATCCGAACCTCGCTGCATTTCGTGGAAGGCGAGGATTCAGAGGCAAGGTCAGCACCTGCTGCAGGAACGTTTTCCCCTAGGAACCACAGCGCCGTAGGCTGCACCGCCCGAAAACCTGGAATGAACGGTGCCGACAGTGCGATTCTAGAGGTTGTCAGTATTCAGTTTCAGAGCGTGTCTGAGCCAAGCCAAAGGCCTAGCAACACATTGCCCTAACCGGCGGCGGGGGTTTTTTTTTTTTTTCAAAGGTGCGGCCAACCCTCTTTTTTCGGAGGTGCGGCCAAGGATTTGTTCAGGCTAGACACCCAGGATCCTTGTAGAGGGTTCATCGGCGATGTAAAGAATTTGCGCCCCACCACAGCGCCAGCGCTTCGACACGCAGAATCCCTGTAGAGGGTTCATCGGGGTCGTAGAGAATTTGCGCCGCACCACAGCGCCAGCGCTTGGAGGCGCAGGATCCCTGTGGAGGGTTCATCGGGGACGTAGAAAATTTGCACCGCACCACAGAGCCAACGCTTCGAGGGGCAGGATCCCTGTGGAGGGTTCATCGGGGACGTAGAAAATTTGCACCGCACCACAGAGCCAACGCTTCGAGGGGCAGGATCCCTGTGGAGGGTTCATCGGGGACGTAGACAATTGGCGCCGCACCACAGCGCCAGCGCTTCGAAGCGCAGGATCCCTGGGTGAAGCATCAAAAAAAACTAATCATCAACAACAAATGAAATCCAGGGATCAACAAAAAACTGATTTAAAAAAAAGAGCATCACAAACAAATTAAATTATAGGAAATGAAGCCATTTCCAAAACTATTTGCCTTGGTGGCGGTGGTGGTGTCGTTGATGTCGTTGCTGTCGTCGTTGGTGGTGGTGGTGTCGTTGATGTCGTCGTGTTGTTGCTGCTCTTCGCGCTAAACCCCCTGGAGCGTGGCTGTCTGGCTTTCCCCTTCTTGTGTGTTGCCGAATACGTGTATGTTCATTTCTTCGCGGGCTTACAGAGCGGGGAGTTAATTTAGTCTGAAAAAAGCGGGGGGGTTGGGGGGGGCGCAGCCCCCCCCATTTGCAATCCTTTTAAATCCTTCAGGATTGATTTTGTCTTCTTTGCGTTAAACCCCCCTGAAGCATTATTGTCTGGCTTCCCCTGCTTGTGTGTTGGCGGATACGTTTTTGTGCATTTTCCGTGGCTTTAGAGAGCGGGGAGTTTAGTCTAAAAAAGCGGGGGGGTTGGGGGGGGCGCAGCCCCCCCCATTTGCAAACCTTTTAAATCCTTCAGGATTGATTTGGTCTTCTTCGCGTTAAAACCCCCTGAAGCATTGTTGTCTGGCTTCATTTTTTTTGGTGTTGACGAACACGGTTTTATTTATTTCGTAGCAAACGACCGGCTGGCAAACACGTTATTGTTGATTACTTCGTGGCTCAAGAGAGCTTCCAAGTCATTCATGATTGATTGTGTTGCTTCGCGTGTAACCCCGCTGAAACAACAACCCAAGAAAATCCGTGTTGTGAATCTGGGTTCCGAACCTGAATTTCCAACCGTCTGTCTTACTTCTTTTCTTTCTTTCTGTTCTTCTTCCTTGCTTTGGTCCTTGTTCTGGGGTGTTTCGTTCTGTCTTCCTGGGTTCTTTTCGTTTCAGGTGGAAAAACCAAGAAAAGCACACCAAATCCGTCCAAAACGTGAGGAAAATAGTGTTTTCCCCAGGAAAACCCATGGAAAAACACCAAACAAAAAAAAACAACAACAAGATCCAAAATAATGGGCCCTCCATATGTATGTATATATATATATATATACACACACACACACAAACTCTCTCTCTCTCTCTCTCTCTCTCTCTCTCTCTCTCTCCTGGGCATAGGGGTCGGTCAAGACCCCCGGGCATCAAGCCCACCCGCATATATGTTATGCAGGTATCGGGGGGTGAAGAACGAGTGTAATCCCCCCATACGCTAGAGCTAGATTCAATACAGTGGCAGATTAGGTGGGATGTACACTCTCACACAAACTCTCTCTCTCTCTCTCTCTCTCTCTCTCTCTCTCTCTCTCTCTCTCTCTCTCTCTCTCTCTCTCTCTCTCTCTCTCTCTCTCTCTCTCTCTCTCTGTATGAATATATATATATATATATATATGTATATATATATGTATATATATATACACTGTATATATATATATATACACTATACTTACTATATATGCTATATATACTATATATACTATATAGACTATATATACTATATATATATATATATGTATGTATATATGTATGCTGTATATACTGTATGTACTATATCTACTATATAATATATATATATATATATACCATATATACAATATGTATAATGTATATATATATATATACTATATCTACTATATTTACTATACCTACTATATCTCTTATATCTACTATATCTCTTATAACTACTATATCTACCATATCTACTATATCTACTATATATGCTATATCTACTGTATGTACTATATAAAATAATATATACTATAGATACTATATAAACTGTATATACTAATACTATATCTACTTAATCTACTACATATACTATACATATATACTCTATATATATATATACATATATACATACTGTATATATTATGTACACTATATATATACTATATATACTTTATACATTATATATACTATATATACTGTAGATAAAAATATACAATATAAACTCTATATACTATATATACATATATACTACATATATATATACTACATATATATATGCATATACTATATGAATATATATTATATATACACATGTTATATGTATATACTGTACATACTATATCTAGTATACATACTATATATACTACATGTACTATGTATACTATGTATACTATGTATATACATATATATATATATATATATATATATATGTGTTTTTTACTTTATATACTGATGTACTACCGTCCTTCCTTTCTTCCTTCTTTCTTTCCTTCCTTGCTTCCTTCCTTCCTTCGTTCCTTTCCTTCCTTCCTTCCTTCGTTCCTTTCCTTCCTTCCTTCCTTCCTTCGTTCCTTTGCTTCTTTCCTTTCTTCCTTCGATCCTTCTTCCTTGCTTAGTTGCTTCCTTTCCTTCCTTCCTTCCTTCCTTCCTTCCTTCGTTCCTTTGCTTCTTTCCTTTCTTCCTTCCCTGTGTAAATAACAGGACGTGGAGGCAAAAAAAGAGGACCGAAAAAAAGGACGCAAACAAAAACGGATTCCCGTTCTTGTTTCTCTTTCATTCCTTGCTAGCTCCTCTGCTTTCTTGCTTTCTTTTGTGCTTTCTTCCTGGCTTTCTTTCCTTCATCATCTTTCTTCTGGTTTTCTTACTTCTGAAATTTTGCTTTATTTTTGTTATTCCTTGTTTGCTTTCTTGTTGCTTTTGCGGGACCGAGGGACCGGCGGACCGCAGGACCAGGAGACCACGGCACCAGGAGACCACGGGACCAGAGGACCAGCAGACCAGAGGACCAGGGGACCACAGGACCAAGGACCAGAAAACTAGGGGACCGCATGCACGGACACCACAGGACCAGAGGACCAGCAGACCGGAGGACCAGGGGACCACAGGACCCAGGACCAGAGGACTAGGGGACCGCATGCACCAGGGACCCTTGGCCGCACCTCGCAAACAAGGGTTGGCCGCACCTTCGAAAAAAAAAAAAAAACCATGGCCCCCTAACCGGCCTGACAGACCCAACATAAAGACCCGTTGTCCGTAGTCGGGCATTGAATGGCAGCAAGCGCAAGCCAGCCAAGTTGCTGCACCCACCACCATTCTGACCCGGTGCTGGGCTTTTGGATGTAGAATGGTATTTCAGGCGCTCCGTGCCGGAGGCCTTGATTTGCAGGCCTGCGGAATACTCCTCCATCTGTTCCCTTGCAGTGCTCAACAGCAAGGCATGCAGGCCTTTGCATCAGCATATTCGTGGGAAGCCAGGATCTCAAGAGAGCCATAAAGCCCGAAACCTCACGCAAGTGACCCCCTGCCGAGAGCTCCCCCGCCTTCGGACTTCGAGAAAGACTCGTGCACAGAAACATCACCAGCGTCGGAAGCCAAGGAGCCCCTGAGCTGCAGACCGTTGCAAAGCGTTCGGTCGCAACTCACGTCCAAGTTTTGTGTAAGGTCTTGTTTCCTCTACATGCCCACACACACTCTCTCTTCCTCAACACGGCCAGAGGGGTTAGCGTCAGCTCTCTCTTGCTTGCTTGCTCTCTCTCGCTCTCTATCTATCTCTCTCACACACTCCCGCGCACATACAGATGCTGGGAATTGCAGGCTGCCCCCTGAGGTCAAGAGCACGACAGAACATGGAGCCAACTTAAGCGGCTGCTGA
Source organism: Symbiodinium sp. CCMP2592 (assembly GCA_905221615.1). NCBI lineage: Eukaryota > Dinophyceae > Suessiales > Symbiodiniaceae > Symbiodinium > Symbiodinium sp. CCMP2592. Next base: position 769,988 of record CAJNDT010001868.1, on the reverse strand, counting down.
GCAAGCGTCTCGGTAAGGCTGATCAATCGCTCAGTCACCGCTTCGGTGTAGTCCGAGCCTCTGATGCTGGGAGCTGGCGTTACGTCCCCGTTACCACTCCAGACTGTCCGTCATAAAAGGACACGGAGCGACGTCTCGACACCCTTTTGCAACAGGCTTTCCACTTCGCCTGGAGTTGGAGCAAGCCACCCTAGCATCTCGACACCCTAAACCCCAACGAGAACCCCTCTCAGAACCTTTTTTTCCCGAAAGCTTCGCGAAGGGTTCTTCCGTGTGGAACGCCGCAGTTGAGTACATAGATGACAGACATAGAATCAACTTACTTGACTCCATACTTTACTCTACACTTGATACTTGACTCTACACTTGATACTTACTTACTTACTTGTGACTTCCTCTGTGACTTACTCTGTGACTTACTCTGTGACTTACTCTTGACTTACTCTGTGACTTACTCTGTGACTTACTCTGTGACTTACTCTTGACTTACTCTGTGACTTACTCTGTGACTTACTCTCTGACTTACTTACTCTCTGACTTACTCTCTGACTTACTCTGTACCTCTCTACATACTCTCTACATACTCTCTACATCTCGTGACTTACTCTTGACTTACTCTGTGATTTACTCTGTGACTTACTCTCTGACTTACTCTCTGACTTACTCTCTGATGACTTACTCTCTGACTTACTCTCTGACTTACTCTCTACCTCTCTACATACTCTCTACATCTCGGTATCTAAATCTCTCTTCTAAAGCCAGGGGTGGCACCGTCGTCGTCCATCGGGAATGCAACCCTTCCCAAGGATTCGCCTCCTCGAGCGCCCAAACGCTAGGTAAAGTGACACATTTTAGGCGCACCGCGCAACCCTTCCCAGGGATTCGCTGCCTCGGGCGTTCAAACGCTAGGTAAAGTGACACATTTTAGGCGCACCGCGCAACCCTTCCCAGGGATTCGCTGCCTCGGGCGTTCAAACGCTAGGTAAAGTGACACATTTTAGGCGCACCGCGCAACCCTTCCCAGGGATTGGAACTCTCGGGCGTTCAAACGCGAGGTAAAGTTACACATTTTAGGGTTCCCGCGCAACCCTTCCCAGGGATTGGAACTCTCGGGCGTTCAAACGCGAGGTAAAGTTACACATTTTAGGGTTCCCGCGCAACCCTTCACAGGGATTCGCCTCCTCGGGCGTTCAAACGCGAGGTAAAGTTACACTTCTTGCGGGCGCCGCGCAACCCTTCACAGGGATTCGCCTCCTCGGGCGTTCAAACGCGAGGTAAAGTTACACTTCTTGCGGGCGCCGCGCAACCCTTCACAGGGTTTGGGGGCAGTTCAATTTTTTTTGCAACCCTTCACAGGGATTTGCATTTTGCAACCCTTCACAGGGATTGGCGTGGTCGGGTGTTCGAACGCGAGGTAAAGTTGCATTTTTTGATTTGCATTGAAATGAATTTTGCAACCCTTCACAAGGATTGGCGTGGTGGAGTGTTCGAACGCGAGGTAAAGTTGCATTTTTTGATGAGCATTGAGATGAATTTTGCAACCCTTCACAAGGATTGGCGTGGTGGAGTGTTCGAACGCGAGGTAAAGTTGCAATTTTTGATGAGCATTGAGATGAATTTTGCAACCCTTCACAGGGATTGGCGTGGTCGAGTGTTCGAACGCGAGGTAAAGTTGCAATTTTTGATGTGCATTGAGATGAATTTTGCAACCCTTCACACAGATTGGCGTTGTCGAGTGTTCGAACGCGAGGTAAAATTATTACTTTTGATGTGCATTGAGGTGAAACTTGCAACCCTTCACAGAAATTGGCGTTGTCGAGTGTTCGAACTAGTACTAGTACTACTACTACCACTACCACTACTACAACTATTATTACTACTACTACTGCTACTACTACCACTACTACAAAAGAATACTACTACTACTACTACTACTGCTACTACTACTAGTACTACTACTACTACTACCACTACTACTACTACTACCACTACTACTGCTACTGCTACTTTGCTACTACTACTACTACTACTACTAGTACCACAACAACAACTACAACTACAACAACTACAACAACTACTACTACTACTACTACTACGACACGACTGCGACTACGCGACGACGACTACTACTACAACTACTACGACTACCACTACTATCACTACTACTAGTACTGGTACTGCTAGTACTACTACTACTACTACTGCTGCGACATAAAGTGACCATGCATAGAGTCATAGAGTCACGTTGAAACCACAGTAATCAGGGATGTCTATATAGTGAGGTTCCGGAGCTAGGAAAGGAAGACTTCTGCGTCATGTTGGACTATACCCTAAACCCGCTAAACCTGAACATTAGTGTTCATAGAGTGAACTACATCAAGTCAAGTGCGTGGTACATAGATGACTCCATGACTCTATGACTCTTTCTCACTCTGACGCTATGACTCTATAACACTATGACTCTATGATTCTGTCTCACTGTGACTCTATGACTCTATATGACTCTATGACTCTTTGAACTATGACTTGTGCTTGACATGTACTCGACTCTATTTCTCGATGACTCTATGAACTATGACTTGTACGACTCTTGACTGTATGTGACACTCCGACTCTGTGACTCCGTGCTTTTGACTCGGTGACTCTATGACCCTATACACTGGATTCTATGACGTAGCGTAACACTCTTCGCTGATGATGCTTTCGGGCCAATTGTCTTCTAGTGCATTTGGTCTACAGCGACTCAACCAGGACCGAAACGGGAGGGTAAAGCCCAAAGCTCAACTTCTCCTATAAAAGCAGTGTGGCCGACCCAAACCACGTCCCAATGACCAAATCGTAAATAGAAGTAGTGACGCTGTGGGTGTGAGCATCGAGCATGATTCATCGAGTCTTTAAGCCTGAGTCTGGCAACGTCAAGCATGCTTACATCATCTTCGTCATCAGTACCATCTTCAACATCCTGATCTTCGCCATTCTTCGCGTTCACTCTGCGTCATGTAGCTTAACCACCATCATAAGCACTGGCATCCATGGTCATCCATCTAGAAATTTCCCAGCACCGCCGCCACCACCACCACCACCACCACCACCACCACTAGGACGACGACCATAATGGACGACAGCGACTATTACCTCCCGGGAAATATTGAAGACATTCCACAAATATCACTTGCATCACATTTGTGACGACAAATGCGCCGACTTCATCTCAGAACTCGAAGAGGATAGTCGTACTTGCGTGTTCAGGCAGTGCTCAGCCAGAACATTGTCCCACAGACTGCATAGCCGCCCTACGCCCGGCATTGCTGTCGGGAGGCGTGCATCAGCCGGTATTTCCATCGTCGGCTCCCTGTGAGGTTAGGGCGCAGGCACTCTTTGGGGTTAGCTTCCACCACCTGGAGAGACAGTCTGCAGATCGACCCCCATATGCAAGAAGGGATATAGCTTCGCTCACAAGTATCGGGTGGAGTTGGGGTCCCACTGAGGTTACATCGGGAATAATTAGGTCTGGATGTGTCTGCGATATGTGGGGGAGCTGTATCGTTGAATGTACCTTCGTCGTATCTTTACTTCCTACGTGCGGATGTCCAAAGTCTAAACAAACAATGGACACTCCGGATTCAACGGCGCAACCACATGATTGGCGCATGCCGAGCAGAGTACTGGAACAGTCACCTGGAGGCATTACCTTCGAAACAGGTCAGCATGGAGAACCATGTGCCACCCATGCCAGCTAGGGTGCGGCGGAAGGACAACGGACTAGTGACTAGTCAAACCACAATACACCTCAAGACATGCAGCGAAGAAGTGCTACTTGCCTGATTCCTCGGTGTTCTGGAAAGATTGCAACTCAAACACTTGCAGCCCGTGTCGGTGGATCCCAAACCGAGAAAGCCATCCAGGGCACCTGCTCTGGAAGACAGTCCGTTTGTCAGCTGAGAGGTGCCTCGCCTTGCATGTGACTGAGACGGTTTGGACATGATGCGAGGCAGACTCTGTTTGTATAGAGCTCTGCTTGGTCTGTGATTGGCTATCCAGGGTCCGCAAATGTCAGCAAGCTTCCTGCGGCCATCTGCGGCTCAAAAAAGTGCCAGTGCTATCTGTCAGCTCGACAAAACAGTGCGGGGATCTTGCGGTTCGGCCAGGGCAGCAAGCCCGGCAAATACGATGAGGGCACCGGACGTGTATTTCGAGAAAACTCCATCTTCCAGAAGAGCATTTACTTATCGTCTCGAACCCGGGCGCCCAGACTCAAGTTCACAAAACTCTTCGGTTAAGGAGTGCTGGCGAAGAAAATGCCCGTGATCTTGGTCCCCAAGGTCTAGCAATTTGGATCCTGAAAATGACTCGTAAGTAGCGGCACTGGCATTGTAAGCACGGCCACAATGCTTGCTCGCAAGACAATACATGATCGGGACAATCATGACAGTAATCAGAATGACAGCACGAATGGCATCAACCGTATTCATATTCGTCATCCCGCGCAGCCTAAGACACGAATCCAGATCCACCATTAGACCCTACCAGGACCGGCTGAAGCATGCGCAAGCTGCCAGAAGCTCTAGACATTCCGGAATGAAATCCGTCTGCAGCTCACGGCACGGAACTCCTGCGCCAAACCTCGTGCTCAGACAAGGTCGACTCTTCCTGGAACAGGCAAACGTTAGAGCACGATCTCCAAACGCACACTCCAGTGATGATGGAATACGAGAAGTCTGGTAGAACAGCGCAACTTTTGGCGGCACGTCGGTCTCCCGGACAACCTCTTCAAAACAACAGCACCAACCCGGCACTGCTGATCTCTTCCACTGAACAGTGGCAGGAAGGTTGATGCTTGGTGCAGGCTGCGGAATTCTGAACCCCTGCACTGCTCTGTGGACTCGTGCCTGCACGCGTGCATATGTGGAACAATCTCACTACTCAAACAGCCTGGCCTCGTTGCATGGCGATGTCCCCACAACAATCCTTTTGCAACAGGTTCTATAGTCTATAGCCAAACGGCGCAATGCACGGCCCAATCATCCGGCAAATCGCGGTTGGAGCCGTTTCTGCCAGCATTTTCGCAGCAGGTCCTGGAGAGAAAAACAACACTCTGCAACTGCAGTCTAGGATATCATCATCTATTGCTACTTGTACTTGATGGCCATGAGCAATGAAGCATGTCGCTGCCCATGATCCTCATCACGCCGGTTATGACATTCATGATGAGTCTCAGGCTGCAGGCGAAGATGAAGACCCAGACAAGCACAATGCAAATGACGGCCACGACAAAGACGATAAGGAAACAGACCACCACGACCAAGATGCAACGGGCTATGTTCGAGTTTAATTCCTGCACGGCTTGGAGCCCACAGATAGCAGGCCAGAAGTGTGTTGCAAGCATTACACCATTGTTGCATCCTGCCTCCCACTGCGTGCGCAGTACATTGCATTACATCCGGCGATGAAGTTCCCAGAAACCTACATTGGTACTCGTCGAAACGCTTGGCATGCAACAGCGACGGTCCAGCTGAACATCCCCATTTGGAAGAAGTCCATCATAATGTGCAGCGAATTGCAGGCCCAGCAGTCAAGCAAATGTCCCAAGAGGGAAGTGCCACGAGCCGCCTGTCGGTAGTAAAGCAACCAGCTACTTTTGGCATGTCGCTGCTGAAGTATGGTGCCAATAGCTGCTTGATGCCCACAAACCCTAAACGGCTCCAAACGACCTACACGACGACCGCTGTAATTCAAGCGGCCTCGAGCCATTGCAACAAAGTCACAGTGCAGGCACCGCTCACTGGTCTTGATCTTGCGGCCATGTCAAGTGGTGACCACCATCGGTAACAACAACGCCACCACCACTACCAACAGCAGCAAATGCAACATCATTACCATCACTGAAACCATACCGCCACCACCATCACTACCGCCACCACCAGCGGCAGCAGCAACAACAACAAGAAAAAACACTTGCTACCACAAATATCACTGCTTCTGCAACTGCTCCTGCTGCGGCTCCTGCTGCTGGCAAGTTGCTGCTGCTAGCAAGACTGCTAGCCACATTTCTTATATCGATCATAGGGCCTCGTACAAGCCTCGAAACAACACCTATCTGGACGTCTACAAGTGCTCACCTACCGGAAATGTCAAGGTCTGACGAAGGTACGACCCTGCAGACTCGTACTAGGGCATCTATTGGATTCAGTCTGAGCCATGCTTACTTTTCTTGTCGAGCTGGCACGCGATGGAAGCTAGAGTTCTGAAGCAAATCTAAGCCAAACCTATATGGATGATGTGCCGGCAGAAGACTGCGTTCGCTTCTCATAAGGCCCCGGCCGAGAGCAGCCGCCTGACAAATCAAATGGCATAAAAGAAGCTTGCATCTACTTACTTGCGGGCTCGAAGATACGTTGCGGTGTTTGGTAGGTCGCCGCTGTCTTTGGGCTGCAAAAGGCCGCCTCGAAACAGTGACAGGACCAATCCAGGGGCAGCGGAAAAGAGTTCCAAGCGCCCAAAAGGGCTGCCCAAAAGCCTTACCGACAGCAAGCTTCCCCCCTTCCTTAAACATTGAAACCCCTAACCTCTGCAAGTAGTCCCACAGCCGCCCAAACACTCATACCTTGCGAACAAAACCTAGAAATCTCACCCTGTGTCAATAGCACAAACCAGCGAAATTTGGCAGCAAGTTCACAGAAAGTTGGGTCAGAATAACCAATAGGTACAATGGTAGATGGGTCTGTATCCGACACGAAACCTCATCTGGCAAGCACAATTCAAGCTGATCCTGAAACTAATCCTGATGCGAAGTCTGCGCCTTGCCATGGCCTCCACCCCAGCCTCGGCCTCAGACTGGTCAAGGTCTAAGGACGATCGCTGCTGGCGCTTCGGGTCGGAAGGAGGGCCGATTCTTCTTGTATCTCTTCCTGGCCGTATGTTCGTGTGGGCTCTCGTGGCTTGTGCTTGCAGCAGTCTTCGCACATTTTGCTTGTGTGAGTCCGTGCTTGTGCCTCATTGTGCATTGCCTTCACAAGCATCCTGCCCTCTTTGCTTCTGATGTGCTTCTGTGCCAAAATGCATCTCAAGTCTGTGCCTTCCTCTTGGGAGTTCAACGATCTTTTTGTCGATGGCGTGTCGCATGGAAGGTCCCAGGATGGTCTGCTCATTTCGGGGATTTGAGTATCTTGTTTGTCCCACGCCATGTGTTACACTGTATCGGATTATGCAATATTCCACTTGTTAACAGTCAGTATTCAATATATCATCGCCATTATCATTGGCATGCCGTTCTCGGTTTGCACGGTCACTGTCGAACATGCTTCGGCTTGGCTAAGAGCCGGGCATTGTCCAAGCAGTAGACCATGACATCACCTTGCACAGTATGGCACGAAGCAGAAGAACAGCCGCAACAACAGTTTTAGCGACATCGAGGCATGTCAAAGCGTGGAGCTGCGCCGGAAGTGTTTGTCTACCTTGGCTGCTGATCTTGTCCTACCCTTCTTCCCTTGCTTGATGTCTTGTCATGAAATTGCTCTCTTTACCTTCTCCGACAACTGGACTGGGCTGCCAAATGGGCCTAACGCCTTCCGACGTAGCTGCCCCCATCTGCACTTCGAGCCTCTCGGCCCGCCAGCATTGCCTCAAAACCCTTGATCTGAGCCTCCGTCCACAGGAACCCCAAATCTCTGTTCCCGAAGCCATCGAAGGAACTTAAACGCGCAGGGCTTGAACCATCCCACAGGCATCCTGAACTGCAGACAAAACTTGGCCAGGACCCTTGCAGACGCTTCCCCGTGAGCCGTCGGCCTGGTGCATTTGAGAGCTTCCCGATGACCGGCTTTGCACTTATTCGGGTTGGCAATCTTAGGACCCAAGGATTGGCTGATTACCTGAAATACTGTCGGTTCGAAGATTGTTGCTCGTTTCTTTCCGGTCATCCAGAGCTGATTTAACTTGACATCATCCGGTTCTTGTCATGTGCAGCGTCATGATGAAACTCCGTTCTGTTGCAGTTTGTGCACACTGATCCCGAGCGTGCAATACTCCCTGCCTGCATTCATGATCTCCCGTTATCCCTGACCTGCATGGAACAACTCGAACTACGCCTTGATTTACATCCTCCGCCAAGGCCACATGAGCTCAGACCCCACACTGCCAAAGAGGCTGGCTTCCGTGAGCTCCTACACCTTTGGTGCAATAGCACTTCAGCGATGCGAGCCCATCCAAAAAAAACAATGACCCGGTGAGGGTCCTTTCAGTGGCAAGCTACAAGAAGGATGAACAAGAAGTGTCTTCTCAAGGGCACCCCACGTGAGAACAACCCGACCCCCTTTTCTCCACAAGCACTCGAAGTCGGCTACCGAGCCCGGGAGAGGGAATAAGGGCTCGAAGGGTCTGGCCGACAGCCTTCACCATCGACCAAGACCAATGCGAAGATAAGAGCTCACGATGAGGCACCACAACTGGGTCTTGCGCTCCCGAACCTATACTCACGACTCCATGTCCTCACTTCAAGGTAAGGAACGTCGGTTTTCTCTCACTGAGTAACATCGTGGACGTATGCCTTCCAGGTTTTCCATTCAGGCCGTGGTATTCCATGATTTTGTCATTGTAGGTGGTCCGTGCCGCGAAAGGGCCGGGACCCTCGAAACCTACACCAAGCTCACTGACAAAAAGTTCGGGACAGGAGACAAGTCGCCAGCTCTGGCCTACTTGAATCTTGTGCAATCCTTCGGGCTGTGCCCTCGGTGCTGACACGCAAAACATGCCACACCGACCCTGAAGCTCTGCGCAGAAGGCTTTAAGCGGGAGAAGAGCTCTGAGGTGTGGCGGTCACTCCATCCCTTCTTTGCGGTTCATGGCAATTTCTGATGCACGAGCGCAAGTCGGCTCTTGAGCCTTGATGCACGGCTCTTGCATGGAGGAAGTCGCAGTCAGGGGACTATCAGTGCGATCATCTTAGCAAGTGCCACAGCACCAGCCTTGCATTACGCTCTTCGCTCGAAGCTCTCCTTCCGTCCGTGCACACGGCTCCCAAAACAATTCTTGCCCGTGGAACTCTTGCGACTAGGGGCGATGTTCTCCATTTCGGGACATGGGCTTCCCATCTAAAACAGATTCGACGTATCGTAAGCCCCAGGTGAAACACCCTTTCCCGGCATTGCGCACTAGTTAGCAAGAACCACGGATCCCAAATGGTGCGCCGGAGTGGCAGTGCATCACCGGATGGCTTGGGGACGTTATGGGACGTTGAATGCCCGTATGTCTCAGACAGTTTGTGTCCCTGAGTTAAATTCACTAGGATTGTGAAGACTAACTGCGCAGCAGCTGAAGAGCTCCACGGGTCCCAACGGACAGGAGAGCCGGAAGAAAGCAAATTCATGAATTCCATGCTGGCCTGGTTGGACGATGGGCATTTCGTGGCGGTTTTGCACCATAACCTCCAACCATGCCGGAGGCGACCCAGACACCAAACCCACCATTCAGAATTGACAGATGCAAAGCTCTTTGCAAGGGAAGGCTTCTGAGTCTCACTCCAGCCTCGGCGAGCCTCGGCCCTAGGCTGCAGCCTGACCTGAGCAACGTCTCCAGTCTCATCCAGATCCCCGATCTCCCAGGCTCTCAAGTTTCGAGGATTGCTCCTTGGGCTTTTTCCTTTCCTCCCACGCCCTGTCTTCAGGAGTTAAATTCAATTGCTTTCCGCAAGGCTTCTCTGGGCTGCTGGCTTCGCGGCAGGGTGCTGTCAGGCTGCCCGTAACGTGTCGTAATTTGCCCTGGTTGAACGAACTCCCTACAGTATTGCATATATTTACATTTCTGCCAATTGCGGAACTCTCAACCAATGATGCTCCATCTGAAGAAGTGGACTACGAGCGTCGATCGCGAACCCAGCAGGAAAATCATCAACAACCGCGAAAACAAACATACAGGCAAGCATAATAGCGAATGACAAGAGCCTAAATACGACCAAGACAGATAGCAAGCAACCAGCAGCACAGTACTCATAGGAATCCGGAGAAAATTGAGAAGAACGACTATGATTTTTACACTACTCCAAACTGAGCAAAATTGGCCAAGAGATCTCAACCCAGCGGCTCTGAGCGATCAGTGCAGATTGTAGCTGACGGTCACCTCTGCTACTGTAGTGTCATGTAGGGTGTGTTTCTGGCTTTTTTGGATTGAGATTGCTGAGGGTTTGTGGATGGGTTTACCGGTTGCTGCAGGTGGCTTTCGCATCCAGCTACTCCGTATCTTCAGCCATCCGTCTGCCTTGCGGCTACAGGTGTCTTTCTCTCCACTGTCTCTGTGTCCACTTGTTTTTCCTTCCTTTGCATCCAACGCTTGCTGTCGCAGTGACTCCGGCACAAAACTCTTTCGGACATTCCGGCTTCAAGGTGTAGCATCAAGCGCTAAAGTTCGATACACCCCGAAACATCGATGGCAGAGCCAGGCTACCTTCCTCGTTGACGTCGTTCTGCCAGTCCTGTGCGTGCTGCTGGCGTTTTCAAAGAAACATGTCAGGCACGGCATGATGGGCCCGTGATTCCAGGCAGAGCTTGTGGAACTAGCAATGGCAAGCACTGGTCTGCCCAGAAGTCTTCGCCGAAGTCTGTTCACCCTGGCTGACATACACCATCAACCCCTCGTTATCTACATATCCACAGAGCTTGAAGCTGACGCTGGTGAACCCAACGGTCCGGAAATCTACGCAGCAGCGTTGCGCGCTTCCAAGCAACCACCCCCATCGATTCGGCATGCGTCAGGCTTTCAGGCACAGTTTCGTTTCTCACAAAACGGTTTTGAGCAAATCCGTTGCTCTGCCCACCCCTCCATACAAACCCAGATAGTTGGCGTTGCCTTCTTTGAAGCCTGCATGCCAACTCGCCTGGATCTCGGCCTTCAAGTCCTCAACTTCGCTCCGCAGCCGCCTGGGTCTAGCAGACTTCCAGCAGCGGCAGGCAACGCATGAGGCTCAGACTTTCAGACCCGCCATGAAACAGTGAGCCGCGCCTTAAGCAGTCTGCTAAGGATCCTACAGTACTATCTATCGCCGAAACCTCTGAATTCAGACAGAAACTGCACGCTCCCCGCAGAATGTGCCCCCCCCGCTGTCGCAGAAAAGGAACTCTGTAAGTTTCCTCTCGAGGTCATAGAGGAGGATCTTATTTATCCTGTGGCGGCATGCTTGGCTTCTAGGGCAATACAATCTCACTACCGCTGCCACCTTTGGCCTTAGGAATGTGGTAGAGCTCTTCTGGAACACCGTAGAGGTCAACGCAAACAGATATGGAAAGTGCTTGCGGCGGCGGTGCAGTTCTGACTCATGGAGGACGGCGTTCTGGCACATCTGTCGGGCTTGCAAGCTTGAGCCCTCAACCAGGTAACTTACCCGCTGCTATCATCGTCGTCATTGTAAGTCTTTTTTAACATATATTTTAAATACATCAATCAGTTCTTGCATGCTTAATTTCTTACTCATGTACATGTGTACACATAGTGCTCGAATAATTATTGTGCATATGCACACACACACATATATATATATATATATATATCTTTATTCATTTATTTAAGTGTATATACATATACACACACACACACACGCGCGCATACGCATAACTCAAACAGATCCTGTGCTTGCCAGGAGTCCTCACTACCTCTTTGACGTCCTTGACCGTCGCAGGGTTCGAGCCACGCATACCTCAGCGACTGTGCGTTCGTGGACGCTTCCCCACTTTGCGATAGTCTTGAATATACCGCAGGGCTCTACAGCATTAATGTGTTTTGGCATCTTACGTACCAGAATGGGACTTCCTCCCCGTCGTCTCTGTCAGCTGATGCCGAGGTTCTGTATGCCGTAAACCCAGACCCCTTCCACTGAACCTTTGGCTAGAATGACTCTGCTGTACTAATCCAAGAGGCTCAGGACCAACTCCACAATCTCTTCAAATTGCATTCCCGTCTGACCCTTCCTCTGAGCGTCCTGACGAGTATTTGCTGGTTGGGGCTTAGCGATGAAGCCCTGATTCTGGCAGATTTCCAGATGCCAACCCAAGAGAGGGATGGTTCGTTTGCACAGGAAGCAGCGTTTAGAGGTGAAGCAGTGGCTGTCCAAGCTTGATCTATAGAACCTACGACCTATGTAGGGCGCGTGCATGTAATTGAAGTTTCGGGCCCTTTAACTATTCTTCAAGGCGCGAAGGTTGGAAAGCGAGAACTCGCCTACTGGTGGCCGGAATCTCTGATTCTGTCGTCCTCATAAATGATCTCCAACATGTCACACAGGATAACGACATCTACGCCCACGGCATCCACCACCTGCGCGATCCTCGGATCAGGCGACTTAGGAGGTTAGAACTAGGCTGGGCAAGAAGTAACCCTTAGGTCCAATCTAAAAACAAATTCAAGTAGTACGCAAACTAAAACAAGCCTCCTTTTGCGTCTGGACTTGTGCACTTGCCAGATCTTCCACAGCGCCTAATTGGCCCTGATACATACATGCATGTTTGTGTTTGTGCACACGCAGCAGCACGAACGAACAGCGACAACAGCAGCATTCAAATGTTTACTGCACATTTTTGTCGCTCGTGCCCGACAAGTCAGACGAGGTTTATTTTACTTTTCTTTTTTCCTTTTTTGTTGACTCCACACGCTCATACACCAGTCATGCGGTCGACCCATTCCCGGAAATGCTTCAATCGGCATCTCCCTGGTACTTGCTTGGCAGGGAACCACATCATTGAATTCACGCTCCTAGGTTGCTGCCTCCCGAGCCTTACCAGCAAAGGAGTTCTTGCTATCCGCTCCCCTTGGACCTGGAACGCGAGCTTGCGGCTTCTTGTTTGACTTAGCCTGAGGCTGAGAAAGAGCAAGTCCTCCTGGCGGAGTGGCTTCAGATTCCAGCAGGAAACTCGGCAGCTGTTTGGCCCAGAACATTGTCGGGCACACAGCGGCTATCGTGGTGTGGCTTCTCGACACCCTGACTTTGGGCTTGCGTGGGAATCTAACTCGATTTTCAGTATGCAAGGCCACTAACACGAAGACTGACGGCGTAGGGTTACGAGAAGCGTGTCATGCAGAAGAGAAGAGCAAACAATTCGGTGGCTGCCCGTGCTAGCGCTACATCACAACCTCCATGCTTAGACACGGTAAATGGGACTTCTCGGTCGAGGTTCACTCTACCCAAGTCAAGCGCGGGCAGCAACCTCTAGACAAGGTCTTGCGGAAAGCCAAACAAAAACTGCGAGGAGAGGATCCAAAAAAGAGAGGCCAGCGAACAGAGCATGCAGGATGTATGAAATGTGGAGAAGAACATGTTCCTGGATGTGGGGAATCCTAGGTCGGCCCTCACCGGGATCCCCTCAGCACTTGTCCGCGCTGCTGCGTGGCTTCTCATTGCAAGTAAAGGTGTTTTGGGCTTGGGTAGTACATAACCATCACCGTAACATACTCGGCGAGGCGGTCAGAAGCCATGCAGTTGCCGGTGCTTGCACAAATTGCAGGCAGATGCGATCTCGGTCAACGGGACCTCGTCCACCGGAAGTGGCCGAGGACGCGGTTGCCCCCAGTCCGCGAGCATCTGTAATGAGCTGGAGGTGATCTGAAGGTTCCGCGCTAGGTGCTCGAGGTGCCTCACCAGCTCTTTTCGCCGCACCAGACTTGAAAAGTCGTTCATTTCCTCATCTAGGAATCTGTCTCTCAAGAAACAGAGCTTCTCCATGCTGCGGCTGAGTCGGTAGGCAGCGTACTCCTTGTCGAGGAGAGCGTGATCGGTGTAGTTACGTGCCAGATGAAGATCCACCGTATCCTCTTCGAGGCTCTCCACTGCCAACGTATCTTTGCTGCAAAAGGAGATGACAGAGACAATGCGCGTCCAGTTCTCACTGGCATTCGCAGCGTGCAACACACGCTTGCCCTGCATGACGTACGCCCATCCAGGACCCGGTGCCCGGACCTCGTGTGCAGCGCCGGTTGCGTCCTGCATCAATGTGCCGCCACCCCGGCCGTCCTCTGGGAGTTCGGAGAGATTGACAAGCAGGACGAAGCTGTTGGAGTCGTTGTGCCAATCGAACACCTTCGTGGCCTCCTTCCCTTTCATCTGGATATTGGTCATCATGTGTTCCACCTTGAAGGGGTGCCACACAAGATCGCAACCAACCATGTTGGAGCAAGCTAGCAACATGGCCTCTGAAGTGCTCATCTGTCGGATGAACTTGTTGTGGGCAGCCATGTTGCGGATAGTCAGAGGCACCATGTGGCAAGAGTAGTAGCAGTTCTGCAGCACAGGCTTCGACAGGAGCGCTTCCCGATATAGCCGAAGACCCTCCTCAGAGAGCAGTCGAAAGGGCTCAGAGTAGCCGAAGTCAATCTCGCCCGGCGCGACCTTGTAGCCCATCTCTGACAGCTTGTGCACGCGGATCCCAGCGAGGTCGAGGGCCGACAAGTTCACATGCCGGGTGAAGTCGAAGTCTGGCCCCTCGTCCTCTGCTGTCGGCGAGTGCGCGAGAGACTCCATCCTCACGGCGTTGGCCATCGGAAAGCCTGGCGTTCGCAGAGTGTCAGCCGCCATTGTGGCCTTCATGCGGCAGCTGCGGATCGGCGTGGTCCGCAGGCCCCCAAACACGCAGGATTGCAAGACTCTCGGAAATTGCTTCATTCTCGCTTGCCTTGCTTGTGAAGCAGTGGAAGAGGAGCAGCACAGGGCCAATGGAGAGTGGAAGTAAGACGAGACACAAAAGACCGTTCTCCAGTGTGCAGAATTCTAAAACTACATGGTTTTTTCTTTCCATAGATATCTCGCATGTGTGGAATCGGGCCGACATCTTGAGCCGACAGTCGCAGCTTGGTGCACCTTTGTACATTCGTTTGAAATCCGTGTTAAATCTTGCGACCTCCCGGGCCCCGCATACAGACCCTTGGAGATATCATCCCTGTGGCGAAACTTAGTTTGGTGGTGGAAAGTTGCACCCTTCCACACCCGTTCGTGCAGAAGCCTGGCGATGCTGAAAAGCAAACTGAAGGTCGCTGACGAAGGCTTCAATACCGGAGAGAAAGGACATGTGTTGTCGTCGAGGCATTCTGCACCACCGTGATCAAACGTTCACACGGCTTACTGGGTTAGGACCTAAGAGTCTTCGCCACTCCGTGGTTCTTCCCACGATGTAGTTCTACGTGCAGTCCTTGCTCGGGAGTCTACGGGTAACCACCCTGCTCGCTCTGAGGGTCTGTGGCTCCACGAGGAGCTGTTCAAACTCGTACTTGGAGATGCGCATGCCATGCTGGTATCCTGGCACAACATCTGCGGTCCGGAAGCAGGCAGCCCAAGGCAAGGATAACTCCCTGCAGTCTTTTGGTCCTGGTATTGCTGCTCTTGCTGCGCCACAATTCGCAGGATAACGCTTCGGATAAGGGCCATCCGGTTAACGCTTTTTAAATTTAATGCTTTGATTCATGGCGGCAATCGAAGATCTCAGGCCCGCTGTTGAGCATTCACATCGGACTACCCAAGTATGCGGATTCATCCCGTGATTACATAGCCCGGCCGTTCCGCCGTGCTACATACCCGCGAGCCTGCGCAGAGGCCTAAAACCCCTAGACCCAAAGCTGCTACGGCACGGCATGGACCCAGCTGGCCGGCCTAGCTTGTCCATCTCCGCACGCATTGAGTCTGCGACGAATCCCACAGCTGCCCTCTCCTGCGCAGGGAGCTTTTGGAGCATGCTGTAGACGGCAAGGGCCGGTCTCGCTGTACCGTGCCTCGCAAGTGTCAGTGCCCAGCACTGCACACACTTGTCATCTTTTCTGACATGTCATCCTCCCTGTAACTCAGATACGCGGAACTGCAGAAACAAGGCGGAAGCGACCTATCACCAACACAAATTCAATCAGTGGTCGTGCCTGCATGCTGTGAGAACTTGGCTCGCTGCATACCTACCTGCCAACTTCGCTGCAACTGTGCACTCTGCATCGACCAAACAAATTCCTTCTCCACATTCGAGACGACGCCAACCACTTCCACAAGCACGCCGACCAACATGTACATCACCTGAGGCTGTTCGACCAGCTGTCAGAGGCTCAGGACTGGCTGCACAGAGAACCCTTCACTTCTCAGTCTTCCCTTTGAGGCTGAAGCTGTCACCGAGATCAGCAGCAGAAAGATGAAGACGATGGGCCACATCCTTTGTAGACAGTGCGCCTTGAAGTAAACCTCGCACTAAGCATATGACGCAAGCTTAGACGTACCTCGGCAGCTATTTGCAACCGAGCACACTTCGACCCACAAGAGTAAGCTTTAGGGTGCTCTGAAACGGCAGGAGCAGAATAGCGGTGTAGAGACCAAGGCCCTGTAAGGGCTCCTATAAAGGTTTCTCTTGGGGTTCATATATATATATATATATATACACGCCAACCACTACGTAGACCTTTGCCAGATTCAAGGCTCATGTCTACAGAAGCTGCTGGTGCCAAGATTAAAAGATTTCCTTACAGATTCTGCACGAGTCCTGGCGAAGATGTTCCCCAGTGGCTCACGGCTAGGCTACTGCTGGGTTCAGCCGCCCGCCAATCTCAGGCAGCTCTCCTCCGACCACGTCTAGTCGGACGTGTCGTGAAAGGGCCTAGTTATCCCAGCCTAAGGCCAAAGGCCCTAAGAGTAAGGCTCCGACACGGCGGATGTTCCCGAAATTTCGGCGAACAAGGCTGAACTCTCCTTCGGCTCTGGAATAACACTTGGCTTGCCAACAGCTTGGATTGTTCAGGTGTGATAGTAAGGATCCGGCTCTTTAGGATCTATATATTCAGGGGCCCCTTACTTTCCGGGACTCCAAAGCCCTAGCCAGCTCAGGCTGCACGATCTCTATTTGCACAAGCCAAAGAAGGAAGCAACGCCTTCTACCTGCAGGCTAGAGTCGTCTCGCCTGAAGTGCCGAATCCTTCGTGTCCCCTCTGCAGGGTCTCCTATGCCCAAACCCAAATAACACCAAACCTACATGCGCTTATCCATCTTCCAGGTAACAACTCAACCACTTCCCAGAACTTCGACCCCCTGATATTTCAAGTTCTTCAGCTTGCAGATTCACTAGACCAAGCGGAAACCTAAACCCTAACCCCTAACCCTAAACCCTAGCCCTCAATGCCCCCAACAATACCCGAGAAGAGCTCCGGGAAGAGTGACTGCACCAGTAAGGTGTTCATCGATGCGAGGACCTTGGCTGGTCTTGAAAAATAAGATAGGGCTTTGGGGGGGGGGGGGGGGGGGGGTAGTATTGAACAGCTGTAGGAAGCAACTCCAAGTAATACTAACTATGGAGAGTTACTGGAGTCGGCTTTTTCCGTGAGTTCGCTTCAATTGTCATCTCCATGGTGTAGTATGGGGCTGAAGACTAAGAATCGGCAGAGAAGGGCTCGCCAGGCCGCCCGTAGATGATCCTTTCTTTGCTGTTCCCTCCTGTGGATCTTCGGCAGGGTTTGATGTTCATTGGGAGTTGTCCGCCTGAGGGCTTCTGGAGCTCTGTGCTTGGCAGACTATGTTGTTCCCACAATTTGCCCTATCTAGTTCAGGAAAGTTTCAAGAGCTAGTGCCGATGCATAGAACCACGCGCAGGAAGCAAAAATGCCCAATCGGGAAGTGCAATCCCAGCGGCAGATCCGAAGTAGAGCGCGCCGAGCTCCTCTTGCGAGCTGAAGGCGAGGTGTGCTAAATCAGGCAAGGCAGGAGCGAAGGCATGGGTTTTTCATTGTCGGGGTCAGCGAGATGGGGTGTTTACATGATGAGTGCTAACTTAAGGTATGTTCTCGGCCACCTGTTGTCTGACAACGCATAAGTCGGTTCTGGTTACATCCACATGTTTACATACTGCCATTGCTACGATGGCGGCTGCCACATGCTAAACCGATTAGTTGTCAAGGGTGCAACACTGGTAGCAGCAGCCAACAAGGAGTAACAACACCACCACGCCTAGGGACTCCAAAAGCGAGCTTCTCAGCCCAACTTCACAGTAATCTAGACGTGACATGTTCCTGTTGGTCTCGCTGCATCTGAAATTTACCGGGCACAACGTTTTGCGATGGATGGCAGATGAGGTCCTCTCCATCCAGGATCTGTCGCAATGCCACGGCGAAAACATACACGATGATCACAGTGAAAGCAAAGAAGACAGAGACCTCGGACGTGACCAGAAGTTCAGGATCCTCTCTTTTGAGGCTTCGAGGGAGGCAGTGGCTGTCCAAATCCTGGAGGGCGCTTCCCGTTTGCATGCGGCCAGGAGACGGATCGAGCCGCGAAGCCCAGGCCCTTCACGATAATCAGCAACCTGACAGAACCCGTAATTCTAGATTTCTGTAGGAATTAATGACCTGGAGGTGTGAAGGCAGGGAGCCGGCATCTTTGATGCGGCCCTTCGGCTGAAGACAAGGATTCACACAAACCGAAACCAACCGGCAATGAAGAAGCCACACAGACGTGCTGCTTGTCTACATGTCTCTGCCCGTCCGTGTCTGGGCTTCGTATCCTGGCCAAGCAGCTCCGGGAACGCTTGGAGAAGCCGTGCTAGCCGGGAAAGCTTCAGAAGCTTTACCAAGCGAACCTGGACGTGGTATATACGGCGACGCAGAATGTGCAAGTGTCTGGTTTGTGCCAATCCATGGGCAAGTTGTCAGGTTCTAGCCCTAGCAGCTTAGATCAGTTTACACACATTGTTTCTGGTGTCCGGTGGTGTACATAAAGCTCCGTCTGCAGTCCCAACTTTCGATTCGCAACGAGCAATCCATCGCGTGACGATGTCGCTCTGCTTTGTTGCTAACAATGAAAACACACATGCTCCAGTGGAGCCAGAAGCTAAACTGCAAACAACTAGCCAGCATATCTAGAAGAGCCAGTATTTACAAGAATGATCGTTCTCTCTTTCACCCCACGTATAGTTCAACAGTAAACCCATGCAATTTCACGTCCGGTGCACCAGAAAGCAGCGAACAAAAACACGTAAAAGGCACCGTCAAAAACATAGACTGAGAACTGACAAGCCGCAACCAACTAGCAGCAGCACCGCCACCGCAACCACCACCCCCGCCGCCACCAACAACAACAGTCAGCGCAAGTACCAGGGGAAATTGCCAAAGTAAGAACAGCCAAGAGCCAAGCAAGACGCACTAACCATGCTGGCTAGAAGAGGACACTATATAGCAAAGTTGAAAGGATGCCAAGTGGCCATCTTCACCATCGACACGGTTCCTCCGCTGTCCAAAGAGACAACCCAGTGCGTTGGCCAGTCTTGTGCCGAGTGGCTATTACTTTGCCGGCAGAACATGCGAGATCTCTTTTCCGCAAGCCCAACATAAGGATTCGGATCCAGATTCGGACAGTTGCTAAGCCACGAAGCCCAAAACAACTTCGCAAAGCCGAGTTGCCCGTCTCCGCAGTGAGCCGAGCGTCCAAGGCCACCCTCGCATCGTGGAGCGTTGCGGGGAGGCACTAGCCACATTTACGTTCGGGGGCTTCAGGTTTCACTGTTGATGCTAACTGTCGCTCCAGCATCAAAGCTGGGCAGGCTGATCCCATGATGCGTAGCCTGATCGGGGTCTTGAGTTTCAGGTCGTACGGCCCAGGCGGGTGGCTGACGGAATCTTGTCTGGTGTGTCCTTATGATGGGACCTGGTGCAGCAGAGTAGCATGATCAGTGGCACAATCCACGTCTCTGCGATCATCCTGCGTGGGAGCATGGCAAGGTCCATCCAGTCACAGAGTCCCTGCACTTCGTAACGACTCTATGTACTGCGGCCACACTGAAAGCACGGACATGCTAGATTTGCAGGCCGTGCTCAGCAACCAAGTCGCAGAATCACCAAGCAGAGATCGAAGACGAACCAAAAGTCTCGTAGACAATCTCTCCTTAGTGCACGCGAGAACTGCGAAAGCCACGGCAACATGCTGCAATCACAGCCCGGGTGCTTCTGTCGGAACGCGCCGAAGCGGATCGACAGCTCTCCGACAAAAAAGGCAGTAAAGAGATTCCTTGGAATGAGGGCCATGTCTGCGTGGCGCTCTCGTCTAGCGAACAACGGAGAATAGCTGCAACAAGCATGGGATCTGTAGTCAGGCCTGTGAAGATATATTCATACTTGGTTTATGGAAGAACCGTTTCAACCAGATTACTTTACATTGGCATCGCAACTCGAGAGTCACAACACGAGTAGCTTCTTCTGACGCCCAAAAAATCATCATATCATTCGCGGCTACATGGAACACCAAGGACCAAGCACAGGCGTGCATCACTTAGTTTCTTGGGCATAGTAGTTCATGAATGAATCATAACTTTTGGCCCTTCCCACTTCTTGTTCAAATCCTCCGCGCCTCGATGAGGCTGCCAATGCCATGAGATCGCTAGAAAAGCAACTTCTCTGATCTCGAGCGAACCTGTCGTTCACTGGAGGGCTCACCAGAGATGAGCGGCCGAACATGTCGAACCCCACAGCCCCAAATCCAACCCCGTAAACCCCCTGTTGCCTAGTGCAAGTAAAGCCAGTCTAAGATTGACGATGATAGCTTTGACCGCATCCGAGAACCTATGCACTGATAGAAGCCTTCGCTGAATACCTGAATTCAGAGACACCGAAAACCCAGCTCTCCGATTCGTGACCGAGATGCTCGGCCACAAGGAAGACCACAGACGCCTCCGTCAACACTGCGGCCGGGTTCAGGTCCGTGTCTACTGCCATCCTGATTTCAGGTTCGCAGATTGGGATTCAAAGCTCACAGAGCTTGAGACTTCTGCTTACTTCGGCTTGACTGGGTCTTTGGCTCGAGACCTGACCTGAAAGCGGTGTTCCAAGCAAGGCTCGAAGTGAGGTGGCTAGATATTTTCAGGACATACTTTCTATAACTCATGAACTCAACCCCAAAGTGGATCCCCATCGCTGAGCGTGTTCCAACTTTTCTCAGGCAGAATGTGCGGCACCGAGTGTGCTCTGGCTCTTCTGGGCAACCAAGTATGTTTGGGCTGCAGAGGTCTAGGGTAGGGGCTTCAGTAACTTAGGAATTCCTCTGTGGTTCTGCATTTCGGCCGGTGCAGGCACGACATGCAGAAGCTTGCCGAGGCGCCACACCGCGTTCAGGAAAACGATGAACAGTGTAATGTTGTCAAACCACGTGCTGCGAGCGATGCCCTGCAACAGGTTCGCGTGATGGTGATTGCGCAGCAGACAGAACGACTGCATGGTTCAGAGAATAATGCCGGCTTCTTTCGGCCTTCTTTCAGGATCACGTTTCAAGTGGCAGCATGCCGCACAGTTCGCCTGGCAAATGCCTGTCTCCCAGTACTGGTCGAAGACGCTGTACTGAGGCTTCATGGATGCCTCAGCTGCGTATTTTGACACAACTTTCCATGCAGTCAGCGGCCACCTAGCAAAACCCGGTGTGCAGTAACCTTGCATCCATTGCACTGGACAACAAATAGCCCGCGAAGGTAGAAAGTCTGGTTAAATTTAGACATGGCGGACCACACCCACCCGACTTTGGGACGGCCAAGGTGGACGGCACAAAAGCTCAAACTTTGGAGACCAGCAAACAGCGGCACCTTCACCAGACACGAAGGCGTATCAGGCAACACCAAGCCAGGGCTCTCCCCGAAACTTCCGTACTCTAAGCCCCCCCCCAACACAAAATGGGCTGACAATCCTAAGCCCCATCCCAAACTCAGCCGTCAAAAATCCGAAAAGAACCCTCTTTTTCTGCTCTAGGCTCTGGGCGCCTGTGCGGATTCAGGCATGAGCTGGCAGGTGAGACTTTGAGCTTGACAATATCTAACATAGCTACTGTGGGACTTAAAATGCGCATGATTTTCTAAGCTCTTCTAAGTATAAATGTACTGACATACACTTGGTTCATCCGGCTAAATTTTATTTGTGTGATTTCATAGGCTTGCTTCTCCGTCGACTTGCGCACTAACTGCGTTCTAGTTGAATGGTGCCCCTACGTAACCGGAGGGAGAAGAGCCTCCGTGAATGGGTACCCGAGCCTTTGGGCGAAGGACTGGTATCTCCGCAGCAAATCTGTGGGCATCGAAAAAACCGCGCGCTGCGCCACCTTCATGCAGCCGGCGTCGTTGGTGTGGTCTGTGTAGTTCGCTTCCGGGTGCCGATGCAGATCTGCCACAGCCGCCCAGTCCAGTGCATTCTTTCGTTGCTCCGAACTCGCTGGCACACCTTCGAACCAAAAGTCCAGAAGTCGGTTCACTTCCTTGTCGAAGCCTTCTGACGATTCTGTCGCATTCTCGTAGCTGAGGCGCAGTGTGTCATTTCGCGGATGCTCATAAACACCAGTCATGTTCTCTACCAGCCCCATCATGCACTGGGCCACGAAGGCAACGCCCTCCTGGGGCCCCAGCCTCTCCACGGTGCCCTGGGGAAAGAACATCCGGTTCGTTTCCTCCTTGCCGCTGTGATGGTAACAATAGGCCGAAGCGATCATGACCAGCGGGTTCCGGACGGGCCCAGCCACCCGAAGGCTCCTTGTCTGCCCTGCTCTCTCTAGCTCCCTCCCATGTATCTCCATGGAGTACATGTCGATCAAGAACCGAACGGAGGAACCCCAGTTATAGCATTCACCTCCGAAGTAGCAGGGATCTCCCCAAAAACCCAAACGATCCTTCGGTAGACCATAGGCAGCCCAGACTGCCGAGTAGATCCCGTACATCATCTGGTTCCCACTTTTGTGAAAGCCCACGGCAAGGTAGTTATGAAAATCCCAAGGGAAATTCGTCGGGCTCTGCTTCTGCGACTTCCGTTTCCCTATCTGTTCCGCCTTCCTCTGGACCATGCAAGTCCCTGGCGGCCCCAACGCAGCATCATTTATGGCAAGGCTCCGTGTCAGAAAGCAGAAGCCTACCAGCGCGCCAGTCCTACCAAACATCCCCGCTGTGGCAATCCAAAACGCAGCTCCTGGTGATCGAAAGACGGAGCCGCTCGAAATTACATGGAACTCTGCACGACATGAAGGCTCAGTGGGGTTTCTCTAGAGCCTTGAGCCACACACGCCAGTTTCCAGGCAACGCAGATGTTCGTTAGACTTAGACAGCTTTCGAGGACAAGCCCGTATATTGCATGCACAAGTCTTTTATCTGCGGCAACCTGCAAGAACACCAACGAGCGCAGCATGAGACAGTGTGATTCCTAGCGCTCCAGGGTGCGAATCGTGGCGCAAACCCAGCAATGGCCTAGTTGAGCATGGGAAACTACAGCATGCGGCAGACAGATACAAACTTTACACCCTCCGTCAAACTCGAAAACCCGAAGAAAACGCCATGAGGCACGGACCCTTTCAAGACACTGAAGACCCCCGCCCGGCATCTTTAGTCGCCGGGACATCTTGCAGCAAAGACACCTCTTTCGCCTTCCTGGGACACAGGGTCTGCATGGTCTCTCGATGTCACAGCTGGGACACTCGGGGGGGGGGGGGGGGGGGGAAGGTCTGAGTCATGAGGCAGTACAGTAGAAGCAGGGCAAACATCCAGCGCATCTGATTCAAACGGACGATGGCTTCCTTACCGGCTTCATCATCTGCAGTGGCCACTTCCTCTAACAGCTACTAGTATGATACAACCAACCAAATCTCACATCCGGTGGCGCGCTCTTTTCAATCACTGCGCGTCGCCTCGGTTTCGGAGAAGGGTTTTTGGCCTTCTCACTGGCGAGGACAGGCACGCAAACAGAGCATGTGGCATGAAGGTAAAGAAAGACATTTGTTGAGTCTGACTGCTTACCACAATGTCCACCTCGCGAACTAGCCGTGCATGTGTCCTCTGCTGGCTGAATGAATCTACTAAAGACAGGCAAATTAAAGTGTCGAGAAAAAGAACCCGCTTCTGGAGTATAGGTTGCAGCGAAACAGGCGAAGCGGCCTCTAAAAGCTTGGCCACTTCCAGTCCCGCTGTCTTGGGAGAAAAGGTCCCGTTGCCGGACCAGGAAGAACCGTGTGGATACTTGCTTGTAGGATGAACGGATATGACTTTTTCGAGCTTTGACAGCGGTCTGAGGTCTAGGTTGTGTGCACTGTCCGGATCAGCTCTTCCTGGATGCGAGAGGGCTGTGCGAAGACACTGAAACCCTGAAACCCAGGCCATGCGCTGCACGAAGCGGGACCAACGTGTCTGCAGTTTCTACACGACACAAACAAACCTATTCACCTGAAAAGAAACGACTGAAACCCAGAAGCGCAAAGCGTGGGCCCAGCTCTTTTTCCACAAGCCCTCGGTTCTGCTAAGAGATTCTTTGTTGCGGAATGGCGCCTTAGCTCAGGAGCTTGGCCTGCTCGGGGCTTCGTCCCAGCCACTGAACTCGACCGGAGTCGAGGTCGTAAACGCCTCCTTGGATTTCCACCTGGCCGGACTTTACCTTGTCGCGGATATCGGCACTTCCCTGGATGAGGTTGTTGATGGTGTTGAAGACATTCACCTTCACCGCATGATCTGCGATCTCCTTCTCCGAAGCTTTGGTGCCCAGCTCCTTGTGCGCCGTTTCTGCCACGGCGGACAGACCAGCCAGAAGACCCTCCAGGGCTCCTTTGCCCTGCACGGCTCCACCTCCCTTCAGGTAAGTGGCCGTGGCACCTTTGATAGCACCGCAGGCGGTGTGCCCCAGCACGAGCACGAGTCGCGTCTTGAGCGCGGCTGTGCAGAACTCCAGGCTACCCACGATGCTTCCCCTTGCTTGAGTCACTGTGTTACCTGCGTTTCGCATGACGAAGACATCACCGGGCAGCACATCGAACACCAGCTCCAGTGGGACACGGGAGTCAGCACAGCCGACCTAAGCTACCAAGTGTTTGACGTGAAAGCAAGGAAAAAGCCTGTGGGTCCAACAACTTCCAGCAGACACAGACAAGGCCTGAGCGGCCGACGATGGCCGTGTGTGGGGCTTGGCCAATGGTTGCCAGGGCCTTTCGCATTTGCCCATCAAACTTGCCGGCCAGGGTGTTGCCATGGACGAAGCGCTCATTGCCCTCCTTCATGATCTTCAGCGCGGCCTCGGGCGCCATCTGGGGGTCCTGCGGCGTACGCACGGATGCACGGCTCAAAGCCACATCCATGGAGGGAGGCAACGAAGACTTGGAGGCGGCGAGGAGAGCTGCTTGTTCCGGAGATCGGCCGAGGAACTCCACCTTGCCAGTCTCCAGGTCGTAGATGCCACCTTGGAGGTCCACCTTGCCGCTGGCAACTGCATCGCGAAGTGGCTGGCTGAACTTCAGCAGGAACTCCATCGTCTGGAAGACATTCACCTTCACGGCATGCGCAGCGATCTGCTCCGCGGTGGCACCCTTCCCCAGCTCTGTTGCGGCCTTCTCCGCAACGCCGGCGAGGTCGACTAAGAGCCCCTCCAGGGCACTTCCTGGAGATCCCTTCTCACCCTTGGCATCCTTCATCGCCAGGTATGTCTGCGTAGCACCGACGATGGCACCGCACTTCGTGTGGCCGAGCACCATAACCAGGCGCGAGCCCAGTTTGCCGGTGCAGAACTCCAGGCTGCCAAGCATGGCACCTTCGGCGTGAGTGCAAGTGTTGCCCGCGTTGCGGAGAACGAAAATCTCACCTGGCATGGCATCGAAGACTGTCTCGATGGGCGCCCGGGAGTCAGCACAGCCAATAATTGCTGTGTGCGGTGCCTGTCCTGACTTGACAAGGGCCGTCTTCATCTTCGCGTTTGCCGCAACGCTGGCAGGAGTGCCTGCGACGAATCGATTGTTGCCGTCCTTGAGCATCTCCATGGCCTTCTCCGGCGGCACGGAGGCATCGTCGCCTGTGCGGACGCCGTGGATGCCGCGCTTGGCAGCACCCGCCCTGCTGATCCCAAGCATCGAGGGGGGGATGGCCGCAGAAGCCGCGCTCAAGAGCTCTGCCTGCCTCGGGGATCGTCCCAGAAACTCCACCATACCGGTGGAGAGGTCGTAGACGCCGCCTTGGATCTCAATCTTTCCACTCTTCACCGCCTCGCGAAGACCCTTGCTGTACTGCAGCAGGAAATTCATCGTGTGGAAGACGTTCACCTTCACCGCATGTGCGGCCACGAAGTCCTCGTCAGCCATAGGACCCATGTCGTACTCTGCCTGCTCCGCCACTTCACCGAGGCCTTCCAGCAAGCCCTCCAGCGCGGACTGGGACTCTGCCGCCTGCTTCTTGCGAGCAAAGTGAGCCTTCGTGGCACCGTAGATGGCTCCGCACTTGGTGTGGCCAAGTACCATCACAAGACGTGCCCCCAGGTTGCCTGTGCAGAACTCCAAGCTGCCGATCATGCTGCCTTCAGCATGGGTGCAGGTGTTGCCCGCATTCCGGAGGACGAAGATGTCGCCGGGCAGAGCGTCAAAGATAACTTCCACGGGGGCACGTGAGTCTGCGCAGCCGACGATGGCCTAAGTTACCAAGTGTTTGGCATGAAAGCAAAGGTCTGTGCATCAAAGAACTGACAGCAGGCAGAGACGAGGCATGAGCAGCGAGTGACCGTGTGCGGAGCTTGGCCATCATCCACAAGCTCCAAGCGCTGGCCGTTGCTCGTGGTGGTAGCCTGGGGTGTGCCCTTCACGAAGCGCTGATTTCCTGCACGGAGCATCTGCATCGCCTCGCCCGGCGACACGGAAGCGGACTTGGTAGTACGCACCTTGAGATCTGCCATCTCTTGCAACTGGTGGCCGAAAGGGGCAAAAATCTCGCAACGGTGATGTGCTTTTAAAAGGCTTGCGCCCAAATGGCTGGTCATTTTGGCGAGGTCCCCAACTCATCGATCTCAGCGTGAGCACTCTGTCTTGGGGACCGCAATTCAACTTCCGACAAAGCGTCTGTGCAAGGCGGTCGGCACCCTTGATCACCGCAGGCAGCTGTGTGCGCATCCGTTTGGGCACCTTGGGAGCTGAAGCCAGACTCTGAGAGCTTCCGAGATTTCGTATGCTAGCAAGACCGTACTTGCAGAAGTTACAAATGTCAGAACAAAGCCGGCAACACAAGACTTTCATCATTGCCAGTATCAGGTTAATGCGTAACCAAACGCCAGTATACCAAGTTCTAAACAGATGCACAAGCAAGTGCAGTCACAGGCCAAATGACAAGACACGACCATGAGTCGAAAGGGCAAGAGCCCCAAGACAGTGATGATCGTACAACCTAAACGAAAGAAAAGTACACCAACAACGGCAAACGCGCCAGTCGTAAGGCTAAGCTAGGGTTACCGAGGTTACAGTTCAAGTATTCAAGCTTCTTCTCTCCCCCAGCACACCCTTACACTCACAGAGCCCCCCCTTTCTCGAGCTCAATCCGGGCGGCCGGGGGCTTTTTCTTCTTCTTCGACTCCGAGTCTTCAAAAACCACGGGATCCTGAAAGGTCGAGCTTGCACTTACGACGTAGGGGTTTTGTTCCCTCGAAGGTTCAGGGTTTAGGGCTTTTTTTATTGGAGTTTGGGGGCTCCAGGCTTTTCGGGCTCAGGGCTCATGGGCTTCTCGTGCTTGCTTCTTGTTGCCGGGCTTCTTTCTGCCGTATTTTGGACCTCGCGGAGCTATCTTTGGGATTTAAGCAGTTCGCAAGGCTCAAGAAGATATACACACGCGTGCAGGACTAGTGCGTATACTCGACATGTCATGTGAATACATTGGCCCAGAACCCTGAACTCCAGCGCATGTCTGAGAGTCTAGCTCAGGCAACAGAGCCTTGTCAGAGCATGAGCACACCTCCAAATCCATGCCAAAGCCAAAGACTTGCAGCCCTTTTAAGCACGGACTGAGGTGCCGGCCAGTCTAAACCCTAAACCCTAAGGTTTGAGAAGTCCTGTGTCCGACGAGACTAGTGGTTGCTTGCATTCGGAAATCGCGATGCTGCCCCACTATTTCATAGCCAGGCTGTACAGTACTTTTGTCTCTTTATGATGGTTTGCGGTATGCTGGTCACAAGATCTTTTAATATGCTCGGCGCTTAATTATCCTCACACTGCCTCAGAACTCCAGACTGCAAAAGACCCTTGAAGTCAGAAAAAGGTCCGTCTGAGTCCACACGGCCATGCAGGGCGGGGCTTCCTCGGATTCTGGAAGCTGCTTGGTGTTCCCGTGAGATTGCGCGGTATATCCACGAAAATCGCGCCGCAAAAAAAAGATATCTACATAGATGAAGCAGTGCCACGTGCTATGTACTGAGGCGTTCTCACGTGGTCTGTGCAAGACCGAGATTCCGTCTGGGTCTGAAACCTTGCAATCACGGATGCTCACTGCTTGAGGGTCACAGAGTTTTTCGGGTCTCTGCATGTTTTCCGTGATTTTTCGGGTGTGCTTGCGATATGGCGGATGGAACGCAGCATCGGAAGCATTTCACCCAGCCTTGAACTAAGCTGACTATGAAACACTTTAATGTGCATGACTGCTGTCCCGACCACATGAGGCCGAACTTCTGCCTGGGCTTACGCATGTCCTGGTTTCAGTCAGCCCTCCTACCTGCAGGATTCTACGGCCTGGTTTCAGGTTTTGGGCCAGGGCTCTTTTCTGACAGGGCTTGCTGGCTGGCCGCATCGGAGCTACAGATAGAGCATCTGCTCTTCAGGTGCGGCCTCAAACAAGACAAGCTTAGTGCAATGCCCAGGTTTGACCAGCTGAAATCAAAAGGCACCTCCAGTTTCCATATTCTAGTATGCGCTGCTTAGTTGTGATGCCTGCTGTTTCGCTTAGCTGCAATCCGGATTGTTAAGGCCTCCGGCATCCAGCATGCAGCCAAGCCGCTCTCGTAACCGCCGAGAAACCTTGCATCAAGGGCCGGCTGGGACGAGGGGGCGCCTTATGCTTCGTACTTCGGCTACGGGCCTGGGAGGATTCTGTCAAAACGGAGAGCCCTCAGCCCTGCCTTGGCCTGCTTGGCCAGGCTTTGCAGTGAGCTGAGCGCTGGGGCCGCTGGGGCTTCGTTTTGGCTGGGGCCTCAGTGCTTCTGAAGCCAAAGGGGGGATTGGGGTTGGTCTGCAGCAGGTGCGGTTGGGAGCAGAGAAAACTTTCGGCATAGTAAGGCTGTGACTAGCCGC
Source organism: Symbiodinium sp. CCMP2592 (assembly GCA_905221615.1). Classification (NCBI taxonomy): domain Eukaryota; class Dinophyceae; order Suessiales; family Symbiodiniaceae; genus Symbiodinium; species Symbiodinium sp. CCMP2592. The sequence goes on along the minus strand of CAJNDT010001868.1, from coordinate 740,977 downwards.
TTCCATGGGCATGATCACAGAAGATCTCGACCGGTCGTTCACCTGTGCACGGCAACACAACGATATGTGATCTGCAGCATGTGTTTCGGCGGCGGTGTTTCCGCCTTCAACATCGGGCTGCGAGGGGTGCTTGTGTTTGGGGGGTGCGAAGTCTTGGTCAGGCCTGGCACCCTTCGAGCTTGGAGCAAGGGTGTTTAACGTCGAAGCGACAACTCGCCATGTTACTGCCTAAATGCCAGGAAGAGCACGCTGCCGCGCACTGTAAGGCAACGACAAGCGAACCCAAGCAGCTCCAAGCACGGCACTAGGTCTTTGCACACTTCCGTTCAAGGGCCAACCACCGAAAACCATGAATCCCCAGCACCAGGATGTAGCATCTATGTCAAACCAGACCCATAGTTCCAAAAGCCCTAATAAGCCTTACAACAGTAACGCCCTAAATCCTCAGATGCACCATGACAAAAGCAAGCCCGCTTTGCGTGAAGTGGACCCGCCTTTTCGGCCAGAACCTGCACAAAGTCTAACCTGGGTTTCGACTCGCGTAACTCGCAGAAGGCAGACAATGCTTTTTTTGCCGCCCACATTCGGACACTCCAGCCGAGGCAGTTCGGGGGTTTATTTCCTTAACATGGTCGCAGATTGCCTAGCGGTCGCCAGTCCGGCGGACTTGAGTGCCATGTTAAGTCCAAGTGCAGTGATTTTTGCTGCGCCCAGTTGCTGCAATGCTTGCTGGATACGCGAAATCTCTGCCAGCACGGTCCTCGCCAATTTGAAAGCTGATCCACTGCCAGCTGGATGCTGGTAGCCAGTAGCAAATTCGAGCCTCCCCTCATTATTCAAGCATCGAATGACTCGACATCCGAAGGAGTGGGCATCCTGAAGAGATGTACCCCCCCTGTTGCTTTCCCTGCGTTCTGCGCGCTGAGCCAGACTTTGTAAATGTCAGGCGGATAAGTCTTACCTGATTTCAGGGGGTGACGGATCACAACTCGAGAGGTTTCCAAAAAGTGTCCTCGTCCAGGATCTAGAACAACCAAAAAAAGAGTAAGCAATCTGTTCAGCTTCTGCGAATGGACTCACTGGTCACTGTCATTACCGACATTTACAAAGGCCGACGGGGGGAGCCCGCTTCGGGTTCAGGTTTTGCGGCTCCAAAGTTGCAAGCTCGAGGAGGCATCCATCGCTTCCTCTGTCCCCAGGACCCGTACTTGCATTTGGCATGAACCCCCGAAGCTGTATCTGAAATAATTAACAAACAAACACCCCAAGCTCCTGAAATCTGCATCCGCTTGCTTCCGACCACGGTAGATGTCCGCTTGCACCTGCTACAAGCCGATGGCTCGTAGGACATCGAAAAAGTCTCCCCGGACTACTTACCATCAATGACATGACAGCTGCTGGCTGAAGGCTAGAAGGTAGACCTGTGCACTACGTCACAATGGAGCTGGGTCTGCTACACGTTCCCACGATGAGCAAGTCGGTGGTGAAAGCCGCACCCCCACACGTTTGGCATCTGTCCAAGCACCAGAGTTCGCATTATTCACCGCTGCTCCTGCTGGCTGTTAGCTGGTAGCTGGTTGCAAGAATTTCCTCCCCCGGACACACAAACACTGTAACACACAGAAACCCCGCAGCTTCGCGTTTTGACATCTCTGTTGCCTCGGAGAGGTCGATATTCAGGACGCTCTCGCGCACTTCGGCGAGATGCTCCAGCACGTTATCTTCGAGCAGCCTTGGGCAGTTCTGCGGCACTTTGCCTAAACGACATCCGGGGATGAGGTAAACCTATCGCTGAAGGCCTGCGACGGCTTGGCAAGGAGCAAATGTCCCGTGAGTGTAGCTCGTGCCAAGAGGATGCCAAAACAAACCGAACAAAACTTACGCACAACTCCGGAGTTGAGGTTGCACGAAATGGCCTTTCAATTCAAACGGCTGGGCAGTCTCATGCTCTGAAGCAGCCCCGCGAGTTTGACTGTGCGATTGAAACAAAGCTGTGCCCTGTACCTGCGTGAAATCTCTGCCTGCAGCCAAAGCCGCGTGCCCAGCTTCTCCTGATAGCGAACCTCCTGCACATGCAGCGAGTCGAGCTCCCTGGCGAGGGCAAAGCTGTGGCCGAGGGGTGGGCTGTCATGGGAACCGCTGCGACAAATGAAGGTTGCTTGGAGGTTGAGGTCGTGATGACATTAAACCTGGCAAGGAATGCACAGAGCCCACATGTTGAGATGTCGGCTTTCTCAGAAGGTGCTGCCTGCACAGCCGTCCCAGACCCTAGACCCCTGCACCCTTCGTGAACGAAAACGGTTGCCTACTGTAAAGCGATAACCCCTAAGTCTTGTACTCTGCAACCAGAAGCCCGAAGCCCCCAACCCGTAACCTTCAAAGCCGTAGCAAGTCAGGACTGCACGAAACCCGAAAACAGAGAACGTGGCTGCCTTGCCATCCTGCCCGCGGCTCCAAGGAGTGCATCGGAGGAATCTGCCGGGGCACTGTGGCCGCGACTTCGGGGCTTATTTGGAGGTGCCACTGAAGGTTCACAGGGGTGAGGAAGGAAGAACGTTTCGGCTCCCAGCAATTCGGTGTCACGTGTTGAAGGTCTCGCGGTGCGGGTTCGGAGTTTGGGATTAGCGACAGCTTTCTTCCTTCCGAGCCTTTTCCTTGCATCGGTCTGCAGCTTTCTGTCTTCGCGACATCCTTGTTGTTGCTTGTTTTGTCCCCCGATCGTAACAAACCACACAACTCAAGAGCAAACGACAGCCAAAGGGTGCCGCACCGCAAAGTCGAATCATCTTCTCCGCCGAAACGTCCTGTTTTTCTGCCTGGGTGGGCAACAGTCTGCACAGAGAGGTGAAGCCCTGAAACAATCCCATGTTCTGCATGTCGTTTTGCATGAGGGCTTGTGCAATCACCTGGGTATCACCACAACACGCATCGGCCATCTCATGGTCTTCATAAGACAGTGCCAACAAAAAATGCTCATGATCTCCAAACCCCAAAACCGACGAACTCCAACCCCCAAAACCCCAAAAAGAAGAACAAATGACCCGGTAACCGTGCAGTCCAGCAGCCAGGCGTGCAACTTTATCGTCAAGCTGCTGCACCATGGACGCCAGCTCGGAGCCTCCCGGCTTCTGCAAAATTTCTCTGCTTTATCACGCGCAAAGACTGTATTCGTGTACGTATGTATCTATGTATGTGTGTTGACATACTTACATACATACATACATACATATGTATATAGACATATACATAAAAATCTACACATACTTGATTACAATTTTTACATCGACATACACAGATTATGAAGTAGGTCCATAAAATACAACACGGAGCTGAACCTAGAACATGTAACAGTATGTATACATACTGCTATATGATTTTAATATGTCAGATATTCCGCACATGCCGGTCCTGCGCTCGCCTGTCTGCATGCAAAGGCCTTAAACATCCTCAAACCTACACGAGCTTTATGGGAGTTTCCGAAAATTGAGGGTCCTTATTTTGGGGTCCCTACAATAAGGATCCTACTATAAAGGGTACTATGTTAGGGTCCCCCGTTTTCGGAAACTGCCTTAGCTTTTTCTGACGTACTACTACGATTAGAGTACTCTTACCATATAGCTCCAGTCTTTGCCGGAAACAGGAACCAAAAATTGCAAGAACCCTTGCGTATCACAAGGCCTGAGGCGTTGATTTTCAGGTCGACCTGGCGAGACTCAACAACTCTCCTAAGGGTGGCTGGAGTTCTACAAATGCTCTCGGATTTCTTATGAACCGTGCGGCTGACCGTTTACAGTCACACGAGGCAGGCAAGGCCTCACGACAAGCCGTCCGACAAGTAGCTGCTAAAATTCAGTCCAGAACCAACCGACCGTGAAGTCATTGCAGCCAAAGAGCACCCGAGCCCAGACCGAGTCACGAGGCATGCTACAAATCTAGCAGTCCGTCCCGGTAGTAGCAGTAGCAACAGAACACTATTGGGAATGTTCTATCACTATTCCCACAGCAACACCTCATCATCCTGACTCAATGCCTCTGTCCATCTGTTGCACCAGATTTTGGTGGTTCACCCAAGTGTTTGCAGGTGCAGCTCAGCCTTGACATGCAATTACCGTGAGAAACTGCAACTACCAAGAACTTGCTTCAATTGCTTGTGTGCATCCTGCGAATTCCCCTCCTTCACCTCCTGCTTGGTGTCCTGTTGCATAATCTCCAGCTTGACTTCCTCCTCCATGTCCTTCGACTCCTCGTCCTCAATCTCTATCTTGAGTTCCGTTTCACCTCCTTCGAACCCCGCTTCAACGTGTGTCTTGCTGTCCTCAACTTCTTCCTTCACCTGCAGGTTGTCCGTGTCTTCTTTGTGCTTGTCAGCTTGTCACGGCTGTCAGCACGAAGTTCGGTTCCGTCTTCGTAACGAAGCTGGGGCGGATGAGGTTTGCGCTGCTTCGCAATCCTCATTTTCAATCTGCAAGCGCCATGGCCTTGCAACAATGGAATCTCGAGCCACTCAGGTCTGAGTGCTCCAGGGTCGATGGAGCCGGTAGTGTTTAACATTGACGGAAGGTCCCAGAATGTGCGGAAGGCTGAACTCGGAACGCTTGGGCCAAGCTGGCATGAAGCCAAAAGGCACAAACCCAGCCAAAGTTTCCAAAGTTCGCATAAGAATAAAAGTCTAAACTTGAAACTCCACCATCGATGCCTGGCTCAGCCGATGCCCCAGCACGGAGGACATCTCGCGCTGCTCTCGCCTCGGATCCCCGGCTCAAGGTGAGGCTTGGAAGGGGGTCCACACTCCACACCTGGAGAAAACAGTACAGGCGACCTTCGAACAAATCGTCAAGACAGAACAAAACATAGGTAAGTTACAGTACATTGCATTAATACATGCGTATTCAATACAACATTTTGGGTTACGTTATGCTTACATACATGGGATCATACTTTCCTGCATTGAACCAACACGCGTCTTTGTTCAATCTTGGCTTCTGTTCGCAGGTGTGTATTACATTTCAAAGTTAGGTACACATGCATACGTCAGCATGGAGAGACCGAAAGAGCGAGAGACAGAGAGAGAGAGAGAGAGAGAGAGAGAGAGAGAGAGCGAGAGAGACAGAGCCGGAGAGACGGCGAGGGAGCAAGAGAAAGACGAAGAGAGAAAGACAGAGAGATCGAGGGCCGAAAAACGAAATAGAGAAATGAAGAGAGCGAGAGATCCGAGGGAGAAATCTAAGACTTGCGGAACATCAAGCTACAGCTGTATAGTGGCATAGCATCAAGGTATGCTTCCTTACTCCCGGAACAGTGCGCGACCTGTCCTTACTTAGGGGGGCGCAGTTCCACTCTCGGCCCTGACCTCGAGAGCGAACATCTTGTGCCGTTGTGTGTGTGTGTGGGTGTGGAACCCCGACTGTCTGGTATCTTCGGGCTCTCCCTACAACATCTGTCGAGGGCCCGGCGTGCTGACATCAATCTGATCTATGACCTGGCAGTACGAAGCGAGTGAGCGAGGTTTTACTGTTCATAGGCTGCTAGACGACTCCAAACTTTCAATTCAAGGGATTCCAAGAGGAAAGTCAGATTCTTGCTTGCAGCACCTGTCGGCAAATCCTTGAACCTCCAACACCAGCCAAGCAAACTCGAGCTGTAATTATGTGTCATGCCAACCATTACAGTCATTACAGTAGGCGGCTCTGGCAGGCTCGAAGATGAGGCAAATGTTGTTTTCAAGGATCCGGACAGAGGCAACAACTCGATCGATATCGAACCCAACACCGCCAAGGATGAATCATGGTGCGATCTCAAAGCCAGAGGTCCGCAGCTACTTGTAGAAGTACGTAGCCTCTGTGCCTATGTCAGCCGCAATATCTCTGCAAGCGTCCAGCATAACGCGAACCTCTTTGCCTCCCCCCTCACCCCCTCCCTTCCGCGCGCCGGAGAAAAGTCTGGCTGTGGTGGCGGCACGGCGGCCAAAGCGGCGAGGCGTGACAGCTGGTCCTCAAGTACTTCACATCTGAATATGTCAAGTTTCCGTGTGTTTTTGTTGCCAATGTCGGCCATGGACTACGGGCAGGGGCAGTCACAGGCTGCTGGCGGGAGGGGTCAGAAGTGTCCAGCCTGACCATGCAAGGATGCATAATTATTCCCACAGGGCTCTTCGAGGGAATGCACCTGTGCCTTCACAGTCATCGCTTCAAGCTCGATCAGGTTATGTCATCAGGTTTTGCAAGAAACATGGCTGAACCACAGACTTGGCATCAGGCGCTGAGCACCTTCATCTGATGGGAGAGTGGGGCTTCGTGCGTCCTCAAAGCAGGATGCGAAGCAAAGGTGCTGCTAGACTCTACGTCCCAAACTCAGATTAGGTCATCCATGCACCACAGGCGTGACTATAGTAGAGCTTCGGTATGCCGATTGACTCCACTCATCTGTAAGGCTGCACTTTCAGTGCAGCCATGCCCTGTCCTGATGACTTCCTGAGCCAGCGAAGAAACTGGATTCAAGGATTTCGCGCTTTGACCTCCATACCCCACCTACACGGAAGTCTTTCTAATCTGATATTGACCATGAGTCCCTGCTATTGACCATGAGTCCCTGCGGAATTGATGTTTGACCCCGAATAGGAGACGCATGCCCAAAAAGACCCAAATCCGAAGTTAAAGCGTGCTTCATGAGTGATTGGCTAGCGGCTAGCAAGGTAACGTGCCGTACTTGAAACCGTAGTGCGGGGCACTGGCAGCGACGACTAGCAATAGCAGCGCAATTAGAAGTCGCGGCATGGGGAACGTTCGCCTTCGCAGTGCAGAAGTAACGACGCACACGTTACAGACGGAAGAGAAAGAACCCGGGGGGACAAAAACTCTTTTAGGGGAGCCCCCACACCTGAAGAGATTGGCCTGTCATTGAAGCCACCGAGATGTGTTAGTCAACCTAAACTCCATCTGAGTCCACCCTCCTTCCGGACTCGCTTTCGTGACTACCTCATGAGCCCAACATCACACAAAAAGCAGCAACCCAACATACCGTAATAAGCCCTATTCGGAAGCCTGCACAGGGCCATCCCTCAAAGCAATGCTCAGGTTGTTATAACCAACGTAACTAAAACCCAAATACTCCCAGCTCAACGCAACTCCAGATATGGGAGTTTCGGAAAAGAGGGACCCTAATATAGTACCCCTAAATAGTAGGATCCTTATTATAGAGATCCCTACATAAGCTACCCCTAATTTTCAGAAACTCCCAAACCCTAAACCCTATAGATCCCTGTAAGGACCCTTAAAGGAACCCTTATAGATCAAGTCAAAGGAGCCCCTAATTTTCGGAAACTTCTATGTCAAGCCAAGACTCGGACACCTCCGTGCGGAGAGCGGCGACGGCGGACCTGAAATCCAAGGGATTCTCGAGGAGAAGGAGCAGCGAGAGTTCCTAATAGCAGTAGCAGTAGCAGTAGCAGCAGTAGTAGTAGTAGTAGTAGCAGTGGTAGTAGTAGTAGTAGTGGTAGTAGAAGTAGTAGAAGTAGTAGAAGTAGCAGTAGAAGTAGCAGTAGTAGCAGTAGTAGCAGTAGTAGCAGTCGTAGCAGTAGTAGCAGTAGCAGTAGTAGTAGTAGTAGTAGTAGTAGTAGTAGTAGTAGTAGTACTAGTACTAGTACTAGTACTAGTACTAGTACTAGTACTAGTACTAGTACTACTACGACTAGTAGTGGTAGTAGTAGTAGTAGTAGTAGTAGTAGTAGCAGTAGCAGTAGCAGTAGCAGTAGTAGTAGTAAGTAGTAAGTAGCAAGTAGAAGTAGTAGTAGTAGTAGTAGTAGTAGTACTAGTACTAGTACTAGTACTAGTCTAGTACTAGTTACTAGTACTAGTACTAGTCCACCGTACAAGAATTGAGAGGTGTGTCTGACTGTGTGTGCCTGAGCTCGTTCTTCACCTCTTGCTTGAGCTCGCCCGTCATGATCTCGAGCTTGGCCAAGAAACCTAGCAAGGGCTCGGCCATAAAAAAACTGTAGGATATAATGCTTTCAGTCAACATGTGTGGTTTGATCGGGATTTTGGGGCTGCATGCATTGGTCAGCCTGGAAAACCTGCCGCAGCTGCCCGGTACTTCTGTATTGCGCCCGACTGGACTACTGTGATTTTGTTTCACATCAAAGCTTGCTCTCAACCGGAGAGTCTCGAACCTTGAGCCTGGAACTCAAGAAGTTGAAGCTGCCAGTAGTGGCAATCCGGCCTCGCTTGCACAGGTCCAGGACATCGTGCCACGCAGAATTCTGACTTTGAGTCCGGACCTTCTCTGTGCCGTCCTGAGCTCCGGGGATGTGGATCGCAACGTGCTGGGGTACGGGTTGTTTTGTGTCTGGAATTAAGGGTTCTTGTTGGGCTGAGGTTGAAAGGGCAGCAACTGGTGATCTAGCTTCGGGCAGATCCCTTCTCGGGCACCATCACCTTAACAAACAAACCATTTGGTGCTCGAATGGTTGGAGCCCTTCACGTCTGACTTTTCTGAACCTAGACGTCTCACCCGCACCATCTTTGGGTGCATCACGACAGTTTCACTGTCCCGCTATGCGGCCAGGGCCGAAACAAACGCCGAGAACCGGCAGAAATCCACACCCAGTGTCCAGTTCCTGTTGCCACCAAAACCCCAAATCATGTTGTGAAGATATCTCGTGGATGACGCTGTCGGGCCTTACCGACGATTCAATTTGGCCCTGAGGAAACCCAGCTCACTGGCGGTGGACCTCGGATTGCGCCTGTTGCACGTTTGCTCCCGAGGCTGCTGCTCTGGTGTAGGGCTTTACGGGCTTTGGGTTGCAAGCCGGCTTTATGATTCAATCCGACTCCCGACTGGATTCGATCTAACTTGTCCAGACCAAATCCTTACACCAGGGCAGCAAGACTCGCAAGCATGGTGTGCAAGGAACTAATGCCACCGTCGCACGACTTGTGGGAGACTCAAGACTGCAAGGTAAGGCGCCCGAAGCACTTGTTGGCACCAGCTGCGCTGGCCGAATGATGCAGATTCCCGCTAAGTCGGAACATGGTGTCAAGCCCTTCACTACAGCGGGCCCCTCGTGTCACTGGAATGCTGGAGCCCGTGCAATCGCCGCCACAACTCGTGCCATGGCTAGGCAACAGCCAAGAGCATAGCAGGGTTGCGGCAGCTTGTGAAAAAAGCTCACCACCACATACACCACTACCACTGCTGCTACTGCTACTGCTCCTGCTACTACTACTACTACTACTTCTTCTTCTGAGTAGTGAAGAAGAAGAAGTAGTAGTGGTGGTGGTGGTGGTGGTGGTAGTGGTAGTAGTGGTGGTAGTAGTAGTAGTAGCAGCAGTAGTAGTAGTAGTAGTAGTAGTATAGCCACGGCCTCCAGTGATCAATATAACTTGCTAAGTTTGTCATTGTGCTTGCATAGGAGCTACGGGCAATACTACCAGTAGACCCCAAAAAGGACATGGCTTGTCGGAACTTGTTTGACTGCAGCTCATATGCAGTCCAATCACCAGTGGCACTGCTTTAGACTGCTATAATATGGCCGCAATACCATCGGCAACGGCGAACGGCTGCTATGCTTGCGAGATGAATGTCTAAATACCATTGAAACCCTGCAGCACCCTGCAGCTCTCTGCAATGCCTGCCGTTTTGGCAGCACGATCAACGACTCGAACCCCGGAGCCCGCGCACACGCTGCAGCACTGTCGCAAGATCTCTACTTTTGACTCCTGGGACACCTGATACCACCTCCTCTGAGTTGGCCTGCGCCTCGAAACTCCGAACTGAAAGATAGGTCAGACAGGCCAAAGACACTTCGAAAATCAAGAGTCAAAAAACAAGGAGCGATCCATAGATCTCAGTACATACATACCTATCCATACATAATAGCGAGTATAAACAAAAACACATACATACACATAATATACATACACTACATACATGCAATGCATTACATACTTACATACATGCATGCATACATACGTAAGATTTACGTAAGTACCTACATACCTACGTACCTACATACCTACGTACCTACATACTTACGTACCTACCTGGATACATGCATACATCCATACATCCAGGCATCCATACCTGAATACATCCATGCGTGCATACATCCATGCATGAATGCATACATACATGATCATACATGCATACAAGTCCGTCTATGTCTGCATTCTTTCGCTCGTAAACCGATTACGTAACAACAATGTTCGTGTGGAACGGAGTCGTGCAAGAAGCAATAGTAGATCAAGGTCTCTCCCATTCTGAGTCTTCCGACGGTCTTACACGTCGAAATGGGGGACTTGAAAGCCGATGCTCTTAAATGTTTGGCGTCCGAGGTTGAAACTGAGGACGAAGCCCCATACACTCTCTACTCCTTATTCTATTTTGCAGCTCCGGCCGCAGGGCTCCCCCGGCAGCCTCCGGCAGAACTGCGCCATCCTGCGCTTCGTCTTAGAAAGAAGCTTGTTGTTAGCTCACTGCTGCAACGACAAGTCCGAGCGAGCATTGACGATCAAGCGTCATGCAGGCGGCTAGCGAAGCGTGAGCACGATATAGTTTAGGGGTTTGGTGGCAAAGGGCTTATGAGTTTAGACTGGCCGAAACCGTACAGGTGTCTCTCACTTCCTGAAGCGAAAGGACGGCCAGCGGAGCTCTGCTTCAAGCTCCCGATGCAGGGAGCCTCAGACTTTCTGCGAAAGGCAGGGTAAGCCAAGAATCGACTGCAGGTAGCCTGATGATTTAGGGTCGGGGGTTTTAGGGGCCTAATACATGGGATTATCCCATCTTTTCCTTGGCGTCTGTGCGACGAGCATTAGCATGTGCATCGGCGCACGCAACTCAGCCCAAAGTCGAAACTTACAGAAAGTCTTGAGCTTCCTGCACTCTGCTACGAAGGCTGCCAAAAGCAGCGTCGGCTGCCGAGGTGAACAAAGCTCAGGGCCGCTGACATCAGATCCAGGGAAGCTTCACCCTTTCTTCAAATATCGGCCACGTCACAAGCATATGCAACGCAGCAACGCAACTTCGAGATGGAAGCCGGCTCATTGGAAGCTGTTAGCAGCGTTTTTTGGCTCGAGTTGTACCAATCAAACGATGCCAACTCTACGACCAGAAGGGTGCCCGCAACGACAGCTAGACATCACCACCAGGTCACGAGAAAGAACGCGACTCTAGGTTGCTACTTTGCCCTAGCCCAATTCGCAGGACGTCTGCCGCGCAGTTTAAGTTTAGGGTTCGGTGACCGCGTTCACTGCACAGCAAGTGCTACACCACTTGCTTGCATCTTCGCCGCATCCTTTTTCTTTCGCCTAGGTGGCAAGGTCATGTGGCTCTACACGAGCAAAAGCCTTCAAAAGCCTGGGGGACAAAGCCTGTGGGGTTCCCTCCTGTGTTTGTGGCTGCTCGGAGCCCTAAACCGCCTAAACCCCTACGCTAGGAAACCACTAAACCTCAGATTCAGACCGCGGCACCATGAGCTGGCCAGCTCCGCCACGGTGCGCTTGCCCGATGCTTGGGAGGATTCCGCCTCCTCGTAGGGTTTCCGGCTTGGACTCTCGGAAGTCAGGTTTTAAGCTTAGGCTCAAGTTTCTGTGCTTTCTTTTGCCACTGGCCCTTTTCAAATCTTCCGTCGACATTCGGAATCCCTTCGAGGGTGCCTTCAGATCAGCTGTACACTTCTAGGGTTTTTTTTCCCTCTCGCATGTGCTGGAAATCAATGTCCGCTCGCGAGGTCTGACACAAGAAGGATACTTGAGATTGCAGCCATCAGCCTTCGTGATGCTACTGAGTGGTACTGGGGCATTTCGCCCATTCGTGATCGCCACTACTGCTTATGCAGTGGCTTTTATATGCAGTGGCTCTGTACGCATGCCAAAACAGCTCAACAGTTTTGCAAGTGCTACCAAAATGGTCCTCGCACTAATTTAGCCTCGCTCATTGGGAAACTTTCGTTCAGTCACTCATCATCTGCTTTTGTCATGTTCGCAAGTACTTTTGGGCCCTGGGCCTTTTTTTGTTTGGGAGCGAAGTCACCCTTCGACAGTCAGCAGCGACAGTCAGCAGCTTACCCACTGGCCAGTAGTCGTCGCTTCTTCGCTCCACGATATGTCTCAGCCATCATAACAGACAAGGTCAGTCCTCTCCTGGTTGGTGTCTCCATACATCGCTCACTCAAACCCGCATGTAATCCATGGAGTAGTTTAGGGTTTACTTCAAGGGCTTGACGCGAATCCGCCGAAATCCGCCGAACATCATGGGAAGCCAGGTGGTCATGAAGCGTTGATTTAACGACAATTAGTGTGCTGTGTCAAGCGTGCACAAGGCGACTGCAGTGCCGAGTTAGGGCCACCCCACCTTGCTCGGCTGCTTGTTCTGAATGCTCTGAAACGCCTCCACCGACATTCTTGCAAGCTCCTCCTGCCAAGAATGCAGTGCAGCTGCGTCGATAAGCAGCTGTAATTGAATGAGTGCATCGTAGCTAACCATGAGGTGCCAAAGACAGTTTTTTAGGACTCGCGCTCGAGCAAGTTGTGCTGCGATCAGAACTACCGACATGGATGCTGATCGCGATGATAGGTGGTGAAAGTGGCGATACCAACTCGTGATGATTGCGATGAAGTGGTGATGATAGCACTAGGTGACGCCGATGTTGGTCCCGATGCTGATGTGCTGCTGCTGTCGAGGGCTGCCACGGTTCCGGAAAACACAGTACCAGCCGCAAGATTCGGACTTTGACCCTGTTGATTCCTTCGAAAGCTATACCTGATGTGTATCGCAGCTATATAGGGCTAGGGAAACGTGATTGTGGACGGTTTTATTCTGAAGCACTGAATAACTTTGCGTATCTTTGTGTCAGATCGTCCTAAGGCAGGCTGGTTGCCCTTGGCACTGATGGAGCTCACACAGACTGACGGAGAACAACTTCCGGCACTCATGAACAGGTCGGCTGACAGAAGTAATGCCATCATGAGAAAAAAGCACTGCAAGCGTTCAATGGTCGGCCGGCAACTGCTCATTCATTGACCAGCTTCACTCACTGTCGCCACCTAGAGCTCAGAAGCCGCAACCCATATGGTTCAATGGGGATAACCTCGACCACAGCCAGAAATCACATCGCACTACCCGTTTCATGCAGCCAGCAAGAAACCAACAAGGCCCGAGCGACCTTCTCAAGGGTCCAAAAAAACCCTGTACCCTGCTCTGCCGCGGCCCACCTTCGTCGGTCGAAAGTTGCATGTTCGAACATGGCTTAGTCGGTCCTCAGCTTCTCAACAAGGTTTTGGCAACATGGTCGACTGGTCCGAACTTATTTTGCTGCTACCGGTGCTGTCGACATAACACTAGCAAGGCTCCAACTCGAACGGGAAAATGAGACCGATTCCTGCGGGAAGCCTGCCGCCTACTCATCTGCAGTGCTGCAGTAGCAACCCCAAACCCTAACCGTTCACTTCAGAGCCGCCGGGCCTTCGCGCACACCTGCAACTTGCATCCCCGCGCCACGTATCGGCAAGGGACCTTGGAGCGGCAAACAGTCTTTGAAAGTGCCGGGGTAAATAATGGCAACGAATGCAACATAACATAGACTGCATGAGTAGTATAGTTTCGTATTAAACTGATATCATAAATAGTGCGCCTCAGTCACGGATCTTCGAACATTCGTTCTCATACTAGGACATGGACATTACCACGTTCGATCTCGCGGCTCGATGTCCACATCTGTCAGGTGAACAAACTGCATCTTGGAACTAGCAGGGAGTTTCCGAAAATAGGGGACCCTGATATAGTACCCTTAATAGTAGGATCCTTATTAGAAGGACCCCAGAATAAGGGTACCCCCTAATTTTCGGAAACTCCCAGCACAGGACCTCGAGATGACAAGATAACCTAGGAGCGCAAAGACGGCAACATCGACACGACACGCCAGCGGACGGCACATGTTCCTGACTGTAGGCGCCACTGTCGCTAACTATTGCTACCACAGCGCCTAAAGCTGCGGCTTTGTGCAGCTACCTGCCGTTACTGTTACTGTTCGCGCTCCTTCTCTGTCTATTTGTGTCTTTCTCTACTGCTCGCAGAGCGTGGGCTACAAAATGCGTTACAGTACGTCTTCTCCTACTACTCCTCTTGCTACCGCCACACTACTGCTGTGGCTGTAACGACAACGACGACAACGACGACGACAGCCACAACAACCACAACAACAACCACCGAACCACACCCACAGCAGCGACGGCAGCGACAGCAACAGCAGCAGCAACAACAGCAGGCAGCAGTCACATTGCGCTGCTGGGGCGGCTCCAAGGCCGGAACAATGCGAAAGTCGCAGGTTGCAAGGTGATCTGCCATCTGCCGAAAGGGCACCTGGAAGGCTGCCGGGAACTCCGACAGTACGAGGACAGCTGAGGCCACGGCGGCTCTTGATATGATTGGAGGCCGATGTGATCTGATTCTACTCATGCTTTATGTTGAGCTTGGCCTCTCTGTGTGCAGCACTCCACACCGCATACCTCCAGAAAAGCTGCGAATTTTCCCTCAACAATCTTGATCGGTACCCGGGACGTCCAGGGCCGGAAGAGTCCTACCTATGCCTTCCCATGCTGTTTCTCCTTCGCATTTCCTGACTAACCAGCAGGGAAGCAATGTAAGCAGCAACAGGATTTTCAATGTGGTCAACGTAACCCAAGGCATAAATATTCTTGGCACCTGCAGCTCGCATCCTTGCTCCTGGCCGCTGTTCAGCGACGGCCAATGCAAGCGATTGAACTTTGATACTTGAGTGCTTCAGGCTCAATAGCCAAATTGGAAATCACGGCCTTTGCAGCTGGGGAGCAGGAGTAGTAGTAGTGGTGGTAGTAGTAGTAGTAGCAGCAGCAGCAGCAGCAGCAGTAGTACAGTGTTAGTAGTCGGCGTCGTGGTTTTTGTAGTAGTAGGAGCAGCAGCAGTAGCAGTAGCAGTAGCAGTAGCAGTACCAATAGCAGTAACAATAGCAGTAGCAGTAGTAGTAGTAGTAGTAGTAGTAGTAGTAGTAGTAGTAGCAGTAGTAGTAGTAGTAGTAGCAGTTCCAGTTGCATTACCAGTAGCAGCAGCAGTAGGAGCAGCAGTAGCAGCAGCCTTAACAGCAGCAGCAGTCGCGGCGGCAGCAGCGGCAGCAGGTAGTAGTGGGAGTAGCGGAAGTAGTGGGAGTAGTGGGAGTAGTAGCAGTAGTAGTAGTAGTAGTAGTAGTAGTAGTAGTTGTTGTTGTTGTCGTAGTAGTAGGAGTAGTAGTAGTAGTAGTAGTAGAGTAGCAGTAGTAGTAGAGTAGCAGTAGTAGTGGTAGTCGTAGTCGTAGTGGTAGCAGTAGTAGCAGTAGTGGCAGTAGTAGCAGTAGTTGCAGTTGTAGCAGTAGTAGCAGTAGCAGCAGTAGTAGCAGTAGCGTACTAGCAGCAACAGTTGCCGTCATCATGTTTGTCGTGATGGTGGTAGTAGCAACAGCAGCGAGAGCAATCGCTGAAGGAGTAGGAGTAAGGATAGGAGTGGAGTAGTAGCACCAGTCGCAGTCGCAGAAGCAGTAGCGGTAGGAGTAGGACGGAGGAGCAGCAGTAGTCGTCGCAGACCAGCTGCCTGCTTCCACTGTTGCAGGTGCTACATGGCATCTTCAAACACACAGCAACCCACCCGGCAGTCCTTCCACCGACAGGAAATGAGCCTGAACTTACACTCCTTGGCTGCGAGCTCGGTCAAGAGATACTCTGCATCTTACCCATCGTTCCCCTAACCTGGTCTTTGCGGCATATACAACAGCTCGGCTTGATTCAAGCAAGGCACTGCAGCGTGCTTCTTCACGTCTTGGAACCTGGGGCTGGTGGAGTCGATAGCCCAGATCTCTCAATCACGACTCTATGTGTACGTGACACCACTTCCGGCGACCGCCACCGGCCAAGGCTTGCGCACGCTTTGCTTCGCCCGATCCCGCAGAGTGCAAATGTGGACGGGTTGGGAACTGTCGTGTCGGTACAACCGAGAGGCGATGGCTCCTCTTCGCAGCCCTGCGCCGCATTTGGACAAGGCACCTTCGAGGGGACAGATTTCTGCGCATGCTTTCTTGGATTTTCTTTGCCTCCTGCATGGCTGTGTACGCGAAGCAGGGCAACAAGTTCAATACTCAGTGAATTACTTCACCCCGATTTTCAGGAATGGATGTCTTGGGTGTCCCAGCTTTGTTTGGGAACACCTGCTTCTGCAGCTATGCACTCAACTACCGATTATGAGTGCATCCAATTACCAATTACGTACCCCGCGATGGCCCTCCTGAATTCTCACGAGCCCTTATTTTCTCGCTCAACATAAGAACACGCGTAAAGGGCTAATTACTCGTACCTGCTTTTATGGAGGGATGTGTGTATATGTTTGCTCGCAAGTGTGCGTGTATGGATGTACGCAGGTGTAAAGAATAGATGGCTGTAGCATGGGTATACGCATGGATGCCAAAAAAGGGGCGGAGGTTTGCACATGCATCCACAAATATCACCTTACTTACATGCTTACGCGCAAACATTGCGCATATATACATGCACACAGCACGCAGGCATACTACACGCATACAGTACGTTTCTGCTTGCGGTGCGCGTGATGTACGTGTATACATACCTGTGTATGTATCAATCAATACACACGTAGAAACACGATTGTCAGATATACATACAGACACAGCACATCGTCTTCAGCATGGAAAAAGGACCTGCATTAACTACTGATCGGGAGAATGACTGACAACCGGTTGGGTCAGAAACTAGGGGCTTAATCAATGCAACTCGTTTTCAAGTGGATTGGTGAGATCCGCTCGGGATGTAAACCCAAAGGCCCACAACGCTGACATCTTGTAAATAGAATTTCCAGAAATTAGAAATTCCAGAATCTAATTGACCTCATGCAAGGACCAAAGCACTGGGCGGTACCGGCACTCTGCCAAGTGCTGGAGCAGCTCGCGCTGGCCTTGGGCATACTATACTTGGAAGTTCATGGGTACTTATATTATATTATATTATATTATATTATATTACATATATATATATATATATATATATATATTCCGTATATATATATATATAAGTGGAGTTGACCATAATTATAACCCATATTAGGGGACTTATACCTCCACTTAAAACTACCCATGAACCTTCAAGTACCAGGATTCACGATTGGGTCAGCCACTCAGTGCTAAGTTGCTTCTGAACTGTCCCATGTGTCGCTAATAAACTCTCCTCGCCTAGCTCTGGTAGTGATCCTGGTTGATGTACATGCTTCGGAGAAACAAAATAAATCCATTGATTCATTTTGGCTTTGCCTGCCTGCCTGCCTACCTACCCACGTGCCCAAGTGCGTCTGTGCTTAACCATGGCCATGCCTCAAAAGTCGCGCAAAGTCTATAAACTTGGCAACTGCACTTGCTGCTTACAACGACTACATGCTAGCATTTGCCGCTGCAAGTTTCAGCTCTTATCAAGACCACCCATGATGTTTCGCTGAAGTGGGCATGGCAAGGTGAAAAGTCCTACACAACCAAGAGCTTGGAACTGAGCGAATGCGTGCCAGGCGGCTTCGATGCTCCATGCAACCACGGTCCTGCAGCAAAAGCTTGTCATGCCCCGAGCACAACACACGGTGCTTGCGTGCAGTCAACCTCTGACTGGCCCGCTCTGACCCATTCACCAGTTCCTACGGCACAATGCGAGGGTGAAAGATTTCATTTCACGCGACCGGGTGGATGATAGATACTCCATGCAAAACCCTTTGGCGCGACTAAAGTGACTAAAGCAAGTGCCGTGCCTCTAGTATGTCAAGGACTGTGCTCGCGTGCACCAAGCCCAAGATCAAGGCTTATCCCCTCCCGAAGAGCGTCGGAAAAGCTAAGCGCAACCGCAAAGCTGAGCTGGAATCTTAGAACATAGTCGGCTGTGGAACTGTTGTAAAATTGCTGAGATTGTTGAATGTGATGGTAAGACTGGTAAGATTCACCATATGACGTTCCCAAGGTGACACGGCTCCCGGCTCTCCCTCCCCCGATGAACCCGCCTGGTGGATGCATGGTACCGGGCGGAAGCCGCATCGATTTCCGTGACGGACACGGTCTCGCGCATTAGGTTCCTCCATTGTGCTCGGATTCAAGACGGCTCAGGCCTTCAAAGCTGCTACTGACGCAAGAAGTAAGCCCCCAGAGTGCGACCTGCCACATGTCTAAAATGATTTTGTGAACGTGCACCTTGCCGGCTGAGTTAGGCAATCACGACCGAAACACACGAATCGGCAAAGCCACAGAGTTGCATCCTTTGGCAGGAAGCAAAGGACCCGGGGATCTACATGGGCACATGTGCACGGGAAACGATGTAGAGAGAGAGCGAGCAAGACATTCTCGCAAATCACATGTATACACCAATCACAGGTTAACGGTTAATGGATTTAAAGGGCGCCTATGCAAAGACCCCGGCAGCAACCGTGCCTCCCGGCAACCGCGCGAGGCATGGAAGCAAGGCATCTGAGCTTCAGAACAGCAGAGGGAGACAAGGTTGTTCAATGAGGCAACAATAACCTGACAGCTCACGGTCAATAACCCGATGACCCAATGAACCTACCAGATCTCCATGCATTCGCTGAAGAGGCCCGAAGCCCAACATGAATGTACAGAAACTTGGAACCGGAAGTAGAACGAACAGCTTGCGGACCGTACCTGGACGGAGAGGTGGCTCCTATATTCCTAGACTGCGCCCCATCCCTGGATTCCAAGAGTTCTCTTGGACTGCTGTCCTGATCGCACCTTACGAATGCGTCCCGGTCGCTGGTCGAAACGGGCATTGATCCGTGTGTGCCCTTAGCACAGTTGGACTGATCACTACCCAGCACCTTTCCCGCAATCATCATGCAGCCAAAGTACTGCCCATAGACCTCTTCGTTCTGTGACAACTGCATGAGTCTAATGTATGTCCGACGACCCGACGAGCTTCAAGGTCTAATTCCCCGTAATACCTGTAAGGCTGTAAGGCCACTGTGCTGGGCTACAGCTGTCTTGGGGTTTAGCTTTGCTATTCAGATTCAAGCTGTCAAACTTACAGAACCCTATACTGCACAGATCTGCACCGTCATCACCTCAGAATACCAAATAATACGCCCATAAGTATACCCTATCATGCCACCCATAATACCTTCTAAACCCGCTAGGAGCCCTTTAATTCGAGGCAAGGCTCTTCATCTGGCCCGAGAGGTGCCTCGTCTGAGGACGCTGGGCACAGCTTTATGTGACATTAAATTGCACTCGGTGTCGGGCTTGCGTGACAAACGGACATATGGACACCATGTCGACGCGCTTGCGCCGCGGTCCACAAACACTGAGCGATGACATGCAATGAATCTAAATCGTCACCGCCATCGTTTTGTGCAGATTTCCTCCGATCTCCGGGCTGGGACATGCCTTGAACTCGCACGCCCGAGCCGGCAAATGCCCCACGCTGGAGGCTCTAAGTCCCAGCGGCTCAAGTGCTAAGCGTCCCAGACGAAAGACGAAGAAATCAATGGCAATAGTAACTTTAACGAGAGGCCGATATGAGCAGCCTCTTGACTGGTGAGGACAGTCCATCGGCCGGAAGCGGCACTCCTCTGAAATATGGCGTTTTGTGTAGGGTTCTGTTTCTCTGGTTCAGGATGTAGGGTTGGGCATTTTAATTATGTAGGTCTGGGGCTCGTCCTTCGGATTTAAGATGGTTTCGGTGTTGGCAGTGGCTGGAGGACTAGCCTGCCAGGTTCCACACTTCCGTCGGCGAGATGTGACACTCAGTTGCCTGCCGTCGTTGCCGCATGTTTCAATGCTGTTCAGGCAGACTCTTTGGGCTTGGGATTTAGTAGGTTGTGGTTGAGGGTGACCTCAGGCGGGGGGTGTTTCGCTCTGGTACTCGAACAGGTTCTTGGGTGGAAGGCCCTTGGCATGCATGGTTTATGCTTCCAGTGCTCTGGGACATGAATATCGTTCAGGGTATGGGCGTCGCGGCTTGCTATGGTCGCTTGGTGCTGTTGTTGCAGATTTGACGTCTTTTTGTCTCCGCCTCACCAGCTCGCACGACTGCTTGGATTGCGCAGATTACGTGTACAAAGTGGCTCGGGCAACCCTAACACTGCAAGCCAGTTCTAAGCCCAAACAAGTCAATCGTGCAGAATCACCAACCCCGACTTCGTTTTCTTATTCATATCAAGCCCCCACGCCCGGCCTCGAGGTGGTTGCTGAGGTGGCGCGCTTGGACAAACTCCTCGCACCCGAACCTTGCGGCTGGTGACTAGTAGGGTTTTGCGGCGAAGCGTGAAAGTGCACCATCCTCCTCATAGCGCGATTTCGACTGCCAACAACACACTTGCGGAACTGCTTCTTAATTCTCTGGCCTCCTGCCACCACTGCCTGCTTCTGCTACCACTGCTCTCGCTGCCATTGCCACCGCATGCCACCGCTGCTGTTACTGCTATTTCGTCTACTTCTACCTCTTGTGTCTCCGCGGTTAGAGTAAGCAGTCGATCAGCAACGGGCTGTCTTTCGTGGCTGAGATGACAAACAAGTCCCAAAGGCCAACTGTAACACAACTCGGTGCACGTCTTGCAAATCAAAGTCATGCATCACTCTACGAGCCTAGGAGAGGCCTGTGGGCCTACTCTGTGGCTATGCTTTTATGTATCTTATGTTACATCGTGCAAAAACAACACATCCAAATGCCTACACAACATGACACAGCATACATGCCATACCATAGTATGGCATATCATATGATGGCATCACAAAGTTCAGGCACGTACGTATGCCATTACCTACATAGAAACCGACATGCATACATACACCTGAAACAAATGCAAGAAATACAAAGGATAGGCTACAAATGCAAGAAATACAAAGGATAGGCTAGCAGGAGAATCTGGTGTTTGCACAAACATGAGCCAACATGTCAGTAGACAAGGTCCTGCTCAGTGTCAGAAGTACTGCAGCCTCGCCACTGCGCGTTCGGGCAGGGCACAGGCCGGTAGCTGCATTCAGCCAGATGAGCGCTCAGGAGGTCCGCATTGGGCTGGGCCTGGAAAGTCGGGAAACTAACATCTCTGGGATTGCGATTGCTCACCGTGCTGCACTTCGTGCGAACAGCATAAGCAACTCTTGCGACGCTTATGACTCTACCACGTGCTTCGACTGCTACAACTATCGGATAACTATCGCAATCCTGGTGTTTCATGTTCCGAGTAAAACAACAACTATACGCCGCTTCTGGTTCCATTTCCTGTTGTCGCTCCGGCTTCTTTAACTTCAGAAGCTCCTGCAATTCCGTTGTTTCTCTGGTTGCTGCGTGCAGTGATGTTGCACTTGCAATGACTCATAGTTGTCGATGCCGTTCCGACCTCTTCTAACTACCTTTACCTCCTGCTTTTGTTTTCTTTCGATTTGCCGCGACAGCCTTTGGCATTTCTACCTGTCGGGGGGATGCTGTGAATACTATGCATTCGCTCAATCCTCTTCGTGATAATTCGGCTGCCGTTGTTTGGCCGTTGACTGGCCGCTACTACCTGTGCTAGCGACATCATGACCATACCCAAGTCGACAACCACGAAAAGCACGACAGAAAGGACAGCCATGGTGGTGATGACAACAGTTCAGATTCCCGCATTAAGTGACGCAGTATTTCTGACCTGTACGCACATATGCATGTATGCTTGCTGGCTTGTTCGACCTCGTTTGGGCGCATGTTGCTAGCAATGCTCATGCCTGAGACTGAAGCCAAAGAACAACAGTTAACACGACTCATGGGTTTCTGAAGGTAGCAACGACAAAACATTATGAGACTCTATAGGGTCCTAAGTACCTGCAAAGTATATACTTTGGGCCCAAAGTGCCGAAAAAGGGACTACTTCAAGGCCAAACTAGTGGGCCAGGCCTTACAGCCGGAGGAGCGGAAGCGGCAGTCGACTGGCCGGAAGCCGCAACCTGGCCCAAGACTTCCGGGATTCTGATCCGGCGCTTTGGGCTTAGGATCTGCTCCGATCTCGTGCAAACTGTAGGCCGAAGCATGCCATACCGAAGTACCTTGGTAGACTATCTGGGAATTTCTTTGCCCCCCGGCGCCGGGGGGGTCCCTTGAACTTCAGGATCCTTCCGGGCCTCCACCTGCAATGGAGACATCGACAAGTCTGCGTGCTTGGGGGATCCACAGCTGCTTTACGCAAGTCGCTACTAGTGGCCCAGCACGTCATCAACCAAGGATCCCCTACCAGATCGCCTAGGGCATGCCCCGGCACGTCGCCGGCATTCAGCTGCCTGTCACAGCCCCGCTCTGCCCACTGGCAGGCCTTGCAGGAGCTCCGGGTGCATCAAATACTGGGTTGCTCTGCGGCAGTAGTAGGTCGTGGTAACAGTGGCGGCATCATGAGTCGCGGCAGCAGCAGCAGCAGTAGCAGCAGCAGCAGCAGTAGCAGCAGGAATAGTAGTAGTAGTCGTCGTCGTCGTAGTAGTAGTAGCAGCGGCGATGGCCCTTGCAGTAGCGGCTGTAGTCGTAGTTTTGTCACCCAAAAACTACGACTACAACCACTACTGCAACGGCCATCGCCACTGCTACTTCTGGTTGTGGCAGCAGTGGTAGTAGTGCATGGAACACTTGTAGCAGCACTGCGGTTCAACCGGTACGACGACGACCAGGACATTTTCAAAGCAGGTATTAAGAGCAACTGCACCAGGCCTCCCCAAGTAACAAAAACAGCTTATACACCAACAGAGGTGAATACGCATCTGTTCACCTACATCATCACCACTCACGTACGACGTAGTAGTGCCAGTGGTGGCAGTAAGGTTGTAAATGGTAGCAGTGGTAGCAGCTGTAGTAGTGGTAGTGGTGGTAGTAGTGATGGCAGTGGTGGTAGTCAGGAGCTCTCGTCTTCCGCCTGCTTGCTCCCTAAAATTCTGGATCTGAAAGTAAGAATGCAGACCCAGCCAGTTGTGTTCTTGATTGTGCTGCTTTTGACTTCGTCTTGCTGTCCTGAGCATGCAACACATGTAAGTTCAGAAACTATTCTGAAAAAGAATATCCTAAGCACAGGGATCCTTGTTACAAGGGCCCCTGAAAGCAAGGTCCTGATTCCATCCTATCAGGACGTCCCCAGCCCCAAGTTCGGCCGTGCCACGGCTGGGCGGTAAAAGCAAGCACCCGCGTGTCGAAAAGAATTGTAGAAGCAAAGCTGCTCCTTGCCTTGGCTGGACAGGTCAAGCAGCATCGCAAGGTGGCGAAAAATTGCGCAGCCAAACTGCATCCTCGCTGGCGATACTTGCCTCAGACGGGGATCACAGACCAAGTGCTTTGAAACCCGGTATGTGACGCCATTGCTGACTCTGCGGTGTGCGCTGGTTCACCGCTGCCTTTTCCGGCTGCTAGCCGAAATCTTCCACAGTCGTGGACTCCAAATCTCACCGCGTCTAGAATGCAAAACATGGAATCCAACAGCTCAACAAGCGCATGCCCCGAGACTATGTTCATAAAATTCAACTGTCTGCTGCAAAGGCGAACCGATTGAGAGATTCACGAAGACTAAGATAGACTAAGTTCGTCTTGTTGCTGCGATCCAACACACACTGCAGAAGTGCATTCGGCGAGGTCAAACCCACCGAAAGGTGCAGCATAGTCGCAGGAGACAGGTCGAAACTTGCAGTTCATCGCGTGGCTGGCAGCATCCTTGCACATCGGCTGAAGCTTGCAGCCTGTTCAGAGATGGTGCAGTTTCAAAGGGCCGCTGATGTAGTAAGGCCGTCAACCGTAAGCAGCCTTTTTACTACTCCATCTCTAGCTCTCTCGCAGACTCCAGGGAGGCCAACCACATCGCCCACAACACGACAAAGCAAGACCGAGAAAGGAATCCTGAACTCTGAGCGGATGCCTAGCGCTTTGAAAGCGCATGGCACAGGGCGGAACTCCTGGGTTGAAGCACAAAACACCGGGTCAAATGGAAGTGGTCTTCCTAATGCATAAGATTACACCTATATGTATTTCAAACGAGTAGTACTACCTCGCGTGATCGGCGCTGGCCTCATCCAGCTCGCAGGTTCGCCCGCATGGTACGGTTACTCTTCTCTCTACGTCACAGTGCACTTGCAAGATTAAAACCTATGAATGAATTCAGCCGTTGTTTGCGTATCCTTGTTTCCGCATGAAACGGATGTTGATGGTGGTGATGGCCGCTGCTGCTGGAGATGTTGCTTGTGCTGGTACGGTGTTGGCAGTGGCGCTGCTGCAACTGGAATTCTTGCGCTGGTTGTTGCTGCTGCAGTGGCACATCTTGAGGCCAAGTGTCACAGTGCTCCGCATGATCTGTCAGGTCTGCTGCGTTGATGGACGCCTCACAGCCCTCTGACTCGAATGGGCCTGAAAAAAAACCGCCACAGTCATGTTGCAACATCTTCCGGCATGGAATCCCGGTGTTCCGACTTTCACACCTCCGTCAGCTCAGCGCATCTTCGGGCTTCGACTCCTGTGCCCCGATCACTGCCAATGCCCTCGAGTCGCCCTCGAGCTCTGAAGCCACCCTCCCTTAAGGCCAGCACAAGCAACGGGCCGGAAATCGCAGCGAGCTGCGTGACTGTCCACCTCCTGGCACTGAGGTCGGATTGCAGCCGAGGAGTTTCTGGCTTCGCATTTACATCGAGGGTATCCAGACAGTAGCTAGGTGCGGAGAGGATGCTCGAGTTGTTCATGCAGATCTCCCACTGCTTCTGCATAAGTGCTTCCTGATGTCATAAGTGAGCTTACGACACCGTTCAGCTTTCGTTGAAGTCTAGCCTGAGTCTATCGACGCCTACGGTACAGGGAGGTGCGTCCATTCAGAACTGGCATCACATGGCGACTTGATGACACGACGCAGAGCTGTGCAAGAAAGATGCCAGCTGACCATGGTCTGTCGACCCTAGGGCCTTGGGTCTGTAGCCTGCAGCCTCACCCCCTGCGCCAGGCCCCAGTCTGCCAGTAGGGCCTGAATGTACAGAAGGAGGAAGCATCCACGCTTCGCCTCGGCCGAAAACACTGAAATGTGGAGTCTCTACAGCCCTGGAGCCAGGCTTCCACTTCCATATCCTCTCACAATGCAATGGCTGGCGATCCTCTCAGCTCGATGGCTTTGAAACCGAAACCGTCCTCACATAGTGACCTGTACAGTTGGGAGATGTTGCAAGCATGCCCAGTCAAAGGCCGCGTGACGTGTGGGCACCGCTTCGGCCGATAGGGGCATGACAGCGCGTGCTCCCGTTCCTGTCCAGGTACGGTTCGGGATTTGGGCGTGACCTGAAGCTCGAAAACTGCTCGTCCGAAGTCCCGGCGAAGGCAGCCAAAAGGTGCAAAACCGAAATGCGGAACCCGAAATGCATGCAGGATCTGAAAGCTTGAACATCCACTAAAGCACCGCAAAGCCTAGCCTTAGTCTAAAACCCGGGCCCTGAATCCTAAACCCAAAGCCTAAACCATCTTAAACCTTTCTGCTGCACGCTTGCAAGCAAGGACGCCTGGTAGTTTGCCGCTCTTCCGCCAGCTAGGGCTGTGCTCGTGACAGCGCCCCTAGCTGGCCCAGCTTCCGAGCATTCAACCTAAACCCGACACTACAACTAAAACCGGAAGCACGGAACCCATATCAAGCACGTCGACCTCGTTCTTCGACGGCTGATGGCAGCATCCACGGTCGGCATATTTGCACGGCACCGGCCGAAATCCGCAGCCTCGCCCCACGTTTCGCAGTGTGGTTTAGGTACCCTGCCGGACCCTCTCTCTCTTCTTGAGGCTGGACACTTCCATAGCTCATGGTTCTCTGTTCAACAGCCCTCCCGGAAACAGTGTTCCTTAAACGGCTACCGAGCTACCCGTAAACGACCCTGGCTCATTTCACTGCTTCAAACAACGCAGCACATCGGAATGTCTTTGCAAGTAGCTGCTGCCATGCGAAGCTACGCGGTACGCCCGGACCATGTCCTTGGAGCATCTGGGGTGAAAGTTGCTCACGAAAGGCACGGAATCCGGCAAGAGAAGGATGGGAGGCTGTTCGAACTCTGTTCGATCAAGTGCGAACCGAAGACCTGTTCCAAGTTGGGACGTTTGATTCCGTTCCCTGCTGCCATCGAGTAGGTGCCAAGTATCCGAGCATCCTCGCCCGGCGTGAGGGCAAGGCACCGGACGATACTGGCCTGAGAATGAGCAAGAGATTGTTCTCGTGTCGAATGTCGACTCTCCTGGAAATCCCCGGCTTGCGAACCCCAGCCGAAAACAGCTCGAAAACCCTGTAACATAAACACAATAGTTGGAGCCTCAGGGAATAACGAAGTTCAATGCTTACACTGGCAAAGGTGCCCAGCATTGGCTGTTATTGCCAAAACCACCAAAAAGCAAACTCCTCACAGAAAGTAATAGCAACTCCAGAAGTCGAGCGACATTCCTCGGCGTGGAGCTCCTGGAAGCATGTGCAGGAGTAGTCCCGCTGCATGTTTAAGTTTAGGGTATCTCTGTGCGGGATCGGTCCGGGTGCTTGGGCCTTGGGCTTGCAAGGCTTCCAGCTTCGGCCATGCTTGCCTTGCTGTGTAAGATTGTAAGACTGTAAGATTATAAATGTCTCTGAATTGGCGACTGGGCCAGGATTCCTGCTCGCTTGCGAGACCAGATGCCCACTGCCTTATAGGTACCCTGACTACTCCTCATCTCTCGCAGACGGCTCGGCAGTGCAGCCTCGCCAAAGCAGCGATATGTTGCTGGGCTTCTTGTTAGCTTTCGTGTCTGTGCTCGCATCTGGAGCTATCCAAGAAGTTCACATATATACCGAGAGGCCGTCACGGGAAAGCATGCCAAGCTTTTCTCATGCAACTTCATGCGACAAGGTCTCTTTGCATAGCACGCCACTTGTATACTCCGACAACTAGCTATACTGTTTCGTCATCTGTTGTGCTGTTAGCTGAGCTCTATGCTCTGGAAACAGCAAAAGAATCGGCGAGCTTGGAGTGCCTTCACGAGAATGAAGCAGCCTCACTCGACGATGACCAGTTGACTACAGTGCCGAGGTGCCCTGGTGTCGGCACGGCACAGGCCGAAAGCCACACTCCTGCGCGTGAGTGCATGAGCACAGCGGCAATTGGCTCGAGGAAGCTTGGGCGAGACCGCTGATGTGGCTTGCCGCCGAAAGTGGTGTGGTGCGTCTGGCATGTGACGACCCCCGGCCCACAGGCCACAGGACGCCCGGAAGATGCGCATGTCGACCGAGATCGTAATAAAACGTGTGTAGCCTCCAGTCCTCGACGTGCTCTGCCAGCTCGAAAGCTAAAACCTCGGAAGGTACTCATACTGCATCGCAGCGACGCCCGCAGAGCAGATCTACAGCGTAACATATATGCATATGTATGTATATGTATGTGTATATATATAGTACTTTGGACACTCTAGATTCCAAAGATACACGTGCCTCTCCAGACCTGCCTACAAGGACAAGTCTCCGCTATGCATTGCTGCGGGCATACTACAGAGTGGATAGACTAGGTGGCGAAATAGGAAGTTGAGTGCAAAGACAACTGTGAAGCATGAACCAGCATGGCTACGGATGCAAGGCGAAAGGCCGCTGCACTTTGTAGCAGTGCAACTTGCAAATACAAGGTACGAAGCTGGGCAGGTATGTACGTGCAAGTCTCCGCTTGTACCTGTGTGTCTGGAACGCTCTGTGGCTGACAGACAGATACATCCAAATAATCGTACGTATAGGTTTGAGGAAAACCAACAAACAAACAAGCAAGCAAACAAACCAAGATACATGAACATATACATAATGATACATAGACAGATTCACATAATTATGCAAAAAATCATATATACATACGTACATACATACATACATACATATATACATGTTTACATGTATACATATATACATATAAGTTAATTGCAAAGCAATCAATGATTTCAAGACACGGTAGTGATCACGCTTGTTTTGTGTCTTGAGCCAAAATACGTTCGTGTGCGTCAAGCTGCTCTTCATCTACCTTCTACAAGGACATCTTAGCTACATCATGCAGGTGCTTGGGGCTCGAGTATGATTAACTCCCCCCTTGAAGACAGCGTGAAACGCTACACTGAACTTAGTTACGCAGACTACCTACTTGGTGGAATAGCCACTCCGATTAGAAGTGGAATCCAAGCTCTCGCAGCTTCAGCTGGCTGTCGACGGGCAGCCTGCTCACGTTTCTAGGTGTGAAGGCAATTATGACGATTCTGTCACCCTTCGTGCAAGGGGTCGTCGCATGTAACCGTCTTGGATCGAAGATCGCTGGCCATTTAAGGATCTCGCCCTTCTCACCTCGACTGAGGTCTGGGCATGGGTAGCCACCGTCTTGTGACTGCACCCACACGTGGCCCCCCTCGAACACTTCAAGTGGGATTACAGCGTTCTTGCTGCATGGCTCGTTGTAAGAATCCTTATGAGTCAAAGTAATTTGATTCTTGGCCAACATCACTGCCGTAAACTTATGCTTAGGCAACACCCTACGGATGAACCTGCACAAAACCGCAGTGACTACTGGGAAGAGGGTTACATTTTGCCTTAAACCTGCGATCCCACCTCCGTGCGCGAACGCACCGGTGGTGAAGCACATTGCCTCACTTGCAGAGGGGCGCACGGCGCTCTCCCCTGGCAAGTACGACAAAAGCTGCACAAGGTCTTCTTGTGTGATCTTCCTAGGCAGTGAGCTTGCAAAACGCTCTGCTTCCTCAGCTACGACCTTTGAGACGGTCGCACTGTGAGGGACACCTTCGTGAAGGCACAACTGTGTGAGCATATCAGACCACTCAGCAGGAGGGATGATCTTAGTCAAACCATTAGCTAATTGCTCCTTGCTGTTCACGTAAGTAGCCGAAAAATCTTCTTGCTCAAAGATCTCTGCCATACTTGCCACGTTCACGCGGTGCACGCGCCCTAAGTGGCGAAGCTTTGGACTGTATCCTGACTTCAGGATGGCCAAAACAGTTTCATTGTCTTGGAAGAAGATGATCGGCACTGTGCTTTTGAAGGCTGACTGTAAGAACGTCTGCAGGTTTATGACCTCGGAAAACATGGCTGATGCCATTGAGATCATTTCGGCCTCTGGCGTCGACCTCGCAACAGACGTTTGCTTGCGACTTTGCCACATCACGGGGAATGCATGCTGACCTGTGCCTATGTGGACTACAATCCCGGACGTGCTACGTGAAGTGTAGGGACAGGCTGCGAAGTCAGCGTCTGTATACACCCGTAGCTCGGGAGCGGCATCCCAAGAGCAACTGGCATTCATGCAAACATCTCTGGTGTGATGAATATACGACACAAGTCTAAGCACTTGTCTGTCCTCCCAGGCGGTCCACCGAGTGACCCTGGAAGCTAGGCGAGTTACAGCAAATGCGATGTCAGCTCTACAGAGACGAGCTAACCACAAACAGCGCATCAAGATGCGTGATGCTGAATCGTGGAGCTCGCGCTGAGATATCCTCGTCGGTCATTGACGATTCAGCGATGCAGGGCGTGGTCACTCGACGAAGCTTGTCGGGCGTTGTCCCGGTGATCTCGCAATAGGTTTGGACGATCTGCTCGGCATACTCAGGCATCTTAAAAGCCATTGTGGTCGACGATGGTTCATCGTACCGACAATGCAGTCTACCTAAGATCCGAACACCCTCAGAACCTATGAAACACTCGGGATCAAGTTTGACCTTCGCCCTCAACGCTTGCCAAAATGGCGTGTGCAATTTTGTTAATCCGCACAAACTCAAATCATCGACGTAAATGTTTAAGATGAGAACCCCATCCTTGTACTCAAAGAACCAGTTGCTTGGAAACTCCTGGGACTCCTTTCCGCCTAATGAGATCAAAATCCTAGACAAATACTCTTGCCAGAGCCGTCCGGCCTGTGGGTGGCCGTACAAGCTCTTGCGGAGTCGAACGACTATTCTCGCTTGCGCTCCAAAACGCTCCTCCCAGCCGGGGAGCCATAACTCCCTAGGCAGGATTACGTATGTCTCTTCTTTAAGCTCTGATTGGAGGTATGCTTGGATTGCGTCAGAGCATGACACAGAGTGCTCTGGTAAGCAACCCCAGAAGAGGGAGGCGTTCAAGGCTATTAACCCCGTTGGAGTCGTACTGGTCTCTTCGAAGAAAACCAGATTGTTAAACTCATCCAAAACCCTATCCCCTCTATAAACAATTCTCCCTTTGAACTTTTGAAATTCAGGTGCAAGTTCGGCATGCTTTACCCCGCACAAGGTCATCAGTTCTGCGACGCGAAGCTTGCGTCCCTGAGACCTAGCCTGACTTCTCAGCTCATGCAAAGGCATGGCCGTCGTGTCATCCCATGTGCCGTTTCGGCGCAACCCCTCAGCTTCTTGAGCGATGGCTTCAAGCGCCTTCGGCTCAGCTTGCCATTCTCGGCGAGAGAGATTCTTGGTGATAAGCGCGCTAGCTTTACCAAGATTGGGGACACTTTTGAAGTACCTCTGGGGAAACAAGGATTGTATCACGAGATCCGCAAACTCATACGCTTTGATGTTGGTTGCATTGATCTCTGATGACTCCTTTGTTGACACCTTTGCGAAGTGCTCCAGTACTCGCTTGGAGTTCGAAGCAATGGTGGTGGCTTTGTTACCGCTGACACAGGCTACACTGGAGAGCTCGTGTTTCGAAGCGAAGTCGATCCACTCAGGCTGCACAAGCACCCCTGAATCGGAACTCCACTGAAACGAAACCCGACCCCCCTGCTCAATGATATGGTCGGCAACATTTAGGGCCAAAACCAACATTCGCTTGGATGTTGCTTGCCTTTGTGCAATCTTTCGCGCATACTTGGGACTTTGGGACTCACGATGTACGGCTTGATGTGAAGACATATGTGTGCATGGTATGGTGAACCAAGCATCTACACCTGGGATTGCTTGGGAAACAACTTGCTGCATGTCATCCTGCGAAGTCAAGTCCAGCGTTGACTGGGACAGACTAACACAATGAACCGTACAACGTTCACAAGCATCTCTTATCTCAGACTCGTCTTCACAACCGTACTCGATAAGAACATTTTCCCCTGGAAGTTCCTTCACCCTTCTGGTGTTGTTACGCGCTCTCTCGTTTGCGAGAAACCTTGCACTCAAACCAAACTCACCTGTTGGAACTTTGCTTTCGGAAGACTGAACTACAACACCAGCTGGAGCCCGTGGGCCAGCAGAGGAGCTCGCGCGCTCTGGAGCATCCTCATCACCTTCGGGGGCTGCGGGTGCAGACTCCGCCAAAGGATCAGGGCGCTCAACATCAGGCGGTGCAGCGTCTCTGACTGACTTGCTCGCGGCAATCTTCTCGGCTTTAATCAAACCATCAAATCTTGCCTTACATACTGGCGTGTGTACTGTTCCATCGAACTTGCAGGCCTTACAACCAGGTGTTGCACCTAGTCGCATAAGTCTGTCCAAAGTAATGTACTCGTGGCGCTTGGCAACGGGTGTTGACGGCGCTACCGTGCTGAACGGCACATCAAGAAATTCGATGGCTTCATACTCAGCTTTCGTGAAACTAGACAAAGCAGCTTCTGCAGCGGTGAACATCGGGAGGATGGGATTGCCGCGGGGAACGTGGATTTCCTCTCTAGGGACGGAGATCGCCTTTTCGTACCCCGGCTCACGGTTCTTTAGCTTACCATAATCCAAGACATAGTAGACTTCTCTGAATGATGATGGACCGCTATCGAACCGCCAACCTGCGAAAACACCAGGTGCTGCTGATGCCTGAAACTTCTCACGGTTTGCCGGGTCAAGTCTGTAATAGACTAGTTGACCAAGTTGTAATTTCATGCCACCAAACTCGGATCCAATCGCGTTCGCATACCGACAACCCTCAATCCCGACCGCAGGGTGGAAAAGGTTAATGGTGTGTGCCGCATAGCGAACAGTGTGAACCCAAAGACCCGAATGCAACTGAAAACCGGCCGCAATGTGGAGAGCCCTTGTACACTCCTCGATGGTACGGATCTCCCGTTCGAGAACTGAGTTGTGAGGCCATCTACGCTCAAGGCTTGGTTCTGAAGTAAACCCCAACGTCGCACATGCGGCGAGGAGCTCTCGCGCATTGTCGCTCTTGAACAATACACAAGGTCCAGAAGCGCGCCTACCGAGAAAGGATAACAATGATCGTACCACCCCGTCTTCGTGCCTGGACACTAGCGGGAAAGCGCTTATGTACCCTGTAGCCTCATCCCTCACAGTCAGGACGACGGTTTCAGTGCTTTTAGCGTCTTTGTGCACTATGATGAAATCAGCCGATATCCGTTGACCGAACTCCTCAACCGGATCTAACTCATCATCACACTTTGCATAGCGCGTCCTCGCCGTTCGCTTCTTTAGCATTCGACTCCGACTGCAGACATCACAGTAGGGGTTCTTTGGCATATGCGTTAAGCGATGCTGTAAACTCTGGGCTTCAGTGATTAGCCGCTGAGCCTTGGTTGGTGCATCCTCATCACCCTCATCGTCGGCACCGGAACCTTCCCCTGGATCAGGTGGAGGGGGTGCTGCGGGAGCTGGGAGAGGAGGGTCCTCTGCTGGGACAGCGGGCGCAGGAACCTCTGCTGGGGCTGCCGGAGCAGACTCACCAGCGGCTAAGGCTCTGTGCAAACCATCACCACCAAACCTGATCTGCTCACGAAATACCGGAACATAGTCATCAACCTTATGGGCATAAATGACACGATCCGAATCCCAAGTGATCTGGACGCAATCTTCGTCACTACCGAAGAACGGCATGCTACCAGGAAGCCAAACGAAAGGTTTTCGCTGCAACTCTACTAGTTGGCCTAAAGACCGCACTACCGGGCAGCTTTGCAGAACATAGGATTCTACTGATCCAAAGGCATCGCTCGTTGTAGTAAGGAAGGTGCCACTGCTCGTCACACCATTCCCGGTTTCAAACTGCAACGGCTTGGTTGACCGGATGTGATCGCTGAACATATCAGTCAAAATGCCCTGATCTGCAAGCGCGGATTGGCTTAGCAGGCTTCTCCCTGCCCCAGAATCAGCAACCCAATCAAGGAAGTACGACCCCCCTGAACAGTTAGGTCTACTGACTGTCGCGGCAATGCGATCATGCGAATGATGCACGGTTGCGGGCAATGCAAATGAAAGTGCTGCCGCAAAGCGGGCAAACACACGAAAGGGAGCGGTGATCAAGCGACATGTGGCTTTGAAACCGCGGACAAATGATGAAGGGATGTTGCATGCGCTCGCGCCCGTCGACGCGGCTGCTAACATGGCGACTCCGGCAGGCACCTTTGGGGCGGCCTTTGATGGAGCAGCTTTCTTTGGTGCATCTACATGCTCAAAAGGGCAATCCTTTCCCCTAGTGCATGTTCCTTTTGGATAGAAGAAGCACGCTGGCCTTTGGCCGGATTGTTCAGCTGACGAATCCTTTGCAGCTGGAGGTTTCTGAGGTTTAGCCTTGCCATCCTTACCTCCGCCTTTCCCTTTACCTTTGCCTTTGTCCCTGTTGGCACCCTCACCGGCACCACGATTGGCGTCGGTGACTCCTGGAGTTGCTTTGCTCGGGGCCTTCGGGGGCTTGTCATTGCCTTGGCCTTTGGCCTTAGCCTTTGCATTTGCCTTTGCAGCAGGAGCGGCGGGCGTAGCCTTGGCCGCGGCTGCTTTCGCATTTGCATCTGGTTTCGGCTTCTGTTTGGAATCCTCTTTGAGCGAATCCTTGAGCGCTTGCTCGTTACGATCCTCGCGCACTTCTGCAAGAACCTCTTCGAGCCCGTTCCAAATGTACTCAAATGTCCTACGCTTGGAACCCGGCTTGGCATCTTTGACCCGATCAATTGTGCGTGAAAGCATCCTGCATCCCTTTAGCCGTGAGTAGATCCAGGAAAACATTGTTTCGGCATCTGGCCATTGCCGCTCCGGTAAGCCATTCAACACGTACTCGACGCGTTGTTTGAAGGCTACAAGCGATTGGTAGGAAAATGAGTCAGGTTCTAAATCGAACAAGGATTGTAGTGTCACCAATGGCCCGCGCACTTTATCTATCCGGTATCTTCTGCTAAGAATGGACAAGAGTGCACGACCCGATGGCATCGTTCCAGACGCATGACACCTTTCCAAGTACGACTGCGCTTGCAATCCCCATTCACCTTTTAGGTGTTTCGCATCACTGATACATGCGGAGATCCACCCATCAAGTCTAGGCAAACCCTCGCAATCCTGCTGAAGCGACCGTGTCAATGCAATGCTCCCTGATGGATCAAGGCTCTTCTGAAGCCACTTCAACAGGACGGCTTTGCCGCTGCAATCGATTGACGCAATCTGTGTTAGCACCGAATTGCGGTAAGCCCTGAACTCAACGCTAGAACCCGGAATTTGGGGAAGCTTGATGTCTTTCAGGTCTTTGTACTTATAAATGCTAGACTCGTAATCTCTGTCATCTTCAGGCTCGTGAGCCGCAACGGGGACGATTGGATCATCCTCGAAATCTTCTCCGTCCTCATCACCCTCATCTTCGCCATGCTCATCAAAGTCATCTTCATCTGCTATGTCGAAGACTTGGGGCTTTAGCTTCTGTGGTGGAGGAGGTGGAGAAGCGGGTGTTGCGGAATGCAATCTACCCGTGAAGATGCTCTTACGGCCGCATTGGTACGGTGGCAATCCAAACTCAACCGGACCCGGGGCAACCGAACCACTAGAACCGGAAGCCTTAGCGGGAATTGGAGACGCAACTGATGGTGCAATGGCCCTAGCTGTAGCCTCGGCTTTAGCTTTCTGCTTCTTTGCTTTGGCTTTGGGACTAAGGGCTACCTCAATTGCCTGTTCAATCCTTCGCATTGTTCCCCCAACTTCACCCGCGAGTGCCTGCAATGCGTTGAATGCAGACGCAGCCTGATCCGCGCCATTTTGGGTAGAGCTCGCGGGGATAGCCGATGAAGGGATGCTTGGGTTCTTTGGTTCGGCAGCTTGCACATGCGACTGAAGCGCGATTAGCTGCTGATGCATAGCCTTAGATAACTCTTGCTGCTCAAGGATCATCTTAGCTTGCTTTTCGAGTCTCTGGTTGAGCTCACGGTTCATCTCCCCTAACTGTTGATTCTCAGTTCGGAGGTTTCCGATCACCGTTTCAGCTTCACCCTGAATCACCGAAGCGCGTGAACCCAACTGCTGGTTTTCGGACCTTAGCGCCTGTATGGCGGCATACGACTCACCCTGAATCGCAGCGGCCTGGGCACCTAGCTGTTGGTTCTCTGATCTTAGAGACTGAATCACTGCTTCGGCTTCGCCAAACACGGCCGCTGTCTCAGCTCTGGCGTTCATGATGGCTGATGTTGCTTCGGATTGCATGTTCGCATGGGCTACCGGGTCAACCCCAACCTGAAGGACCTGCTGCCGATGGGCATGTTGATGCAAGTGCAACTCCTGATGGCTCGTGTTCGGGCCGGTTGGGTTCTGACTACGGGCAGGGCCAACATTCGCTGCAAAGGTTGGTGCCGGTTGCAGGGATGAAGACCTCGATGCGGGTCCATACGACAATGATCTAGCCCGGTTCCTCCGAATCGGCCCCGAACTTGATGAATCCGACTGCCTAGCTGCCTCCGGGCGCACGCTAAGTGCTTGAGCCCTAGGGGGCGTGCTTGACGATGAAATTTCCAGTGAGGATTCTTCGAATCCCAGTTGTGATGCTAGAGGCATTATGGGAACAGCGGTTCAACCGAGGTCTAAGGGTTGTAAAAATACTTCACCCCAACCGTCAAAGTTGACCCTCAACACGAACCCAAACCCGAGGAGCTGCGTTTGCAGTCTTCCTCTGCCTTTCTGTTTTGCCAGTCGGCGGCTAGAGCCAGCAGAGCTCCCACACGATCTGATCCAAAGCACGCGGGTCCTCCTCCGCCCAATGCACACCGTGATGGCCGTAGGATGTCACGTTCTTGCAAATCGGATCTTGATCGTCCACGTGATACAAAAAAGTCAGTGGAGCGGGGCGCGACCGGCTAAAGATATCCGCCAACTTAGACAATTGTGCTCCTTTGCCTGTGCCCGGCGCAGTCTTGGATGTCGTGAAGAAAATGGGAAAGGTCAAAGGGCGCCGCACAATCGTCCGATCACAAATACGGTGGATACACTGGACCGCCTTATCAATGGTCTTTTGCTTCACCGCGTACGAGCAGAAAATCACAGCCAAGTCCGAGTGCTCTCGCAAGAGTCTCTCAAGGCACGCAGATGTCCTCGCCTCGTCGCGGTCAGCGACCAAATGAATGTCCAATGACAGCAGCACAGAAGTACCCGGCGGAAGCAATCCCTCCGCAACCTTAAGCGAAGTCACCTGACGCGCCACAGGTCGGAACCTCAACTCCCTCTCGGGTCCAGCCCCGCTGCCTGTTGTCGCGCGCTCGGGTCCAACCCCGCTGCTTGCAGCCGCACCTGAATCAAGAGACTCCTCCGCAGCCTCCTCGGCTGATTCAAGAATCTCCTCGGCTGCCTCGCGCTCCCTCTCGGGTCCAACCCCGCTACCTGCCGATCCAGATGGGATCGAAGAGGACCGTGGTGGAGATCTCGACCGCACACGAAGCAACGGATTGTTAGGTGAGATAACCGCTGCTCGCTGTCCGAGCGTGAGATATGGTCTGACGTTTGGTGCAGTAGATGGCGTGACTCCTGTTTTAGCTTTTGGAACAGGAGGCTGGGGCGGCAAATTTCTCCCACTCGGAAGAACACTTAGCGACCCGGAAGCCTCTAGCCCTGAAGATCCCGCAACCCTTTCCGAATTAGTACCCAAGGCACGAATCGAAGGCGGTGGATACGGTGGCTCTCGAGGAGCGCTCACGGGTACAGCCCCGGAGATTGTATTACCAGGAACGCTAGATGGCGAAGACGCAGCAGTAGCGCTCACGGGTACAGCCCCGGAGATTGTATTGGAGGATGTATTATCAGGGCCCGGAGTGATTGGCGTCGATTCAGTATGCCGTGGGAAAAGTGGAACCTCCGAAGCCAAAAAGGACGGAAGAGCAGTGCCACGCTCTGGCGTGTTCTGCTTCAACCAAGAGACGTAGCTGTCTGCAGTCCCAAGGTTCTCCCTATCCGCCCCACTCAACACAGCAAGCTCGCGCAACTGTGAAGCGTATCCTCCAATAATCTTAAGGTGAAGTGAACGCCTTGCTCTTCCACTAGAGCCGCCACCTCCCCTCTTCTCCTCGCCAAGCAATAGGGCCGCGTACAATGCAAACCGCGACTCAGGAGTGAGGCCTCCGCGCTCACCCATGCAGTGACGACTTCAGAGGAAAATTGTTGGCCAACGAACACCTAACCCAAACCCGGTGGATGCTCGTCAACCCTGCCGTAAGGCTCTTCTCAAGGCCTTACCCAATTATCCCCCGTTGGCTGCGTAAGCACGCCTCAATGCCTTGCCTCTGAAAGCTTAATCCGGATAACCTCCTTGATTACCCACTGACAACCCAGATGAACAACTGTCAACTAGGAATACCCCCTGGCTGGCAGACTAAGAGCCGAAGGGATTTGGAATTGATTCTGTGTTTGCCTTTTGGTTGTTGTGCTGTGCTGCCGAGGCAGTCTACAGCTGTGATTAGGGACTGAGGAAGCGGTTCAAAGGCCGAGCACGGGAAACACCCACGCTAACCCAAACCAGAAATCTCAATCAACCTCCAATCTCAGCGGAACTCTTACAGGAGGGTTGCTGGGATGCAATCGCACTCCTGACACGTTGCGGTTGTGTTCTGTTCTCTACTGGATCGCCTGTTGCACCACAAGGCCTGGCCTCCTTCGTCCGTGAACGGGACTACGGGAGAGGTGCTAAGGCAGGGCTTTGAGAAACCCGAAGAAGGTTACCACGCGGATGCCTGGGCAAGCAGGCGATTCACGCAGCGGATTTGGACCTCACAGATAATGTGCAAAACCAGGCTGCGATGTACGCTCTGGTTGGGATCTCAACTGTAGGGTTCTGGCTCTAACCCCAGGAGATTGACAGTGCAGGATATGGAAAGTAGTATGGAAGTGGGCAGGTCTTTGCTAGACCTAAAGCTCTACCCTAAGGGAGCGACACGGAAGGTGCTATGGCGTCGGTAGGATCCTACACTACTTACACCAAGCTAAGCTGAGGCTGTTAACCAGTTAATTGCAACGCAATCAATGATTTCAAGACACGGTAGTGATCACGCTTGTTTTGTGTCTTGAGCCAAAATACGTTCGTGTGCGTCAAGCTGCTCTTCATCTACCTTCTACAAGGACATCTTAGCTACATCATGCAGGTGCTTGGGGCTCGAGTATGATTAACTATATATACATATATACATACATACATACATACATACATACATACATATATACATGTTTACATGTATACATATATACATATATACATATATACATATATACATATATACATATATACATATATACATATATACATATACATATATATATACACACATACAAACATAGATACATACATACATACATATATATATGTGGTCATATCTGTGTGCATGTACGGTGTGTGTGTGTGTGTGTGCATGTATGCATTTGTGCGGATGCGTGTGTGTGTGTATATACATACATAAATGAGAAATATGTATATATGTATAAATATAAGTCCAGTCCACACAGATTCCTGCTTCTGCATATGCCTCAGCCAGGTGACCTAGCTACTCACTTAAATTAAGTGAGTAGCTAGGTCACCTGGCTGAGGCATAAGGACGACTTTAGATTCTGCATGCATGCATGTACGTAAGCATATATGTGCGTATGTGTGCATAAACACGGACATATATGTCCAGCTATATGTGTGTACATACCTGGTACGAGTGTATGTGCATGTAAATGCAATTTTATGTGTGCAGGTATGTCAATGTATCTCTCTCTCTCTCTCTGCCGTGCCATCATCAAGAGTCTCGCAATGCAAGGGCACGAAATCGCAGGCTAGAATATCAGGAGGCATAGCGCCAACGCGAACCTCCTTTATGTCAATGTATGTATTTTTTGGCTCCCAATGTATGTATTGAATAAATAAATAAATAAATATATATATATATATATATCAACAACCGTATCCTCGCAGCCTTTCGGCCCGAGAAGCCTCTGCAACAAGCCCCACATGACTACGCGTGCCTTCTGCAATTGCTGTACAGATTTTACTCTACGTTTCTACGTTGCTTCAAGACGTGAGCAGCCCTCGTCGGAGTGAACAGACAGAAAACAGTGACGGCGGCACTGCGCAGAGTCCATGCATGCCGCCCGTGAACCCTGCCATGATCTGTGCCACCCAATGACCTCCAACCCCAAGCCCCAAATTGCTACAAGCCCTCGACACTCAAGAACCCCATAGCCTGTCAGCCCGGAGCCCTAAACTGGATCGGGTGCCTGCTCCGGGCAGCCTCGTCCCTGGAAGGTGCAGGGTACCGGCCTCTCCGGAGCTCACTGCAGGCTGTGGAGCCCTCCCTCGGGCTCGTCAGATGAGCTTCACGGTTCGCAGTCGGCAACGAAACAGCAGTCTGGAGTTTAAGGTTCAGGGTTTCAGGTCTCACACCCCGGCAATTCCAGGCTAGGTGTCGGGGTCGCAACGCGACAACATCACACTCATGTTTCCGAACTTGAAGCTTTCGGGATGTCATACCCTTTTTCGGGGGTCCCACCTGGATCTTAAGCCCGAGAGTCAAAGCTCAACTTCATCCCTTGACATGGCAGGCTCATCAGGCTGGAGAAGCGACGATGCACTGATCCCACGGCCTGTACTCGCACTCCAAGCCGTGGGCCTTCGCAGGGCTACTTGGAGGATCAGGGGTCTAGTTGAGTAGGGGATGCAAGGGAGTGAGTGAGACTCCCTCTGCTTGTGAATACCCATACCGAAACCTCAAGTATGCAGATGGACTTCCCATCCAAACCAATCGAATCTTGCCTACTTCGTCCCAACAATCCAGTCCAATGGCCAGCACAAAAAAGTAGAAAAGCATCCATCAATACTATGTAAGACCATAAGAGAGCACATGAAGCGGAGTTGCAGGGACGCCTCCATGTAGGCCAGGGACCCTTGCATCTGGCAGCCATGCTCAGCATGCGGGCCTGGTGAGCTCGAGACATTGTCTCTCCCGCACTCTCACGGCAAAGGTTGCGACTTCTACTCTTTCAGGCTAGATTCAGATCCTCATCACGAAAGCGCTAAGAGACTGAACTCGGAAGCAGAGCATGTGTGTGTGTATATATATATGTATATATTTAATTAGTGTGAGTGTAGACTTGTGCTTTCTGCAGGTCGGAGCGTCCTCGTGCACCTCATACGTCCTAGATGCAACCAATGCGGTCCCCGCCACAGTTGACGCACCGCCCATCGCGATTCCGCCTGGCATCGAGCACCATCAACCCAAGCCTAGACTCCAGCTCTAGACAGCCTCGTCCAAACGGTTTGGACACGACCACCCGCAAACGACCCTCGAGGCACCTCGCAAGACCCAAGACGCTGGCTTCACTGCCAGGGCTGACCCCCAGCTGCCCCGCAGCGCTTCGCAGCCTCACTGGCGACCGGGGGCTATTCCGCTCGACAAACACAGCTGAAAATTGCAAAGATAGCCGCTCAAGTCGAGCAGTCTGGCAGCGCCACACATTGCCACACATGTGATGAAACTTGGCCTGCAAGCCTGCTGATACGCAAGAAAACTCGCCACGCACGGAAGAGCATGTCACTACTGGCTTAGATGAACGCTGCTGTTAACGGCGAGCGACTCTGATGTCCACGGCTCGTCCGGGAACCGGCCGTTGTGACGCAGCACTTGGATCACAAGCTCACGTGCCTGCCTCCCCAGCAGAACCGCAGAGAGCTTGCGAGTCATGCTGCTGCACGAGGGCTGGCTGCAATAGTTGCGACTCGTAGCAAAGCGAATAGTGATGATGCTAGCCATCGTAGCAGCAACAAGAGTTATGTACACACTAACAACATCTAACAACACTAACACTGGTACTATCAGAAAAGCACCGAGGCCTCACCAACCGCACCTCCAAGGAGGGAGGGGCAACCTGAGACGGTGCGAACGAGCTCGAGATGTAGGACTGACAGGCTGCGGGATCTCTGTAGGTCTTACTCTTAGGACTTAGGAGTCTTAGGGTACATATGGGGCTGGCGAGGTTGCAATTTGTCGGGTGTGGGATGCTAGAAAGCGTGTGTGCGGTTGAACAGAACTAGTTGCTCAATGATGCCCCCTCTCTCTTCTTGTCATTTCTTGTCTCTGTTGAGGTGGCGCCGAGTCAGCTGGTCATAACCTCAAGTGTCGAGGGTGTTATGCCACCCGCCTAGTTGACTGGGCTGCGCTGCAAGGACCGCTGGACAGTGCAAAGGGCAACAAGTCTGGGATCACGATCACGGATGAAATGCAGCGAAGCAGCACCTCTAGTCGGCAACCAAGGTTTACCCTTTCACGCCCGAACTCGCCAGGTGAGGTTCACGGTTCGCCGTCGGGAAAGCAGGTGGGAGATGCACAGCAGGACTGAAGCAACAAACACCTGGTGTTGTTTCTGAAAACCCGGGTTTTTAGGTTCACGGTTTGAAGCAATCCTTCCGAACTTGCGTTGCGAGGTGCGTAGGGCTCAGCACGTGGGCTCAGCCTCAACAGGACTTGGAGAGGGGCTGTCGGCGCTCTTCATCGCTCTTCCCTGCATCTCTGGCACGCTCTATCGCACGCACCCTAGCTTCGTCTCCAGCGTCACGTTGAGACAAGTCATCGGTCGTACTCTGGCCGAGTTTCTGACATGCCCTGAACTACAGGTTGGCCGTCCTCCAAAAACACCTGGTCATGAACTTTGACCCAGTTCCAGTTGGCACTTAAGAATCTTAAGAATTCTTAACATCTTCGCACGGCTGGTTATAGTCTATAGTTATTGGTTGCAACGGTTGCAATCCGAGCCACGATCGCTGGGGTCCCACAGCTCGCCTAGCGCACCAGGCTAGGAAAGGAAGGTGGGAATGCTCGTGGGGTTCTCTTGAGGACCGGCTTGATCGAAAGCCCACGGAAAGCATCAAAATCCAACCGATGAAAGTAGCGCAACGCCCACCAATGACACTTTGAGGGTCCGGGCCTAGGAACCGGATACATCGGAATCCAACCCTAACTTTGCATGCTTGTTCAAGATAGTAGGGAACGTGGTTGCCAAGAAGCCCTGCAGCCCTCCTCCGGGGAGTCAGGGAGAGCGTAGGGCTGCGCGCAGGGCTTCGCGCAAGGCGCGGGCTCGGGGTCCTGGCAGCTTGCATACTTGGCAGCTATGGTCCAACACATGAGGCACAGGTAGGGTGCACGTTCGCGACAGCAGCTCTGATGCCAAACTAGGCACAGTCTTTTTTGAACGAACTGTCGCATCAATGGCAGAGGGCACTCGCAGACAAGGAAACTTTTGTTCCTCATCGAGATCACCTTCCCCGCAGAGACAAAAGCCCAGGTCATACCCTCTTTACAAGCAAGCCGGCTGAACGCCGATTGCGCCCTGGCATGTTGAAAATGGATCTGACCGGGTGCTGGTGCTAGGAACTGCCTTCTTGCCGGATATTGCCGGAGGAAAGGCTTCGTGAGCTGACGAAGTGAACAGGAAAGCAAGTGTGAGTATGTGAAGATTCTGGAGGGTCTTTTACAGTTTGTCTTTCGTCAGCGTTCAGGCTGGCGGCCAAAGATGGCGGGCACTCCTCCGTTGAGGTGCAGCTTGTAAGAATGTAAGATGCCACAGTGATATTGGAGAGGTTGTGCAGCTGCCACATTTGGCGTCCCTATAACAGGGAATACCAAGGAATATCCCTGTTCGCTGCATGCAAGATTGCAACGCAAAGAGCTCGCGAGCTCTCTGCGGAGTCTAGCTGAGTTGAGACTCAAAAAAGCAGCGAATTCTGCACAACTGCTTTACAAACCTGCAGCTGAACTATCAACGGAAGTCACGGTCCACAAGCTGGCTGTGACTGCCCTGTCTTTGGTCCCTTGTCGTTCTCAATCCTGTACTGTAGGTGGATTGACCACATACAACTCGAGAGAAAGAGCTTCACTCATAGAGCCTGGCATTCTCGGCCAGCTGCTTGATTTGGTAGTCGAACCACTGACCAGCTTCAGGTGCGCGAGGTTCATCCGGGCGAAAGCTGATGCTGTCTTCGGAAGCACAATCCTCATCAAACCGCGGGCACGTAGATTCGTCCGGTAGCATCTGAGAGCAGCCATCCGATTCACCGGGGGTCTTCAGCCAGAAGTAGGCATCAACAACGGATGGCTTGGCGGTGTTGGTCGTGGCTGCGAGACCTACACCAGCTCCCCTGATGTTGCACCAGTTTGCGCAATCCGAACGCATTCCTGGAACACCATTGCGACCCGTGTCAATGATCATGTGGGGCTCGAAATCACGGATGCCCTCCGACATGGCCTTCCGGAGGTGCAAAGCATACTGCAGCTCGTTGTGGGATGGGTTCCACTCGCTGGTTAGGCCACAAGGGTCGTTGCAGCAGGAGTCGTCGGGATGAGCATTGTTGAGACACCAGTCATACTCTGGACAGACCTCACCCACATACTGGTAGCCGGCCACGTTGCTGGCAAAGCCGCGAATGTGCTCGGAAACACCAAGGCCTCTGATGGTCTGAACGAAGTCCTTCATGTTGTCCCTCCAGCCCAGCCAGCCACCATGACCCGCATCCAGGTAGATGGCGGCATATGGGTCGGCTTCAGCCAACGCTTTCACAGCATAGCTGACGCCACCCTTATACGCACTCTTGGTTGCGGCATTCCCGCACCTCGGGTCTTGCAGGTTGGTTGACAGGTTGGGTAACGAATCCGGCTCGATCACAAGCACGATTGGAACACGTCCAGAAAACTTACGAAGCACCGAGGCAATCTGATCGATGTACTCCTCCTTGTACTGCTTCAAGCCGTCTTTGCAGCTACCATCCCCAACCGCCAAGTAATCACAGCGTCCGTCGTCCTTGTAGCTGCAGCACAGCTCACCATTCGAAGCTTTGGCATGGCAGTCACGATTTGGAAGGTCATACACGATGAAAACAACGAGCTCTGGAACCGGCTTGCTTGCTGCATCTTCGAGGATGCCCTCCATGCTGTTCGTGGACGTGCCGTGGATCTTGTCCCTCTTATCCAGCCAGTAGGCGGAAGGCAAGTCCATCATGGCCTCCAGCGTCTCCTTGACGGAACCCTCTGCCGTCTGGATGCTGCTGGTCAGAGAGACCTGGTACGAGGGGTTCACATAGAACACTTTGTCCTCGAAGGGGTTCCCGTCAGGCTTCTCGGGTCCTGAGGAGGTGGACTCACCACCCGTAGTTTCGGAGGCCTCTGTGGTAGTGTCAGAGTCATAGAGCATGGCATTCTGCGCCAGCTGCTTGATTTGATAGTCGAACCACTGACCTGCTTCAGGTGCGCGAGGTTCGTCCGGGAGAAAGCTGATGCTGTCTTCGGAAGCACAATCCTCATCAAACC
Source organism: Symbiodinium sp. CCMP2592 (assembly GCA_905221615.1). Lineage (NCBI taxonomy): Eukaryota > Dinophyceae > Suessiales > Symbiodiniaceae > Symbiodinium > Symbiodinium sp. CCMP2592. The sequence goes on along the minus strand of CAJNDT010001868.1, from coordinate 696,495 downwards.
GCGGGCACGTAGATCCGTCCGGCAGTGTCTGAGAGCAGCCATCCGATTCACCGGGGGTCTTCAGCCAGAAGTAGGCATCAACAACGGATGGCTTGGCGGTGTTGGTCGTGGCTGCGAGACCTACACCGGCTCCCCTGATGTTGCACCAGTTCGCGCAATCCGAACGCATTCCTGCGACACCATTGCGACCCGTGTCAATGATCATGTGGGGCTCGAAATCACGGATGCCCTCCGACATGGCCTTCCGGAGGTGCAAAGCATACTGCAGCTCGTTGTGGGATGGGTTCCACTCGCTGGTTAGGCCACAAGGGTCGTTGCAGCAGGAGTCGTCGGGATGAGCATTGTTGAGACACCAGTCATACTCTGGACAGACCTCACCCACATACTGGTAGCCGGCCACGTTGCTGGCAAAGCCGCGGATGTGCTCGGAAACACCAAGGCCTCTGATGGTCTGAACGAAGTCCTTCATGTTGTCCCTCCAGCCCAGCCAGCCACCATGACCCGCATCCAGGTAGATGGCGGCATATGGGTCGGCTTCAGCCAACGCTTTCACAGCATAGCTGACGCCACCCTTATACGCACTCTTGGTTGCGGCATTCCCGCACCTCGGGTCTTGCAGGTTGGTTGACAGGTTGGGTAACGAATCCGGCTCGATCACAAGCACGATTGGAACACGTCCAGAAAACTTACGAAGCACCGAGGCAATCTGATCGATGTACTCCTCCTTGTACTGCTTCAAGCCGTCTTTGCAGCTACCATCCCCAACCGCCAAGTAATCACAGCGTCCGTCGTCCTTGTAGCTGCAGCACAGCTCACCATTCGAAGCTTTGGCATGGCAGTCACGATTTGGAAGGTCATACACGATGAAAACAACGAGCTCTGGAACCGGCTTGCTTGCTGCATCTTCGAGGATGCCCTCCATGCTGTTCGTGGACGTGCCGTGGATCTTGTCCCTCTTATCCAGCCAGTAGGCGGAAGGCAAGTCCATCATGGCCTCCAGCGTCTCCTTGACGGAACCCTCTGCCGTCTGGATGCTGCTGGTCAGAGAGACCTGGTACGAGGGGTTCACATAGAACACTTTGTCCTCGAAGGGGTTCCCGTCAGGCTTCTCGGGTCCTGAGGAGGTGGACTCACCACCCGTAGTTTCGGAGGCCTCTGTGGTAGTGTCAGAGTCATAGAGCCTGGCATTCTCGGCCAGCTGCTTGATTTGATAGTCGAACCACTGACCCGCTTCAGGTGCGCGAGGTTCGTCCGGGAGAAAGCTGATGCTGTCTTCGGAAGCACAATCCTCATCAAACCGCGGGCATGTAGATCCGTCCGGTAGTGTCTGAGAGCAGCCATCCGATTCACCGGGGGTCTTCAGCCAGAAGTAGGCATCAACAACGGATGGCTTGGCGGTGTTGGTCGTGGCTGCGAGACCTACACCGGCTCCCCTGATGTTGCACCAGTTCGCGCAATCCGAACGCATTCCTGCGACACCATTGCGACCCGTGTCAATGATCATGTGGGGCTCGAAATCACGGATGCCCTCCGACATGGCCTTCCGGAGGTGCAAAGCATACTGCAGCTCGTTGTGGGATGGGTTCCACTCGCTGGTTAGGCCACAAGGGTCGTTGCAGCAGGAGTCGTCGGGATGAGCATTGTTGAGACACCAGTCATACTCTGGACAGACCTCACCCACATACTGGTAGCCGGCCACGTTGCTGGCAAAGCCGCGAATGTGCTCGGAAACACCAAGGCCTCTGATGGTCTGAACGAAGTCCTTCATGTTGTCCCTCCAGCCCAGCCAGCCACCATGACCCGCATCCAGGTAGATGGCGGCATATGGGTCGGCTTCAGCCAACGCTTTCACAGCATAGCTGACGCCACCCTTATACGCACTCTTGGTTGCGGCATTCCCGCACCTCGGGTCTTGCAGGTTGGTTGACAGGTTGGGTAACGAATCCGGCTCGATCACAAGCACGATTGGAACACGTCCAGAAAACTCGCGAAGCACCGAGGCAATCTGATCGATGTACTCCTCCTTGTACTGCTTCAGGCCGTCTTTGCAGCTACCAACCCCAACCGCCAAGTAATCACAGCGTCCGTCGTCCTTGTAGCTGCAGCACAGCTCACCATTCGAAGCTTTGGCATGGCAGTCACGATTTGGAAGGTCATACACGATGAAAACAACGAGCTCTGGAACCGGCTTGCTTGCTGCATCTTCGAGGATGCCCTCCATGCTGTTCGTGGACGTGCCGTGGATCTTGTCCCTCTTATCCAGCCAGTAGGCGGAAGGCAAGTCCATCATGGCCTCCAGCGTCTCTTTGACGGAACCCTCTGCCGTCTGGATGCTGCTGGTCAGAGAGACCTGGTACGAGGGGTTCACGTAGAACACTTTGTCCTCGAAGGGGTTGCTTTGAACGCCCAAGCGTCGTGCCACCGAAGGGTCTGGTTCTGAAGCGTCCTGCTCCGCAAAGCCGCCCATGAACCCGGCGATCACCAAGCTCATCAAGGCAGCCATGCCACCAGCAACCAAGGAAAACCAAACGAGCTTTTGATGACTTCTTGGAGTCGAGTCCTTCGGATCCGTCGGGCTACCAGGCACATCGATGTGCACCTCAGGGCCTTGCCACTGTCCATCGAAAGCATCGGAAGTCGCCATTGACAGCTTAGTTGCTAGGCTGCTAGGCCACGCCCCCTATTGAAACTTGATACTGTGCTGGCAGATTGGACTTTCGGCAAAGGTGTCGCCCCTTTACCCCCGTCCTGGCAGTGACTTGAAGATGCTGACCCCTTAACACTGGCTCCCAAACTGTCTCGAAAGCAGGCCCCAAGCACCTCTAGACCTGCAGACTCTACATACACCCAGTCAAGAAAGCAAGTTGATGCGCTTCCCCACCCCGCCCCAAAGCGAGCCATGGTGCCTGGCACTACGGGGGCTCCGCGGGCTCCGGGGGCTGGGCAGCGAGACGTAATCCGCAAGCAGCCACGCCAACTCTTGGAGTAGCCTGCATGTGGGGAGGGCCCTTTTCTGGGCGTTGAGGATTGAGAAGCAACGACTTCATGCAGGTTGTGAGCAGGGGGGTACTTTCACTGCAAGCTTGGGCTTGGAGGCCCAGGAAGCCTGAATGGACACTGTACATGTGAGCTTTGCTAGCAGTAATTACCATGCAGAGCGTTCGTCGTGCGACCAGTTTCTGCTGCTGCTGTTAGCCATCCCACCCTTCCATTGCACAAGACTCAAGACAGCAATGGCCTGGCAACCTCCACGCGGCAGGGAGTGCCCACCTGGTAGTCGGGCGCAGACAGGCGTACGAACATACGATCGGCGCCTGATCTTTTTGTTGTTTCGACAGTTGCTGATACTTAACATGTTTGAATGCTTCCTCTACTTACGTTAACTCTATTGTATAGGCGCTGGCAGGGGATACTATCACTGATTGTTCAGACCTGACGCTCCCATACCGGACCGACCCAGACAAGGTTTGCAAACGACAGGCTTTTCGAACATACACGAGGCGGGGGTCGTTCAAAATCAGGTAACGGTTTTGAGATCTTTGCGACAACGATTGAATTCCTCAACCACGGAAGACCCAGCCACTTCCACACCACACATTACATGTTCGATCCTGCGAAGAAAAGTTGTAATTTTAGAAGTTCATCTTAAGAATATTGCATTGTCCACTACGACAACCCTTCTTTGGAAACACTTCAGTTTTCAGTCCCTGGGCCTTGCAAAATCCCCATGTCCTGTCGGACCTACTCTTGTCTCTTGGCAGCCTGCAGTTCCCCTGCATCCTAGCCCATGCCACCTGTAGGTTCTGCAGTCCTGAGAAGACTTGGGGAAGGGGACCGTTTTCGACAGGCGCGTACACTCCCTCAAGACATTTTAAGCTTTCTGATGCTGCGCTCTTTCCTGAAATCTTATCTCCTACTACGCAAACCTGAACGAGAACCTGAGAGAGCTCTGACACAAGCCAGAGGTTTTAGGGTTCCCATCCATCAGCCGGCGAGAATAGACAAGCCTACCTAGTCATCCTGCAAGATGTACTCATGGCACTGGTCCTTCTTGTTATGCCATGCCTCTCACCTCTCAAAATCTTGGAACCTCGCTTAAATTCGAAATTCCAGCTCTACCGTTAGAAACCATATTTCTTGGGCCTTGGAGGCCGCCGTTAGATGTCCGGCCACCGTGGCCAACTTGCCCCTGCACTGCGAAAGCCTTCAGAAGCGGCCCAGCAGAACAGACGCGTGTCAACCGCGACAAACGATGAAGGATGTTGGTATGGCCCTGTCCAGCAACAACAAGCTGTCAGAATAAAAATCGTGAGGCACCTTGCTTTGGTGCTCATGGTGTCGATCAGTAGGAGAACTGTCATATGGAGTCTTGCTTCTTGAATAGATTCCAGATACTTTAAATTTGTTGGTGCTGCTTTCTGTTTTCAGTAACCGTGGTATGTGGTAGCAGCGGTAGCAGTCGCAGCAGAAGGAGCTGCAGCCCCACCGGCGCAAGTGGGACTCCAAGAATTGACGAGGCCCCGAATTTCGATCGACACGTCAAGAACATGTAAAAACCCTAAATCAATGCCAGCCTGTGGGATGCAAAGCGAGACTGCACCTGAGAGGCGCGAACTAGGCGGGGTGAACTCGTCTTCAATTCTTCGGGAATTTGGGGGCTAACGGTTGGCCGCCTCTCACGATTCAATCAATCCTTGAAGTCACGGAGTCTTCGTCGCACATCTCTCGGTTTGAAAAGTCCGTCAAGCCGCACATGGACAAAATCGTTTCTCTCGTGTGTTGATGTAACGCTGGTCCCCCGTGTCATCCCCTTTTGACACTGGGCTTGCTGGCTGCCAGAATGTCATCCTCTGAAACAAAAACCAGGCAGCCACAACTGTGGCATCAACCCGGCTTACTTACCACGGCCATTATTGGTGATCAGTTCTTAGCCGTCGTCCCAATGTCGAGACGCCACTGCTCGTGCCCTCGGGTCGTCTTCGTCCTTTTCGTTCTTGAGGGTCAGGTTCCGCAGGCACCTTTGTAATTGTGATTGAGTGTGCGCTCTTCTGCCCGTAAGCTCAAGTTTAACAGCTTGGTGGCAAAGCTGAGGCTGGCGGATTCGAGCAAGTGATGCGCAGTGGAGAACCAAAACCGACCCACCACGAAACCCAAACCTTGAGGTCAGCCATACAAGTCCTGGAACCTTACTCAGACCCTCTTTGCCGGCGCGCCGGTCATCTGCCGAGGCTGAAAAGAGCCTGGGACGAAAAAAGGATGCAACCGTTTAGTTGGGGGCTGCTTTGGGGCTTTACGCTTTGGGATTGAATGCTTCAGGGGAGATACTCAAGATTATTGTTAGTGACCGAATGCTTGTAATGCTGGTCCTGATGACACCAGCCACTACTACAAAGTCAGTTTTGTTCTTACTCTCGAGCTGCAGAAACAGTATACTGATGATGGTTTGCATGACTCAATCATGCTCAATCACTGTTTTGCACGTGACGTGGAAAAACATGTATCTGACTGCACAAATCGCAAAAGCAACTAGTTTCGTATATACATACATGCTATATACGCACTAGACAGCCAGCAGAAAGATGGATAGATAACGAAAGCAACTCGATAGATAGAGCGATAACCAGGTGGATGCACAGATAGTTGCATAGCTAGAGACATAGGTGGGAAGGTAGATAGTTACACAGGTAGATACATAGGTGGGCAGCTAGATAGATCGACAAACCGAGAGACGGAAAAATATGTATGCCTGTCTCTGGGTACGCGTATACTTACTACATATATATATATATATATATTTGTATGTATGTCTGTAGTGCAAGGGACGGACACACACACACACACTTGCACATCTTGTTGAACCCATCAATGTCTGGATACCTCTTCGCCGCGACATCCAAGACCGGCGAAACCGAGCGGAGCCGAGGCGAGCGAAGCCGAGGCGAGGCGCTCATGGCGACGGCCGAAGTGCGGTGGAGTTATGGCAAGCTTGCGGCTTAGAGGGTGGTGAGGGGTTCAAGGCATGGAAGTCAACTTGGACAAGCTCAGGGGATTTGAGTTTCTGGGTTTGGGTTTTGCACGGCGGATCGTCATAACCCATGTTTAGAATGTGGTTGGATGCGGCGTCCAATCAACTTCCGTCGGGAAGGTTGGCTGGCCTAGAAGGGCTGGCTTCGGGATCAACAGCCCACGATTCACAGGGAGACTAAGGGGGAAAACAACCACAACACCTGGCATCGGACAGAGCAGCGTTGTAGCGGACAGGCGGTGCAAAGGCATATCACCTCACGGCCAAGCTCTTCCTCGCATAGCCGAGACTCCCGGGCAGCCCCAGCAGGATTACTTCGCAGCTCTTGGCTTGGCTCGGCTTGTTTTCATTTGGTTCCTCTTGGCTTGGCTTGCTTGTACACCTCACACGGCACGGGCAGGTAGGCAGGCAGGTCTGTATGTATGCATGTTGCCAGGGCTTAAAGCTGAGGGCATGGCGATTTAAGAGTAAGAGTTGTGGCCCGAAACGTGTCAAAAAGAAAATTCATCGATGTCCATCTGATCGGGTGCGCTTTTTCATCGCCGTGAGCACAAGAAGAATCTGCAGCTTACTCGATGGCTGCCTTGGCCCCTGCCTCCTCACAAGACGGGCTCAGTGACAGGTCAGGATGGCTTGAAAACAATGACATGTGCTCTGGTTGAGAGATCTGGGACCTGTTGTCAACACGGCAAGCCGTTCAGAAAAAAAACTGGAGCTAGGACCTAGGACCCAAAACAAAATTTCAGAGACGACGAAATCGTTCCGGCAAGCTCGGCATCAGTGATCGGCATGGTCGGCTTCAGTGATACTAGATAAAAGCCTGGCAATTCACGAGCTGCAGTGTCATGTCTGTCAGAAACCTCCACACCCCGCATATTGAACCCCAAAGCCTTTCAAAGCTTTTTGATCGCAAGATCTAAGTTCCGCCGCACCCAAAGAGCCAAGTGCCTCATGTCCAGGTCTGCAACCTCCTAGACTCCGGCCCTCCAACCCATAACCTCCGAGTCCCCGCAACGCAAGGCCTCGAGCTGCTTCAAGGCATCCTCGCACGCCTCCTGTGTTGGACTGGGGGTTGGGGTGAACTTGTTTTGTTTCAGTGTTGGAATGAAGGATCCTATTCTGTGCCAGGGTTTAGGACCCACTTATCACTTATGTAGCCTCGCAAAAAACCCGAAAGCCTCTGACCCTTTCCAAATCCCCGGCCCGCGCCGTCCTTCGGCTTGGCCTCAAGGATCTTGCCCGGGTTGTCTGCCAAGCCCTTGGCCTCCTTTGGCAGGGATTTTTTTGACACTCACACTCGGACAAAGCCTTGCAAGATCTGCAGACAATGCTTGGAAGGGATTCAGAACTCGGATTTGCCAGACGAGGTCTCAAGGGCTTGCAGACGACAACAAGAAAGGGCACGGGCGATCACCTTGTATCAACAACCACGAAAGTGTTGTGTAAGGGGTTCTTTGCGGGTCTCTTTTTAGAAGGATGACGATAGAGGTTTTTTTGGTTTTGAAGGAATCAGGACTTGGGGTTTCAGGGTCTTGACTTACAGGAAAATACCATTTGCGCCAGGGCTTCAGGTTCAGAGATTTCAGCACAAGGATTCCGATTTCGTTGCTATGGGCTTATGAGTATATGGTCGAAGTCTAGGGTCCACGAGTTCATGTTTGTTTCCGATAGGCCTTTCAGGCGTGAGAACTGTCTCCATAGAGATGCTGTAGGATCTGATGTTGCACACCTGTGTGGAGCTGCATATGAAGAAGGGTTTCACTGGTTTTGTCACCCAAAAATGATCTGCAGCAGGGTGAGGAGCTTGAATGTCACGCACTCGGGAGGTCACCGTAGAAAGGATTCAAACGGAGATATCTCATCATTTGAGTTGCAAACAGATATCCTTCTAAGCTAACTGAGAACCTACACGCTGCAGCCCGAAGCCTCGACCTCAAAAACCTAAAGCTCTTCACCCTGCTCCCCTACGAACTCGACCACGCAAAGCTGAGTCCGTGGTTCCATGTAACACAGGGGCCCCAAAGCTCCTTCAAACCGAGACCGGTGATGGCCCGCACTGCCTTGATGACCTTTCGCAGGGCTCTTTACAAGTCCAGCGTTTGGGGTCGATTATTGGGCTTAGGGAATTGCCCAAGTTTCTTATCGGTAGTGTTCCGAGCGGCTTCAATGGATGTGCAGGGTGCGTTGTTTTCTGCGATTGGAGTTCAGGCTCTACGATTTCAGCCCGCTTTTTGCATTAGAAGTATAAGGCTTTCACGATTCAACCTCTTGTGAGGGGACGAAGCAAAGGCTTCAAATCCATCCGTATGAGTTGTGAGATGTCCGCTCCCTGCCAACCCTAGCAATTTGCCGGAGCTGGCTTCTGTCCTGCTTCGTGTTTTATGATGGCTCTGTCGTGTCCATAGAGTTTAGGGTCTCAACTATCGTGCTCAATTGCCAAGGTGTAACGTGTCAGACTCGTTTGCCCGAATCCGTTCTGGAGCCTTTAATGCGCATGAGGCAGCAGGCAGTGTGTGCTTCTGTGATGCTGAGCTGACCTCATGCCGCTGTATGCACATGTTTATCTCTTAAGCAACTTCATGTGAACTTCATGCGTAGATACTTCGTACATGGACGGCTGAAAATTTGTGGCCGGTGTTGAGGAGGTGGACTAGATCCGGACTTGCAAAGCTCGAGTTTTTACCAGCCAATGGAACCCAAGCGGCTGCAATCTTCTTCTCCTTGGGCACTTCCTGAGACAAAGTGGCCGTCGTAGATCGTGGAGCTTTACTAGATGAGACTTTCTCGGAACCATGAACATCGACACCTTCAAACCCAGGCATTAGACTCGAAAGCGACACAGAGCTGCAGAGACACCGAAAAAGACAAAGAAGACAGCAAGATATACGCAAACAGATATGGATACACATATCTATGCAAAAAAGCCATGTATCCTGCCTGAATGTGCATGTGTGTATGTATGTCTTTCTGTATGTACACACAGACTCAAATAGATAGCTAGATAGACAGGTAGGTAGATTTAAGTAGATAGATAGATCACGTAGGTTGGTTGGATACATAAGTAGAAAGATAGCTAAATGGCTAGCCAGCTAGCTAGGACAGACAACCAGGCAGATAGATAGGTAAGTAGACAGGTAGATGGATTGGTATAGACAAGCAAGTAAATAGTCAGATAGAAAGACAAACAGAAAGGTAGATAGATAGATAGTCAAGTAGATAGACAGGTAATTAAATAGGCAGATAGATAGATATAGATAGATACGTAGACGTGGATAAACAGACAGCTCGTTGGATAAATGCATCGGTGGGCCGACCGATCGATAGATAGCTAGACAGATAGATGGACCGATGCATCGACAGATAAATAGTTCGTAGAGATGAAGTTAAACACATTTCAGATACGTTAGGTTAGATAAGACTCGGATAGGTATTTTTGTCACTCGTGCTCGACAAGTCAGACGAGGGTTTGACAACTGACGACACTACAAAAGGCATGCCAGCCCACATTGGGGCCGGATAGGTATAAATAAGTAGATAATTGGATGGATCGCGAGGTAGATACGCAGATAGGTAGATGGTATTCATGTCCTTCAAAGCTGGAGAAAGAGAGAGTAATAATTGCAAAAGCGCACCTTGAGGATGAGGTCAAACTCCGTCTTCTCCTCTGCGGCAGCCTCAGCCTGCACGCCGCTCTCTCTCTATGAAGTTAGCAGCACCATGTCTGTAGACTTTACAAGTGTGGAGTTTTAGTTCTGGGGCTCAGGGCTTCGGGTTTTGCGGGTTTGGGAGTGCCGAAGGTACAGTATCGTCTGTTTTATGTGGCTCTTGTCGGCACGTGTTCCATGTAGTCCGTCGTTGAGTCCTGCAGCTTGCCAGCTACCACAGTATTTACTTTTGCCTCGCGGAACTACGGCTGCCTATGTAAGCAACCTCCTCAACAACATCAACAACAAGGTGCTGCATCAAAACAATGGTGCGCGCACCTCGGATAGTCGAAGCAATACCATCGAACAGACTTGCAGCAGCAAGTACCAACATGTCCAAGTGAGCCAACCGGGCAGATTCTGGTTGCTGGGACCTCCCTACAGTCCTGATGGGCTTTCACACACGGCCGGCAATGAGCAAATCCACTTCAATTCCCAAACTGGGCTCAACAGGATGCAACCCGCGCCTCACCGCCAGCGCCCGCACCGGGGGCAGCCATCACCACTGCACCCGCGGATGCGGAGGCATCCACTCCGAAGGTTTCCTCAATGGCCTGAGGCTGCCAGCTTTCAAGAGGAAGACTGCGAAACGGAGACGTCGACAGCTGAAGCGGAATTTGCGCCACAGGCAGAGACGCCACGGAGATGGGCCCCGAAGCATATCCCTTCAAAGTGTCTTGACCCCTCCATCCGGGCCCTGGCCCAGGCCTTGACAAGTTCCGAGGCCTCTAGCAATGTCAAGCCCTTGAGCTCCTGGCGGCAAACATCGAGCTGAACAAAAGCTGCTCTCTGATTTCCGCTGTTTGGGCCTATGTTGTCATACCTTGTTGGCTTGGCTTTGTCAGTTAGCCGATGGAGTCTTGCGAGCATTTTTTTTTGGGGGGGGGGGTGACATTTATGATTGTGAGCATGATGATGATAAGTCCAAGGGCTTCAAGTTCTGGCTTCTTGGAAAATTGTGCGAATTTCCGCATCGGGCCTGGGATGATGAAGCAAGGACCCTGAATACAATGAAGCGGGACTTTGCTTGAAACCTCCTAAACTTTTGCATCGGCGGCAGGCTTCGGTATGCGAGTTGGGGAGCTAGGCACATGGGCAGCTGCCCTGCCTGCCTGCCTGCCCGCTCTCCCGCCCGCCTGCCTTGGGTCTAGTGGCAGTTCAACTGACCAGGCCTCCACAATGTCATCCACCTTCGACTCTCGGGACACCTCAGCGCAATGAGTGGCCATGTATCCTATCCTACAACACTCCAAGTGCTCATGTTCTGACATGTTTGTCTAGTGGCGTGGCCGCATCGATGGTGACAAAGCATCCTTCTCACAACTTTGACTGCTTGCACTTGGATGCCTGCTGTTTGTCACCACCTGCTTTGCCCGGATAATCTTTAGTGTCAGCCTTCTGTTCAGCTTGCTCTGTACAAATCCCTGATTCAATTCAGCACCACGTTGTTGTGACATCGATTTCCCTCAAGGGTCCACCTGTCTGCTTTTGAGGCGGTCCTCAACCCCTCAACCCAAGCAGAAAATCCTCCCAACTCCACAACTCGGAAAGCGCCTTTTTTTGAACCTATGCTATGCATCTGCCTGAGATGGGATGACAGCAGTGCCTGGGATGTCAATCAACCCAGCCCTTCTTGCACAACCACTGCGGTAAGAGCTGAAGATGACTCCTCGGACTCCACAGAAACAAGCGCCCGAGCCGCGGCCACTGAGCGCCCTGGGCTGCGCAGCGATGGGGTACCAGAGACGAAGGCCGAGCTCCTGTCCACTTGAGTGCACAGCATCCGCCACACCAATGTATCGCATACGTTTGTCCGAGCGAAGACCCGAACAGAACTGCGCAAGCCCCACAACTGAACATGCCTTTTTTCACCGTGCACATGCCCTCATGCCCAACGTGATGCACTCCACATCCAGACATTTGTTTGGGGTTGGGGGGGCTGTATTAACACAAACACTTGCAGCTCATCTTGTGAGGTTCTCGTCAGAGACTGCAGGAGCCCTGAATCTACTGATCCCTCGACATCGGTCATACGAGTCGAAAGCATTACAATGCTGCACCCAATGCTGTATATGCCTATATCATCCTACAACAAATATGTATGGCGCTGTGTAATCTCAGAAGGTAGCTACAGTACCCTGTAAGAAATTAACTACACTTTCCTATGTCCCGCAGTCCTGCAGAAGAGGGCATAAAGCCCTGCTAGGGCCTGCATCGGGCTGAGCATTCGACGCTTTTGGGCTTTAGGACTTCGGCACTTACGCATGAAGAATTTGGACTTGAATCTCTAGTTAGGAATGTCTTGCAAGTCATGAAAACCATGAAAAACGTCAGAAACTTCTGGCAGCCGCACAGATGAGTTTCGATACGTGCAGCATGTCGTCTCGAATCCCTGACATCTTCTGCAAAAATTGTATTTTCAGTTCTTCACCCCCACTCCGGCCATCATCAGGGCCAGGGCGGGGCGGGCTCTACGGGTCGCCGGAGCAAAGGCCATGGCGTGCGGCGGAGGGCGAAGCGGAGCGTGTCTGGCAGCTTCTGGGCCGAAGTCGGCTGCTCGGAGGAGTCTGGATTGGAGAAGGGCAAAAGAGGGTTAGGGTCAGGGTCTTAGCATGTAGGCTAATAAACAAGCTCGGATTCATCATCCCAGGAGTGAGGCGGTCAGTGAACAGGCCCTTCGGATCATGCATCAGAACACTGTGCCCCTGAAGAAGAAACAGAAGCCATAAGCCATGGTGCACACAGTGCCTTACTACGTCGTGATGCATGTTGTGTAGAACCTGAACGGCTTAGTATTGACGACGGACCCGGGAGTTTGTGCAAGCCTTCGGCGGCTGCCGTGTTTCGGGCTACAGCGAACTAGATCTCGAGGTAGTCTCTTGTCGTTCTGCTCGTACCAATGCGAGCAGTACTACCGGAAGCGTCTGTGAAGCCGGATTTTCTGAACAGTTGTTGAAAGCACCTGCGGCTTGCTTTCGACAAACGACGCCGACAGCGAGCGCGACTGCGACTCCTACCTCTACCGCTACCGCTGCCCCTACTTCTACGACTACTACTACTACTACTACTACTACTACTACTACGACGGCGACGACGACGACTACTACTGCTACTACTGCTTACTCTTGCTACTTACTGCTGCTGCGTACGTCTGATTCCTGACCATGCTATGCTCGCACGTCTTAGCATATACCAAACCGAGCCGTAATCTTCTGCCCAGCTTCGCGAGTCGCCTTGGGGCTCGCAGGTCGCCTTAGGCAGACGAGGCTCTGGTCTTATTCGAGTCTCCCAGAAGTCTCAATCCCAAAGCCCTACTAGTAACACCCTACATCAGTGCAGCCCCCTGCACTCTGAACGCCTCACTCCACCACCAAAATTTCTCAGCTTCAGGCTTGGCTTGACAGCTCGGCGTCCTGCACATCCATTACTCTTGTGGTCATGGAAAGCAGCAGTGCTGCTTGTTCCTTGGGTTTCGATTTCTTCAGTCTTTGAGCTGGTTCCGTGTCAATGCAATCAGAGCATGCGTTTGCACTCAGTGCTTCCGGACTGTTCATTGACGTTCGCCGCGGGCCGGGGCAGTCTCCAGTTTCCCAAGCCCTTTGAGGCCTCGCTCGGTCGATGGTCCGCTCGCGGTCCATGTGGATGCACGCAGCTAGGCGGCTCGGAGTAGCGACCTGAGCCCTCCAGATTGATCTGCAGGCAAAGGAGCGGTGTCAGGGTCAGGGTAAAAGAATTGAATTCTCTGATGCCATGGAGGATGAGATGACAGCTGAAACGGCCGGGAAATGGCTGCGCTGGTGGGGCAACATGGAGCTTCAGCTTGAAGCATGACATTCCGCCTGGAACCTGTTTTGAAGCTCACCCTCTGCCTTTGAGATCCCATGACATGCCATCTAGCTTCTGTCGCTATTTCGCAAGCTCTGGCCGACTGCCTGTTGCGAATCCTCACGTCCCGTCCTTTCGAGTTGGCATCGACAATTGGGGCTCTTACCGGACATGTAGATAATAACATAGGACATAGTATGATCTGATCCAATATACAAAGCTGTAATATGGGAGCCTGCAAGAGCAGAGTGTCCAAGCCCTGGAGGACCGAGACCCCTTCGGGGCTGGCGGCGCAAGCCTCGGCTCGGGGCTGACAACCTTTGCAGTGCGAGTAGAACCTCTTGTTCGAAGGCTTCGGAAGGCCCGATTCCTGTTGTGCATTCGCGTAGGTTCGGAAACGTGTCGTCATCCTTAGAAAGATTATCCGATTCCCTTACGTTCCTGTTGTTGGGAAATCAAGACTGGCTAAGCTATTCAGTCACGTGCTGAAGGACGCTGCCGGCTGCCGGTCCTTGCTGGTATCTCGCAAGGCCATCGGCTTCTTCTGAAGGCATACTACCGGACTCAAGCGCCAAAGCTCTGGAACTCTCGGCTCTAAAGCCCAGCTCGTTGTTATAAAGACGTGCTGGGCTCGCTGCTGAGAGAAGCTGGAGATTGCCCTGCCCACGCAGCAGATTCTCCCTCTCTCTTGCTTGCTTGCCCAAGATTTGGCGTGGGGGTGTCGACCGCCCGCTCCCCACACTCCCCTTTACGAAGCGGATCTCAACGTCCTGCGTCCAGCACAGTGAAACTAGAAGCACGGAACTCTTTACAACACTGCCTCGACCTACCTGCCTAGCCTGTCCAAAGGCCCCGAAGCCTAGCAGAGGATCAATAAGTCAAGGCCAAGGCTTAGGAGCCACCCTAAGACAAGAGACTCTCTGAATCTCTCTTCTCTGTCTCTGTCCTCTGTCTCTGCAGTGCCTCCTTGAAGGCAAACTCCCCGGCCGAGGCATCCAGACGGACCTGAGGCGCCAGGACCGACTGAGACCCTGGACATGACAGGAACCAGGATCGACACATAGACCTCTGCATACATCTGCATACACATATACATACAAGTAGACTTCCGCATACATATGCACATGAATATACATGCATGGTTGCCGCCTGGTTGCATGAACCCTATCCTCCAAAGCCCCTGGAAAAATTCGTAAGCTCCAACATCCAAAGCCCAGCACTTACTCCTCAACGCCTAACAACCCTAAACCGTTAGAGCATTAACCAAAGGCTCCGGGGGCTGAGGAGGGGACGAGCCAACGCCCAGAGTCGCTCTTGAGCTCCAGGCCTTTGTGCAGAGTAGACCCAAACAAACTGGCAACTAACGAATCTGAGTAATTAAGTCTACCAGTTCTTGTGCCCTACGCAAGCTTTTCGTCCATCTACATGCATGCGTTCAGATGTGTGCGTATCTATATTATATGCATGGATGCATGCATGGAGCTATGTAGACATCGGGCGCGCAAAGGAAGACCCCGCCACACTTGGCCACCGCGGCAAACCCCACAACCGCCCTGAATCCCACCAGCCCTGAGGATTCCCGAGCGCTGCAGGGTCCTTTTCTCACTCTTCAGCTTGCTCGGTCTCTCCGCTTCTGGGGGGCTCCTGCGCGGATGAGACTCGAGGTCGGCTCGGTGCCCTTGTTTCTTGCTTGAATTCTCACAACTCCGTGCATGTCTCTCCTCTGTGGGTTTAGACTCTGGAGCCCTGCTTGCCACAACACGATCGTCGGGTGCAGCCCGAGCCATCAACTTGCTTTTGAAACGCGATACATGGGTAGCGCTGGATAGGAAGACTATACACAAAGATGCACGCATGTCCGTAGGCATCAATAGATCCTTTAATTACATGACAAAGCATACATACAATTCAACCGAGCACACACACACACACACACACACGGAGAGAGACACTACCCTAGAGGATGGTTACACTCGACTGGATGATGAGATGCTGAGTTGTAGTTTTTGTCCGTAACAGAACGGGACTGACACCTGCAGCTCGCAAAGCAACGAGCTGACATGCGCTGTCCTGGTTGCCTCTGTGAACAAATCGTCCAGCAACGATGGCTCCTTTTGGGGGTGTGGGCAGGTCAGAATACTAGTGCACGGTACGCATGTGCCGAAAAGGTCTGCATTTTCGTTGAAGGACATGTATTCCTGACACCAAAGCAAGGGCTTCCCGGCTAAAGTTTCGTGATCACGGAGGCTTTGTTCGCAAAAGCCCCCATGTAAGCTTGGGAGAGCTATCTGCCTGTCAGTAAAGCCTTAACAGCCTTAACAGCTTCTATCACGAATTTCGCTGAAGCCACTGACATGGGAGAGGCACGCCACTTGGTGTAGCTTCCGCAACTGGCCATAGCACCACCATCTGCTACCGTGCAAGTGCCTACGTAGCGTGGTTTAGGCAGTCAAATCTATGCACTAGGATGCTGGGGAGCACTTAACCAAACACCAAAACATGTGCATTTCTGAAGCTGGACCGTGTTCAGGGCATGGCAGGAACAAGCCCCAACAGCGACTCCTCCTGCCAGTGCGGCCGCCACTGCACCGCCCACCACGCCCACCGCGCCAAGGGCGATCGCCGTCTGACAGCTCCACTGATGTCATAGGACTTAGGATTGATAGTTTTGTTTAATCGGCCCTTTCGTCTCTGCTTCACGGAGTCAGGGGTTTAGGCGGTTTGATGGTTTTCGGGCTGTCGGACTACCCTAGCGACAGCCGACCAGAGGTATAAAGCACAAAACAAGCAGCTCAGACATTGGCCGTCAATAAGCCTCGGCCTCAGCCCTAAGGAGAGCTTTTGACAGGCAAAACGAAGGCTCTCGTCCGACACCACAGCCGCCCGGACTGCCTTGTTCTCGGCCACAAAGCGCCCTGACGGCAAGATCTCTGCGTAAGGCGGAATGCCGATCTCAAGCTCCCCAAACCCAGCGCGGCGAAGCCCTGGTTTCTGGGGTGCATGGCTTCCGACTCAAGAACCCCCTCTCACTTTGCGGAAGCAACTCCGTCCGAAGCTCAAATGGCAAAGGCAGGGGGCCAAAGGCCCTTTGAGCCTCAATCCGACTCTACAAAAACCAGAAACCCTACCTGTGACAGTTTGTGTTCGGTCGGCTGCTGCTGAAGGCAAGCCACAGAATCTTGAGGCACCGGACAAGCCCTAATCTCTAAATCTAAACCGCAACTGTAGTATTCAGCGGTGTTCGGCGACTTCAGACCACTCTACTATGTATTTTTTGAACACTTACAAACACAAAACTACTTTGACTTTTTGCTTCCTTCTCGTACGACATTCACAGCGACCTCGACAAAGTAGCCCAAAGGGGGTACGCCAAAATGCCGACTATTGAAGTTCAAAGGCAAAGACGTGTAGCAGGATGCCAACAGGTTCTGTTGAATAGGGTTCTACATCAATTCTACCAGGGTTCTAACAAACTGGAACTTCGGGCATCGTGGCAGCTTAACTGCTTAACAGCTGTGTTTTAGCCGCTGGTCGCGTTTCAGCATGCGATGATTGCGCACGACCACTGCTGCGCTTAGACTCGGCTTAGACTGTTCCACCGGTTCTCTTGTCATTCCTAGTGCATTGCTACACTCACTACCACAGCCCCACATGGGCCAACACTCATGGAACTCTGAACATTGCATCCTCGCCTCCCTGTTCGCGTAGACGCTGGGACTCCGCCTGCTTGCAGCAGCTGATCTCCCAATTTGGTGTAGACATCTAAACGTAAAACCGTGTGCATACCGCATCTAACTTTCGACCCATCTGCCTATCCACAAGGGTCACACAGTACTAACATTAAGCACACAAACACGAAACAAGAGAGAGCGAAAGAGAGAGAGAGAGAGAGAGAGAGACAGAGAGACAAAGAAGCAGAGACAGAGACAGCTGGAGATAGTAAGAGCGACAAGAGAGAGCGAGACAGAGACGGAGATGAATACACCAATCAATCGAATCATCACCCCTCACCGAACCCATCCCACCCAACGCCCGTGATTGCAAATGTGCACAAACTGCTACCTGCTACCTCACAATGAAAAAACCTGGACCCGATGATGCTCCCGCATCCCAAGCCCGGCTAGGGCACGGACGATCGGCACCGACACCCGAACATTTTGGACAATCATCCGAAGCCCGTGGCCCGCTGCCTTCAGCGGAGCGAGCGCTCGTTCAAAGGCCTCCAGGGCTGGGCGCAGCCGGTGCCTCAACACAACGATTGCCACACAGAAATGAACTAGGTCAAGTTTGACCAAAAATTACATGAAATTGTATGCATGCGTGGGTGATGCTTGTATGCCTGTAGATATGCAGAAGGGTAGATTGGTTGATAGATAGATAGGAAGATAGCAGTATAGCTACATAGATTTGCCAGGCAGATCGATAAATAGTAGGTAGGTAGGTAGATAGGTAGGTAGACGGGTAGGTGGAACCTATTCCTTAAACATAAGTGTAACATAAGCGTATCATGGCAACCATCAGAACGACAGAAAAGGCACTTGAAGAACGTACCCATCACAAGTTTAAGTTCGCATAGAACTACCTGATGTTGGGCTTTTGGAATCCCGTCGCGTTCCGGGCCTTGTGCTTGAAATGGAGTCTGGGGTTCATGGACATAATCTGAACAAAAATAGTGCCGCCCCCGCAGGTTCACCTGAGCTTCGGGCCAGAAATCGAACCCAGACTCGACCCTAAACACAAAAACCCTCACTGCAGAGCACTCAACCGCCCAGGCACTGCTCGGGCTCGGCGCCGCCGGCACTGGCGGCTGAAGGAGCCGCACGCTGAGACTCGTACTCCTGCAGCGAGACGAACAAGTCTTACGGTAGATGTCTGATGGGCTTTCGATCCACACCTTCACCTCCTGCGCTCTGCTCGGTCTAGCCACTTCTTCCGTTCTGTGTTCAGCATCTCAGATCATTAAGCACGCGCTCTCTGCTCGCTCGGACTCGTATGAACCGGTTGAAGCACTCGCTCAACGACATCCCAGCATGGACAAAGTCAACCTGCTCGGAACCTTCAAGCTTCTCCTCCTGTGCTAGCTTCGAGTTTCCAGCTGACTTCTGGATAGCCCCCTTGCTCTTGTGAACTTGCGGTTGGTGCTGAAGCTCCTGGATGCGGAGGCTAAACTCTTCGATCATCTCCTGCGCAGCATTCACGGAACAGTTCAGGCAAACCTTACCGAGGATTAGCCTCCAAGGGCCACAGCTCTTTGTACGAAGCCAAGGCTCCCACCTGCTGCGTCGGTGGCATCTCTGGAGAGGGCAAGCCAACCTTTCCAGCGATTGGATCTACATCTCCAGGAGTCTACGACTTCCGGTCTCTCACCTGCACCTGATAAGTTTCCGGGCTCACCTCAGTCGCAAAGTCCACGATGAAGGCCGCGGTGAGCGCCCGTTGCAGCCAGGGAGACTGCACGCCGTCGCAGGGCACGGCGAGCAACCTGTAGGGTCCAACAGCTTAAGGCTTCGGGTGCACGGCTTCTCCATCCTGAGCTGTTGTTGTTGCTGCTGGGACGCTGTTCCTGGATGGGCAGCACGGCTGAATTTATGCATGGCCAAATGGAGATAGCTTTCGCTGCCCTGCATTGGTGCCCGACTTGGCAAATGCATGTTCGCAAGTCCCACACAGCCTCCGCACATCATCGTTGTATAGCCGTTGCGCGATGACAGGAACGGGAGAGTTGACATCCTGCGCAGAGTGAAAGGGCAGGGACACTTGACTGAGGCAGCTGTGGCTCCGACAGCCTTCACATTGACATGAAACCTGGTTCCACACCAAGCTATGGGGTTTTCAGCCTGAAGCTATCTCCACCAGAACCCCGGCTACACAAAAGCTTCGCATCTCGGAGCTTGTATCCTCTCAAACTTGACTCAGTCAGCCCAGCACGCCTTCTTTGATACCACACATTGATGTCAAAAAACTGCCCTGCCTCGTAACAGCAATCGTCGTCCTCAATGCCTGCCACAGCCACCCCCCGTCTACCAGACGAACCCGTGAAGAAGCCACGGCTTCACTGCTGTCAGATATGCAAACATCCGACTCCCAGCTCATATTACGTTCCTTGGTGATGCCTGGCGGCGGCGGCTGCGGTGGCCACAAATCCAGGCGCCTAATGCAAAGCGGGGACGAAAGGATCGCAGGAAGTGCTCCGTGAATGTCCACACTGCAGCAGCCTTATGGCCTTCTGCCCCTGCACAGGTCATCGAAGGTCCATGGGAGCACGGCACGGGCCCCACGCTTTCGAAGAACGCAGCTTTGCTCTAGCAACCAGTGTCTTCGACTCCGCGAACCAAGCAAGGTGAGGCCGAAACTCCGCAAAGCCGAGGTGCTGAAATGCAGCGATCATTGCATTGCGCACGCCTTCCATGATCAGAGCAGTCCAGATGAAGGGCGAACTTCTGTGAGGATATTGATATACCGTATACCGTCTTCCAAGACGTCGATTTGGGTTGACAGGGAACTGCTGCGTGCCAGGCCTTCCACCATGACAATGCGGAAGGCGCGCTCGAGCTCCTATAGAGTTCGTTGACTCCCAACCCCAACCCAAAGAGAATCGCTACGGGCGCAGAGGCACAATGCAACCTAATACACCTCGAGGGCAGCTGCGAACCAAAACATCAAATCACCCGTGAACCAGTTTATATGTCTGGGTCCTACAGATCCTGAACCCTAGCAGGGACGGATCTGGTCTTGCCAAATCCAACATGGTCCTCCGAGCTTTTGCGCAGAAGCAGCTGCAAGTTCGAAACACTACCGCCGTCTCACATGACAGATATACATGCTTGCATTCTGACACGAAGAGAAGTAACAACACCAACACCAACCCACCAACCAGATCATACAAGAGCAAGGACAACTCTCCATCTATCTGGCTCCGGAATCGGACCACCCTTGCACAGCTTCCACCACGAAAGAAATCCTCCAAGCTCCAGCTGTCCGACAATTCGCTCATTTCACTCCCGGCGCGTCCTCCAGGAGGCAGGGCTCCCGATTCTGGAGCCGCTCCGCAAAAGTTGCTACCTGCAAAGCAGAATCAGAAAGGGCCTTCTGCCTTCCGAGCTTTCGACCCCGCTTTGGAGCCTGTGGTGCAGCCAACTCCCGCGCTGCCAAGCGCTCGCGGCGCTCCCCGGAGAGCTCCTGGAACCCGAGCCGAGGATCTGAAACACTGCTGGTGTAGATCCCAAACGAAACTACATGAGGACCCAGGCTTAGTTGCTGAGTTCATAAGCCTCAAAAAAGTGTACACAGACAGTTGATAGTGGAGTATATCCAACAAGCGTAAAGTGCATCCACTCAGCTACTGAGCAGAGAAAAGCTTCCGAGGTTTGGAAACACCTAGGGCTGCAGGAGATGGAAAGCACAAGATGGCCAGACCTCCATGGGTGGGCCGCTGGCTTCCGACCCCTGACGATCCAAGAGCTTTGGCGGCTTGGCTGGTTTGGCGTTTTATTCTCCAAGTGTTTCGCAACGACAGTGGCCTTCTGGCCATGCATCTTGCAGCACTGCGCTGTCGTATGTGCTAGCCTGTAACGTCCAACGAGCCGGCGAAACACAGCCAGCAACAAGCTCCCATCATCGGAAACGTGGTGATAAGTTCCGCTCAAGACAACAGGCTCAAACATCGGTTCGCCACTCATCCAACTAAATTCTGGAGCTTTTCAGGCCTCCTGCGGCCAACACGTCTCCACACAGCTTGATGCCGTTCCTAATGCTGCTACATTGTTGCATGCTCTGGCCGCGAGCTAAGGGTGGAATCTCCAATTGCTTTCACTTCAAGCCCTTAAAGCCGTGTTCCATCACGGGGAGTAACATAGTATTGCCTGGAAAGAGGAGATCCGAAAACGGAGGCCGCTGAGCTGGGCATAGGCCTCCAGCAGCATGTCTTTAGTGCTCTTGGGTTTGGGTCCTCCTTGGACGACAGCAAGCTGGGCTGTTGGGGTGTTAGGCCCTGTTAGGCTTTAAAATCTGGTGGCTACATCAAGAATTCAAGGGTTTCGACTCTCACTTTGCGCACCAGCCTCGCCCGGTGAGCTGCCTTTTGACATGTGCGGCGCTCTGTTGCAGGGCTTGGAGTCTGGAATCCCGAACTCCACAGCCCACCAAACCTCCAGAGTCCAGACTGGTAGGTGCGGCGCCGACCTAGGCAACTTGACTTGCGGTCCGAATCTGCTCTTGAGCCAGCTCCTGGAACACTCGGAAGCTCATGCAGGAGCCCACCACTGCTCCAGTGATCAAGGTGGAGACGATGATGACTTGCTGTGTGGCCACGGAGTGGCCCCAATGAAACTCGTTGGCAAGCAAACTGGACACCATCAGGACCATGTACATAGTGGTGGCTAACAAGGCGATCTCGCTCCGATTCCATTCCGGTGTACGATATGGGCGGGCGGCACAGTAGAGCATCAGCGACGTAAAGACGACTGCACCTAGGCAGCCCATCTGAAGAGCTGGGGACGCTGCGATGGGAAGCACAGCTCCGATATACCTGAAGAGCGCCTTCCTCACCAAGCGCTCCGTCTCAAACAGGGCATACGTCTCTTTGTACTTGCTCCTCAGGAAGACCACATGACGTGGGGGAGGATCCTCCGTTGAGCTGGAGAGTCGGATCCATCCCCAAATGGCGGCGGCTACAAAGAGGAGGAGAGCAGCAGACACCTGGCCAAATCCGATGCCTTTGGCACCATCTGGTAGAAACGGGCAGTTCAGGCGCTGGCTCTAAGCGGTAGCAGACCATGTACTTGCCGAAGTCCGCTATGATGCCGGGCAAGAAGCAGTTCATTCCAGCTATGAGAGCAAGGCGGCTGTCTGTTGCCAATGATACCACTGCCGTGAAAAGCGTCGCCACTGCGACGTCCAACAGGTGAGAACCCCACAGGGTCGGCTCCAAGCCAATGTACACCAGCAGACACTGTGAGGCGGTCCCCAGGGAACCCTCACCTGACCCAAATTCTGCCACGCCCCTGGCAGCGCCAACCAAGAAAGTGATTGCTGTGCTCTTCATATCCTTTGCCGTTTCAGTCTGCATAACCGCCGTCAAAATCATGCTGGAGATGGTCGCAAAGGCCATCATCTGGTTCAACCAGATGCTGCTGTTCTTCAAGTCGCCAGTGCTTTTGGCACGCATCGCGCTCATGGACGTGACAGCGAAGAGAATCGCACGCTGGGAGAGGAAGAGCATCCACTGAATTGCCCGGACGTGTCTCTCGTCGCTGCAGCGGGAACACGAGAGGACGCTGCGGTCTGCCATCGCATGACCCTCCCCGCACATAGCGCAGCCTGTGCCATCGTAGCCTTCTGCACACATCAGGGCTCCATGCGGCATGTCACCACCGGGGCATGCGGCCTCGTTTGGGCAACGGAAGCTGCGGCTGATATTCGTCGTTTGCACCATCGCACCATTGTCCATCCTAAAGTGGCTGGCGAAGCACTGGCTTGCTTGGTCAGGACATCGCTGACACGACCCGTTGTTGCCCTGGATGACCTGTGTGTAGCCCTCGGTGCAATCCAAGCATCCTCGAACAGCTGCATTCAAGATGGCCCTCGCTCCCGTGCCGATGGGGCACCGAAATCCAGTGACATCGAATTCCTTTGAGGAGAAGCTGCATCGAGCGACGCTGGTGCAGTCCATCACATCTTCAAGATGCAAAGACTGTTCCGCGACGATTTGGACACCACGACCCTGTCGAGAATGAAGCTGCGCGGCCCCAACTGTCAGGCCGCCCAGCGTGCTAATATCAATGTGATCGCTTGCCGTGTTATCCATCAGGTACAGTTCCTTGAGATGCAGGTCTGATGCGATGACGGTCATCAGAAGCGCCGAAGCTTTTAAGGCCCTGCAGCCCTCAACGCGCAGACTTGCAATGGCTCCTTCTCCAGGAGCGTGACTTAGCATTCCACCGGCAAATGTTTTGGCTGAGCAGTCCTGCAAAAGCAGAGAACCTGCGCACTGAATGCGTCCACCTTCTGCGATGTAGAGCCCGCCTCCTGCTTCAGCATAGCACGAACTAAAATGCATGGAGCCGCTCGAGGCTAGCATAAGTGTTGCGAGGCCTCCGCCACCTTGCTGCAACGATGTGCATCCCGTGAAGTGACTCCGACCACCGGCTCTCTGAGCAAAGGTGTCCCGAGCATAGAGGCCACCACCATGTCGAACAGCGGTGCAATTCTTAAACTCAACGTAGCTTTCGTTCTCTTGAGAAAAGTTGGTGACGTAGAGTCCTCCACCAGTCTCCTCTGCAGTGCAGCTCACAAACCTCGCCGAGCTATGCACGTTTTGAAAAAAATCTCCTTTGACGGCGACGCCGCCGCCACTCGTTCCTGCTAGGCAGTTCTCCGCATGAAGGGAAGAATCGAAAACCTGGATGAGATCTCCGAGAACATTAAGGCCACCACCAGTCTCCCCTGCTGTGCAATTCGCAAACTGCACGGAACTATGCATACCTTGAAGAAATTCTTGTTCGACGGACACACCACCTCCGGCCTTCAACGCCCTGCAGTTCGTCAACCGCGCCGAGCTGTGCACGCCTTGATAAAACCCTCCTAGAACAGAGACCCCGCCACCCGTCTGTCGAGCTGTGCAGTCTTCCACATGGAGCGTGGCATTAAAGCCTTGTGCGAAGTTGTTGCGAATGCGCAGGCCGCCACCTGATCCTGCCGCGCAGTCTTTTGCCTGAAGCTGGGCGTTCACGCTTTGGGTCACTGAGCCCACATACAGACCACCCCCGTTTTCTCCGGCTTGGCAGCTCCTGAAGTACGCAGAGCTATCGTCGTCTTGACGCAAATGTCCGGAAATCCATGCGCACCCGCCGTCCAGTGCTGTGCTGTTCTCCACATGGAGAACAGCACCCAAGCCTTGGTTGAAATCGTTCAGAACCTGCAAGCTACCGCCGCTATACCTGGCCCGGCAGCTATGGAGACGCACAAGACTGCGGTCGCCTTGATGTAAGCTTCCGGAAACACTGAAGCCGCCACCGTCCCACGCGTAACAGTTGTCAAACTCGAGGGTGCTGCCAGCAGAAATCGACAGGTCGCCACTTGTGTGGATGGCCCCACCTTTGTTCCACGGTTGTTTGTTGACGCAGGAAGAGAAGCTGACATGCCCGTCCACCACCAGCTCCCCAAGCACGGTAATGCAGGGTTCATTCATCTCCGCTTCAGCCGTGATGTGCAACTCGCCGTTCAGGAGCAGGCTGCCTTTGAAAGTCAACGGCGCTCTGAGAACCACTTTCAGCCCACGCTCTCCGCGCCATGTGCAGTTGCTCTCCACAGGTGTGCTCTGGTCCACGACTGCCTCTCCCGAAACCGGGAAGCCAAAGCACTGTTCTGAGCGCGCTTCCAGAAGGGAGGCATCTGTCTCACTCAGCACCAACTTGCCAGAATCTAAGACGTCCACATCCTCGTCAGGCTGCAGCATGTCAGGACGGGAATGACGTACAGCGCTTGCGGCAAGCAGCAGTCCCAGAAGGACTGCCACCAGCCTGGCTGCACTGGAGCCATCTAACATGCCGGAGAACCATGGTACCCCGCCACCAGGCCTCTAACAAAGACATGTACAAAGAGCTAGCCAAACAAATACAAGCATGGCTCGAGCCATAGCATCGCATCTGGGATGGAAGGACGCCTTCTTCGACCAGCTTGGGGTGACAGCATTGGTGCGCACATATCTAGCCGGAAATGCGACGCATGAAAGCTGTATCAAAAATCCAATGGAGAAACGATCTGTCTCATCCCATCCCAGCCGTTACACGAAACCCGAACGCTCGGTCCCCGCCTCCCGACTTTAGTCAATCATGGAATCATGGTTCGAGGCGATCAAACCCCGCAAGTCCGACTCAACATTTAGCAGCAGGCCCTAACACCCTGGGGGCCCAGACTACAAGCGGAGAACGCAGCTCTTGAGACTCCAAATGACCAAAGCTTGGCAAGAGCGCACACACACACACACACACACACACCAAGATGTATAGCAACCGCTGCATGACAATGCCCCTGCAATTCCCAGCCTGGCTCGCTTCCAGGAGTGGTCCGAAGTGCCTGCTTGTGCCCAAGGGTGGGATTTGTGGATTTTCCTTCTCAAGGCTTGGCCTGTGATCAAAGCCGAAGGGTCTGCTTTGGACTCTCACTTTCAGGGCTGAAAGGTCTGAAGTTTTGGGCTTTACCCTCCCACAACTCGGACTCAGCATATGACGTGAGGACTTCGGGTGATTTGCCACCCGTCCAGCTGAGTACGTCGCACCACAGGTCTTTAGGGCTTGAAAAATTCCTATTATGCTTAACACAAGGTTTTGAGATCTGGGTCCAAACCTGGGGCAACCCCTGGTGTCAAATTCTGGGTTTTTTGGACGAGCCCGCTGTCAACGATTTGGTCCCAGGTTCAAGCTAGCAATATCCCTGAAAATCCACTTGAAAACCGAAACACTACTCCCGAAGCAAACCCCCAGCGCTTCAAGCCCCCACCATCAGAAACAAGCAGCATTGCCAGAAATCGTGTGTAAGCAAGCAGCCCTTACCGGGCTTCCCGTTCTCATTGCTGCTCCCTCCCTCCCTCCCTCGCTCTTGCCCCGTCTGGCCCAGGCTCCGCCCCCCCCCCCCCCCCCCCCCCGCCCCCGACTATTTTGAGGGCGCCTCCCCCCCCCACCCCCACCGCCCCGCCCTGCCCGCCGCAATGCGCCCCGCAAGTGGCACAGCAAGAAGGGAGGGGGAGAGAGAGAGGGAGAGAGAGAGCAGACACTTGTTTTTTTATCGGCACGCACGTCGGTAGCCGGGTAGCCGTCGGTGGCGGGGGGGGGGCGGGGCGGGGCTGTAGCCGTCGGCAGTGGATGGCCGAACGGGGCGGGGCGGGGCGGGGCGGGGGTGGGGCGGGGCGGGGTGGGGGCGGGGCGGGGCGGGGCGGCGGGGGGGGGTGGGCGGGGGGGGGGGGGGCGGGGCGGAACGCGGTGGCCAACGGAGTAAAGGTGAGGAAGATCCAGCATCAAACCGTGTGTGGAGTCTGCGGGATCTGCATCCGCGGAATGAATCCAGTAAGGTCAGGTCTTGTGTGCTACTGAAATATTGGGGGTGGTTGCTATGGTGGCCCAGGATGGCCCAGGTGGAACCCCAGGTGGACCCATGGTTCAGGACTTCAGCGCCAGGAGGGGGACAGCGTTAAGCATAACGAGGCCCCCTGAACATGTTTGCGTGACTCCCGCACCGCACCCCAGCCATCAGGCGTGCACCGGAAAGGGTGCTAGTGTTAAGCATAATAGGATTTTTTCAATTTAGGGCTACGGGTTTGATGCATGGTCAGGGTTTAAGGGTTTGAGAGGTTCGGGTTCTTGGGACGCTACAATGCTGTTTTGTCTCTTTGAGTGTGAGAGTTTGTAGTGAAGGGCTATGAAGGGCTCTCTGCCAAGGTCTGAAGATGCAAGAACCAACGAGACGATCCCACAGTGTGGCTTTTGGCTGCCTGATTCGGCTTGGAAGTCTGGGATTTGGTACCTTCGAAAGGTTGCCAAAGCTGAGGGTCGAATGAACCTTGCCTGCTACAAGTAGCACGACAACCTCTAACGGGTCCCTGCTCGAAACAGCAATCCTCCAGACCTTGAGAAACGATCCGAGGTCCTCCTTTCTTCCTACAGGAAAAGGTTGGGACCCGTGGCGACCCTCGAAGCGCCCTGGCCATATGTGCCACATACGCGCCCAGCCCACTCCAACCCAGCAGAACGAGGCTTTCCCTAAAGGTAGTGCCGTCGCTTCGCCTGAAGCTGGAGAGGTCCAGAAAAATACCTCCCGGCTGCACTTGCAAAGAGAAGAATACGAGAGTCATCATCATGTCATCGGGACAGTCGTAGAACTCGACTTTCGCTTGAAAGGAGTGACATTGCTGCGCGCGCGTGTTTCTTTATTGTTTGTTCGATAGCACATCTAATTTCAGTGTGTTGTCGTTCGGTGCCTTTAGTGGCAGAGTTGGCTCTTTCGTGTGGTGATGTCAGACCTGATGTGCATGTCGTTCTCCACTAGAAAACGCAAAAGGACTTACGAAATGCGGCACGACAGGTCCCTTCACTCTGGCTTCTGTACAGGCAAGGATTTCGCAAGCCGTGGCCGCCATGGCAGTTCTTGGTGATACTTCGGTTGCTAGTGCTTCGACCCCTGCTGTTCCTGCACCTGCAAACAGTGTAAACGAGGCTTCGGCCCGATCTGGTTACTCAACGGCACTACGTCAGAACACAGCATCAGCCGAACTCCCGAAGACTCGCAGACAAGAACTGCATAAATCGATGCCAAGCAAAGCCCCGCCTGCGGCCGGCTCGGCGTTAGGCGCAGAGGTCATTTCTACCAGTCTACTAAGCTTAGCTCTGCATAGGTGGCAGGAAAGTAAAGTTATCATCTACCTGAAAACCCCAAATCTCAAAGCCCAGCTCCCCGTCATGTAGTCGGGGTCTCCAACTGTAGGGGCTCGCTCTCTATCGGGGTTTTGAACTCCAGGCTCCCAGCTGCAGGTTTGGAGTGTCTCTGGCTGTCCCTTTGCCCTTTGTGTCGGTCTCTGTGTGTGTGTCTGTGCTTGAGGAATGCCCGCTCTGAAAAGTTCCCTTTAAGAAAGCTATGCACCGAATTTGTGGAGGGAAGCTGTCGGCTTGCACAACCGAGCGTACATCAGAAACATTTAAAAGTTTTTGGTGCCGCTGCCATGTTGCAACTAGGGCCGGGTGGCTTGTCAGAGCTCGGGAGCCAAATCCATTGCCCCTGCTCTTTCCACCGAAACTCTGCTTGCTTTGGGGCGTAGGTAGTGCAGGTTTCCTGCCACACCTCGATGGGACAGCGACCGCGGATCTCCTGGACATCCAAAGCCAAGAAACTCCCTGAGGCCAGAGCAGATGCCCTCTTTGTCGTTGAGCTCGGGCCTTGCACTTTGAAGCAGAGCTTCCTCAAAGCCTGGCTCCCTCGTAATGTCAAGATCCAGGAGGTTCAAGACTTCGCACGTCTGTTGTACACATGATATGGAATTCTGTAAACGAACCCCCAACTCCTCAGTTCCCTTGTCAATGTCATCACACATGAACTCCGACACAAGCCCAAACCCAAAAGCTCACAAAACCACAATTCCAGAGAAATGGGAAGGATCTTTTGATGAGGTACCCTGTAGCTTTCAGAGACCCAGTCTTTAAAGCTTTATCAAAACCCTTGAAGCCCCTATCGAAACCCTGAGAGCCTTTTATACGCGTCACTATCACTATACCCCCATACAGCAAGCCTTGCATGGGCTCCGCCCTTGGGGATCCCGGCTTGGCTTGAAGGCCGTGTAGACGCACCCGGGCCCCAGGGCCGAAGAGCCGCACCCTGGGAAGCACTCTGGCCAGTATAAATAACGTGGTTGGTTACCTGGTTTTTGAATCGTCTTAGTGTTGCTATAATGTACTATAATCATTGCGGTAGTTTACTAGCCATTATTACATTACCGGAATGCTACTTCGTCTCATCGGAAGCCTGATCGCCGTTCAACACATTCAGGAGCCTTCCAAACCTCATCCCCAACGCCCACTGCGAAATCCAGAAAACCGAAGGCCCAAGACGAATCCGAGACAAGCCCTCAAAACCGGAGGCCTTCGATCAAGATAGAACGAGAAACATAGAATAACGTGTGAAATTGACGTAACCAAAATGCTCCGACAGCGTGCAGCAGTTGTCTATGCACATGTGCGTGCATGTGTATGTATACATAATATGTAGATGTATATATACATGTACAAACCCAAGTCCAAATCCATATGCATATACATGTAGATATACATATCATATACATTTACATATACGCGTCCGGCTCTGTACATATACATAGACAAGGACGTTGACATGTGACCCACATAACATATACTGTAACATATACGGCCGTTTGCAATCATGTCTCCTAAACGCATATGATTACAACGCACTGTGTCATGCTGATATTTGTGCAGACTTTTTGCCAGGTTACAGCGTTGCTTACTTCTCTATACTGCATGGCCACGTCGTTCAATTGCTTGACATGTCCCACTCCTTTGCCACATGCTGTCGAATCACAGGCTTCTCCAATGCAGCAAATAACTGCGGATTATCCTGCATGTGTTTTGGCTTCTCGCCGCGCCGTGCTAGTGGAACATCGGAGTATCAACTGCTAGAGCTGCGAGCGCTACGTGACCTTCTATATGCAGTGTCTCAGACGCGGCTGCTGTGCGGCTTTCTAGGGTAGCACAACTTGCCAAACCCACCAGGCCAGGCCAATGCGATGCGGTTTCCGGACCAGGCCGGGTCAAACCTTGATGATGAAACCCTCGCTGAAAACGTATATACAGCTCCCTGCTTTTTGAATCTAGGTTGCGTCTGCGCGGTTTATCGCCGTCGTGAAACACACAAAACTCAACTACGCCGGGGGTTCGGGACATCTGTTCGTCTGGTAACTTTAGTGGCAACGACCACATCAGTGACGCCAGGTCTGATCACTTGCCAGAAACCCCGTGCGTCTACTACATTTCTTAATGTTGCATCTCCAACTCCGCTGAAGTCGAAGGTGAATCTGGACATCGGCATTTTGGGGGTTTAGGGTTCGGGTTTCAGGGGCTGGCCATCCTCGACAGGCGACTTTGCAAGATTTCTCTGACCACTCGATGCGAGGATCCTTTGTCCCGAAAACGGACACCAGAGGTGATCATCATCGACGGCGCAATGCCAATTCGGCAGGGTGGCGTGCTCAGCAAGCATTCGTCCTTAATCTTCGCTGGCCGCCTTTTCATTGTCCTTTTCCTTGTCTTTCTTCTTCTTCTCCTTTGACTTCTCCTTTTTCTCCGCCTTGTTCTTGTCTTGATGTCTCTCATCTTCGGCATCCTCGTCATTATCCTTATGCTTTTTCTTTTTGTCTTTCTTCTCCTTGCTCCTGTCCTTGTCACGGTCTTTGCCTTTCTCCTTTTCCCTGTCCTTGTCCTTGTCTTTGTCCTTGTCTTTGTTCTTCTCCTTGTCTTTGACCTTCTCTTTGTCTTTGTCTTTGTCTTTGGACTTGTGCTTCTCTTTCTCGCCATCCTTGGCCTTGTCCTTCTCATCCTTCTTCTCCTGATCAGTGCGGGTTGGCGTTTTGGGCTAGGCGGGCATCTTGAAATCATGGACATGTGGGATACCGAGAGCTTCGAAGAATGACCTCTGCACGGGGTCTTTGCCGCTGCTTTGGGTTTGGTGCGGCTGCCGCCATTTATGTCCATAGACGGCCGCAAAACAAGATCATAACTTGTCGATACGGAAGGAGGGTAAGGGGCAACGGTCTGCAAGGACAGCCGTCACCCATCAGCGAGCAGGACAACCCTTCAAGCTCCTCTTCAACAGCATTCGTGGCCTTGATTGGCGAAGCTGTTCGGAAGTCAATACATAACCGCTTACTCACTCACAATACACACATGTCACATGTACATGTATGCACGCATGCATTGCACAAGCATGTCCGCATTCGTGCACCCGGGCACAAGCATGCCCGAGGTCCACCTGACTATCAGCTAAGGCTTGTCTGAATGGATGCTTCCGTGCGGTAAGCCATGCAAGCATGCGAAATAAAACAAGGGAGGCCTTTGGCTCCGCCTCCTTCTCTCCATCGTTCGCTTTGGAAGCGTCCCGAGATCTGCTTCCTTCCAAAAAACTGGTTAGGGCCCGTGCAGCCGAAAAGTCTCACATCGTCATCCTCGAGACTGCTGAAAAAGCTCCGTTTACGTGGACACCAATCACAAGCCTGTTGGCAACATCGAGCGACCCTTCCACCGAAACACAAGCACAAGCGACCCTGAGGTGCAGCCTTTACGGGGTTTCTTGCTTCCGCTGCGGCTCCGCCGTTTGCGGTCCCGGCTGCGGCTGCGGCTACTGCTGCTGGTGCTAGACCTTTGGCGCGGAGGTTTTCCAATCCGTGTAACATGATACTCATATCTCCACATATAGATATAGATATAGATATAGATATAGATATAGATATAGATATAAGTATAAATATCTAGACACACACATATGTATGTATGTATATATATATATATATATATTCATATACATATATACTGTATACATATACATATACAGATACATATATATATATATATAGATGCATACACATACACGACAAAAAAAGGAACAGAAGATGTGCCTACAGAAAGCATGATACAACAGAGTACAAAACATATATTAACTTAGGACCTAAGCCTAACATAAAACACCATGCCATACCCTAGCAAAACATAACCAGTTAATTACATACTACAGAAATGGAAACAAATAAATACAAACATGGAATGACATGGATGTAGACATACAGATAGAGTCGAGATAGAAACAAGTGGAGGAATGGAAATTACACTAGGTTTGAGTTGGTGTGGCAAGACCTGAGCAGCTGCTCTCCAAGAACCCGGGTGGGGCGGGCGGTTGGGTGCAACGAACCATCTTCAGGTTGTATCTGAATTGCGCACAACATGAGCTCAGAGATCCATCTCCAAACACTTCCAAGCACGCACACACACACACACACACACACACACGCACACACACACACACACACGCACACGCACACGCACACGCACACGCACACGCACACGCACACGCACGCACGCGTGCGTACGTGGGCGCGCGACCGTACGAAAACAAAAGTGCCCCGAACATGCCTAAACAGCCTGCTCAACTCATGCGAAGTAGCCTGCGACGCCGCCTCCGACTACGGCTGCGGCCGTGGGTCAAATCGAGGACAACGTTACCAGCCATGCGCTTCCTTTGGACATGTTCGGGCTTGCGTACTTGTACATGATTGTGTTTCTTGATTTTGGGGACTGGTTACTTTTACGCTGTTTCAAAATGTTGCTGTCCCACAACTGTACCTGGTCATTGCGCTAACCGGCTATAGGATTCGAACATATTCGAACCCAGTCATTACGTGTGGCGGTGAAAACCATTTGACCACGCTGCGATCCGTCACGCTCACACAGAGCATACTGCTCACCGCCTCCACTAACTGCTGGGTTTGACTCGTCGGTACCTAGACTTATACTAGTTCCTGGTGACGCAGCTGCGCCCAACATGTGCTTCTTGATGCTGCATCTTCCTCAATCCGAGGGTCCCAGACAAGCCGTCTTGGGTCACCGTATAGCGAACCCGGTCGCCCTCTTTGATGGTACCCTCCTTAAACAGGCATGCAACTAGGCTCGGCATCCTAGAACATGCAGGTGTGAATAAACAGAACAATCACGACAACACACTTGTGCTGGCTCTGGCTCGACTTGTCTCAGCTGGCTAACATGGCAGAACAAATCTTCGCTGCCGTCAGAAGGCTTAATGAAGCCTTGGTGAATCTGTCTTGAAAAGCTCGTTCCAATCTTCGATCCAACAGTGTGCCAAGAAACGTCAAACCGATCAGATTAAAAATCCTGCTGAAATGTTGCGGAAACCAAACCCACCTTCTTTCCGCCATCGCACCAGAACACCGCTTCCCATCCATGATTCCCGTCTTGCCATCGCTGTCAAGACTCGCGGCGACGTGCTGTTCTACTTGTCATACGACTGGATGATGGCTGACCGATTTTAAGTGCAACCGAAAGTACCCGCAGAACAACATGTTGAACAGACTGGTGTGCGAAAACCGAAGTACTGGACTGTTCTCTCTAGGGTTCGACGAAACGTCAGTGCGCAGCTGCCATTGCATCACCTAAGAAGTAACAGGAACTGCTGCGGCGAGAACCCTTGCTTTGCAGGGTCAGCAAATGATGCATGTAGGCGGCGAGCTGAAACACGACCCGTCAAACGCACA
Organism: Symbiodinium sp. CCMP2592; assembly: GCA_905221615.1. Lineage (NCBI taxonomy): Eukaryota > Dinophyceae > Suessiales > Symbiodiniaceae > Symbiodinium > Symbiodinium sp. CCMP2592. The sequence continues at coordinate 663,125 of CAJNDT010001868.1, read as the reverse complement.
CCTTGGCTCTCCTAGGCTTCGCGCCCTGCAGGCGCCATCTCTCCATCGATGGAGACCGTGAGGCATGATACAGCTGCGGCTATGTCAACATGAACGGAGCTCAACCCCTTCGGAACCACAAGGTTTATGGTTGTGCATGATTTCAGTCTTGTTTGCAAGAAGACATGACATTTAACCTGTTGTGAATGCCGATGCTTGCATGCCCATGCTGCCGAGGGGGATTTCAGGATTTAGGGTCTCATGCTGCACTCCTGTCAAACTTGTCGAAGATGCTGAATGTCTCATTGAAAGCTCATGTCAAATGCCGCCGTGGATGGTCGCCTCGGGGCTGGATGTCTGCGCGTGCAGGAAGCCGCATGTTGTTCCGAGTGTCGGCAATTGATTATAATTGATTGCCGGCATTTTTGTGCAGCTGAAGAACCTGCAAAGATCTGCTTGCAGTTGGACATGTGCAAACTATTAAAATTAATTGAATATTGACACTCATTTTTCGAGACTTCACAGATCTGGGAGGCGCCGCATGGCGCCGCCGTTTCGGCAGTGAAAACGTTTCTCCGCCGACAGCGGTCGAGGCAATGCCACGCAACCCCATTCCAACTGGAAAAAAATTTACAAAGCCTGCCGCGCCACTCCTTTGCCTTGGTAAGCTCGCAGCGGCGGTGAAGCTGTGTGGCAAACAGGATCGGAACAGGAATATGCAGGGGGCGAGGAAGAAAAGCTTCCAACCGCGCAATGCATCCTCGAGGTTCCCAGGGTGCAGCGCGCGTTAAAGGCTGTAGCGCATGCCTGCGCGCAGGGTGGCTCGTGTGCGCCAGGGGGCGGCTTGCAAGGTGAGGACTCGTGTCTGGCAAACAGCTTGGAGGTCAACCGCGTCGAGCGAACAAAAACCGCGCGCACATGCCATCTGCGGCAGTGCTGCCGTGCCGCGCGCGGCCAGTCCGCGGCCGCGTTGCTTGTTGCAACGGCTCTGCTGGGCCGGCTGCAGCGGAAGGGAGCTCGTCTTGGCTTGGGGCATCGGCATCCCGTGGCCGGGATTCGTGCGCACTGTGTCCAATCGAAGTCTGCAGGATCTTTAAGGGTTGCGAGCGCCAGGATGTCACGTAAGGTTTTTTCGGAAATTCCATCCTGCTCCTCCTTCTCCAATGGCAACGGATTCGTGGTAGTCAGATCATCGAGCTCCTGCACGTTGGCCTGATTATCACCCGTCTCTTCGTCGATGATGTCCACACCTCGAAGACTTTGCTCCTGATGTGTTATTTCCACTGCCTGGGCAAGAACATCCTTGATGGACGGCGCACGTGAGCAACGCCTCTGCAACTGTGCGAAATGGAATTTGTTTTGCTTCAACACACCTTTTTCCGACTGTGCGAGTAGTCCGCGTTTGTTGCCCAATCGTCCGCAGACCTTGCTCGGTCGCACAACAGGTGCAGCGACATCAAGTAGTGCAAGCAGAAGCTGTGCTCTGCCCGAGCTCGCCGAGCTGCCACATGCGATGCATATGCTTTGCATGAAGCCGGGTGACGTGATCCATCCGCCGGGCGCGTGCGAGTACTGTTGCTTGAACCTATACATCGCCCCATCTCAGCTTCCACTGGCCCACATCTTGAAGATATGGTTCCAAAACCATATATCGACCGACGCTGCTTCATTTCAATCCTACACCTACACCCCCAAATTCAGCAGCTGATATCGGGTCATGTAGGTCTGAGGATGTGTAGACACGGGGATACTCGAAGATCTGTGCTGCCTTCAGCAGAATGATACCCGAGACCGACACCGTAGACACGCAGTTCTTCGGCGGCTGCCGCATGCTGCCGCATCGAGAAGGTACCAGACCTACGCTTTTGGCCATTCTCCACCAGGACAGGATGCACAGTGACAGGTACCGTTTTTTTTTTGCAAGGTTGTGCTGCTGGGGTTCGTTTCGTTGTCCATGGCCGTGTGTGTGGACGTGTCTCGCGGGGCAAATGAGAGCGGGGATAGGAGCTCGCACGCATAAGCGTGCAGAGACTCAGAGCGACAGGGCGGCAGTCGCTAGATTGTCGTCCATCTTGGCAGGATTTTGCCGGCACTATTGGAGTGTCTCGCGGGGGACGGCCTGGCGTGCCACCTAGTGAGCTTGGCTCCTGAGGTTGTTCAGCTGTGCAGGTGGCGAAAGACCGGAGCTCGCTGGCACAGAGCTCCACCTAGCTCCACCATATCCGAATCCAACCTAGCCAGCACGCGCACGTGTGCAGCTACAGAAACACGCAGCTAATCTGTGCACTTTCTATCTACGGCGAAGCTTTCCTTCCAGCTGACACCGTCGACACATCCGGCTGTTTGGTATAGACATGTATAGACCGAACGCAATGCGCCGTTCAAAAAAGACACGCGCTGAAATGCGTGATGTAGCGACCAACTTCACATAACATGTGCCCGTGATTGAATCCGAGTTGAATCCGTTGATTTAAGCTGAAATGGAAGGCGTTGTTTTTTTTTCCACGGACCTTTGTACCACCGTCCAAGGCAGCTCGGTCCTGGCAACCTTCTACAGCAGAGAGCGGCAGAGGCGGCGCACGCAGAGCGCAGACACACCACACGGCTGGCGAGCGGGGGTTGGGAAGGCGAGTCGGCGAGGATGTCGCGCAGAGGTGGGAGCTCCCCGTCCACATTTGCCGCGTGCGGCTGCAAAGGAAAGGAGCGCAGACCACCGGAGAGTGAAAGCCGAGATGGCGGCAGTGCGTGAAAGTGGCGGCACGAACCTCGCCCGGCACCTTGCCAGCAAGCGGACAAAAGTCGCGGCCTCGGCACTCCAACGCCCCCCAACCTCAAGAGCGAGGACTGTGAGCCTGCAGCGGCTGGACCTGCACAGTTCAGGGTATGTCCGTTTTTTCGCTCGTCTTGCAGTGAACAAGGCAGCTCCGGCAGTACAGCCACCAGCCCTGCGCGGGCTGCCACAGCAATGGCTGGCCGACACCACCGCGCCAGTGTGCCAGCCGCAGACCGGCACCGCTTCGACCTGGTTGTGCACGGCGCGACGCACAGCGGCGGAAAACAAAAGACCCTTGTGGTGCTGTGACGCCACACTCGTCTCCCCCTTGACGCGCATGCACGGGACACCCGCAACCTTGTGCAGCGGTGGTCGTAGCAGAACGCCGGAAGCTCACTATTTACCGTTGGGCCGCAACAGCTCGTCGATCGAAGGTGGGCGGACGCTGGAACGACCAGGCGCGCGTTGTCGTGCTGAAAGGTGACCGGGCCCCGCCCGCACTCCGTGCAGCGGCGTGGTGGGGCTTTTTGTCGAAACCAATGAGGGCACGCCGCTGGACACCCTGCTCCACCACGAGGCACCCGCTGGCCAGCGTCGCCTACCATTGCGGCCCTGCCGCGAGTAGCGTAGTCCGTAGCTTGTCAAGTAGACTCGTCAGCTCGACAAATCCGCTTCAAGAAAAATTTAAGTTGACCCCCGATCGCAAACTTCGTTGGTCGGTGTGGCTTCACTCGTTTCGGAAAGTCCAGTGCAACGCCAGCATTGGAGCCAAAGCCGCAGGCGTTGTGGACCAACTTGTGCAGATTCCTGAGCACACCAGTTCGGCCCCCAGTGAGCTGTCTGCCCAGCGAGTCAAGATAAAGTCGCCTCCGGCACCAGTCACGCCTCCAAGAAAACGTGGTTGTTACAACGTCGGATACTGTTTGGATCGTCAGACTGCCCATGACACTGCCGGCGAGAGCTGGTGAAAATCTCGGCCTTGCTTGATCGTTTTGCATTGTTGGCATGGCCGCAGTCTCGCCAATGAAAGGGCACTGCAAGCATCACTAACGCATCGAGTAGAAAATGTACCCAAATGCATTAGAGAAGCATAGAAGATATAGAAAGCTGATCAAATCAAAACCTTGAAATCTTAAGATGGACTGACAGATCTTACATACTGTATAAATGTAAGTCCATATGTAACAACGCCAGCGCGTATGGCGGACGATGAACGTCGGCTCGTATGGCGGACGCAACAGCGACGAGCTGGGTTTAAGAGCAACGTCCCAAAACTAGCTGAGCGGAGTACTCAGGCGGTATCAGCACTTATGGCGGATACTTGGCACGAAAGCGGCAACCAAGCCCCAAAAGGGTACTAGAACCGAGAACCTAAACCAGAGCGGCGGGGGGTAAGGAGGCAGGAAAGGGCGCACCAGCGCCACGTGGAGACGGCAGTCGGGCCCCACCCCCAACTGCAGGCCTCAGCGACGAGGGGCAGGAACTGAAGTCCCTCGGAGCGGCAGAGCTGTTCCGTGTGCAGGTGGTTCCGCTTCCGGGCTTCGTAAGTCTCGACGGCTGCTTGGCTGGACCGGGCAAACTCAGCTAGCATCGGGCCGGTCCGGATGCCTGACGTGACAGCGAGGTCAAAGGCAGCAGGCCCTTGCAGGCCCCACTGGGCCACCCAGACATCTGCAGGTCTGCGGAGACCAGTGCCGCGGCCTCCGTCAGCTCCGTCGTCGTCAGGGCGTAAGGGGAGGAGATCCGCTTTTTCAACTTCGACTCCGAGCCCAGTGGCTTGGCTGCGTGTAGCGACGACGGAGCGGAGACGGTTTTGGCGCTTGATTCGGTCCCCACCACACGGGCAGCACAGCGAGTGAGCGCCGAACCGGTCCGCTACACCATCGCAGAGTGGGCAGGCCACGTCGGTCGGCGCGACGGGCAGGCGCAGGCGGAGCTGGACCATTGTGCGGAACAAGCGCGGCTCGACGTGCAGCCCAAGAGCTTCGCTGGGCGGGGCGTATAGCCAGGCACCGGCACCAGGCAATTCGAGGAGGCGGAAGTGAGCTCTGCTAGCTTCACGGTCAGGAGCCGTGAGGCCACCGCGCGGTCGAGAGCCTTGGACAGCTCGCGCTGTCGGGTTTGTGGCGGCACAGGAACGCGTAGGTGGTCGGGCGGGGCGACCTCAAGATTGTGAGTGGCAGTGGCAGCCACAAGGCCAGGGTTGTGGGCAAGGTCGTAGGCCGGGCAGAGGCCAGCGCAGACCGCAACAGTTTGGGTGAGCGAAGCAACGTAGGCAGCTGGTGCGTGCAGGTTGGCAAGTCGAAGCCCAAGGCCACCAATGGACGTAGCGAGGGACGCCTGCTCCCAGGCCTCCGTGGTGAGTGGCCCTGTGCACATGTGTTCAAGGCAAGCGCGAACCTCAGTGTCAAAGGCAGCAAGGGACGTGCGGAGTGCTCCGGGCGGGGAATTCTCCAAGAAAACGTGGCAGGGCTCATCCAGTACTCACATGCACCGGTGGCCAGAGCATCCAAGGCCCGCCACGCTTCCATTCAGCGACAGCGGACCGCAGCCCAAGGCCTCCGAGTCGAAAGGGCGGCCGGGCTGTCGTGAGGCTGGCAAGTGTTGGTGTGGTCATGGCAGGATCGGAGCAATACGCCCGGGCTCTGAACTGGCAGTGGAGCTGCCACCTCCTCTTCGGCATCGTCGACTCCGACTGGCCCCGGAGGTCCTGAGGTGGAGGCCTTGCTACGTTGCAGCGACACTGCCACGCGTCTCCATCACTCCAGGATGTCCTAGGCACAAATCTTACAGCTGTAGTGCCGTGTGGCGAAGCTTCACTATGGCGAGAGTTGGCCTGCAAGTGTTGGTGTGGTCATGGCAGGATCGGAGCAATACGCCCGGGCTCTGAACTGGCAGTGGGGCTGCCAGCTCCTCTTTGGCATCGTCGACTCCGACTACCACTGGGCATTCGGAGCTGTGAAATGGAAGCCGGATCCTGTAGCCGTGTACTACGACGGCGGCTCCGCTGGAGATCGCAGCGTGACCCGCGGGGAAACAACCGGCTCCCAGTTCGGGCTCCATACCGTCTTGTCCATGAGCTTGTAGTTTTCTCTGTCCGCAGAGGGGTACGGCAATGAGGCGGCGTTGGATGGTCTGCTGCACCCTGTGGCCGCATTACCAGCCATCCGCTTGCAGTAGGCAGCATGCCTCCGTGAGGCTTGCCTTGCTCCCTGGCACAGCTCGTTTGCTCACAAGGAAAACGCATGGGTCGGCGGCCATTGGAACCTGGAGGACGACTGGTCCTACCTGAAGGCCGGACAACAACCTGTTCGTCTTCGACGCGTGCACGCTCCCATGGAGCGACTCTTCCCCTTGGTATAGCTTTTGATGGGGCAGCGGTCAACTCGAAGATCCTCGTCGCTTTATGCGGGCTTTTATGTGCGGGGCTACATCGGGTCGACGTGATTCCAGCGGAGGGCTGACATGGCTCCTAAAAATGTTGTCGGCAATGGCCTACTGTACCACTCTGGGGCGGCGCCCAGCTTGCAGTCGACACCACGCTCGTCTAGCAGGCCTGTGCGAGGGCAGGCAAGCGCGTGGTCGCGTAACGCATCGACTGCTGCGTTGCACTTTTTTTTTTTTTTGGGGGGGGGGGTTTTTGTTTTTTTTTTTTTTTTTTTTTTTTCCGCGCCTTTTTGCGTCTGCGCGAACTGTTCCAACGCCGTCTAAACTACCCCTCGGTCCCTAATGTCCCTAGTGCGGAGCGGCAGCCGACTGGGGGCGCTCGCATCCGCAAGAGCAAGCACGTCGCCAAGTGGAAGCACGTCAGGCGCTCCAGGCAGCGGCGGCATGGACCAGACTCCAAGCGCAGAGCTGGCAACGGCTCGCTGCAGGGCTACCGACAGCACACTCCACCAGCGGCGTGCCCAGCCTTGGGCTGCGGAGGCTCGCAACGGCGGCGGGGCTCGTTGGACCCGGAGCCGGAGCAAAGTACGGAGGAACTACTGACACTCGTCGCTCCAGCGCCCCCCGACTTCAGCAGCGAGGACAACGAGCCGTTGAGGCCCGCCACGGGTGAGCTCCGGGTAGCGCGCGAGTTTGCGTCGTCGCGCCGCAGCAAGTGCGACTCCCGCCCGCGTGTCAGCACCCGAGACGGGGCGACCAGCACGGGTAAGTGGGGACACCAGCGTGGCGTCGCAGCACAAGGCCTCTCCATTAGTCGTCGCTCCGTAGACAACGAAGTCGAGGCGGCGACGATCGTCGGCGTGGACTTGCGGCGCAGTAGTGCGCGCAAGCCACTGCTGCGGGACAACCCGACCTTCCGGGCCAACAGCCTCGCGAGCGACCTGCACCCAGGCTCGCTCAACAACGAACCCGCGTCTTGGCAACAAGCCGGTCCGGGGGCAGGCGAGGTGATGGTCCCCGTAGGCATCGACTTCAGCTCCACAGCCATGGCGGCCTTCCGCGCCGCAGTGCCGGCCTGTTATGGGCAAGCGCAGGCGCAGGCGACGCCTCAGCGCGAGGTGCATGAGGTCGGGCGTGAGTGTAGTCGCCGCATCAGAAGGGATGGCCGCCAGCCACATTCCCGCATGCGGACCGGACTGGGAGTGAAGGAGGGCACGAGCTGAAGGAGTCAAGGCTGGGAGCAAGTCGCGGTCTCGAAAGGAAGTGTGAAGTGCGAGAGCCGCTTGTCGCTGCCAGCCGGGCCCTCCAAGCCCTAGCTCGCCGTCAGTGGTGGGGGCCACGGCGCCTTGAACGCAGGCAGCCCAGTCCGGTCTACGCGCCCAGCCAACGCCAGTGAGCTGGCGTGCTGCGTCGGCGACGGCGGCGAGACCGGCTCGCCCTCGAGTTCGCGCACGAGCCTGTCTGCTGCGTCGGGGTATCGTTGGTGCAATACCGGGAGTGCATCTGCCCACGCCGCCCAGTAAGCAGCCGGCGACACCCGCTCAGCCGCGAAGAGGCCGAGCCCCCCGAGGCTCGGCGGCAGAAAAGCGACCTGGCGCGCAGCTGCCCAGTCGTCGCCGTCGCTGGGCCCCGGGTCGTCCAGCAAAGAGGCAACGACGGCCCAGACTGCAGCATCATGAGCGCGAGCATACGGAAGGATGTCTGCAGGAGGGACATTTCGGATCAGATGCTGCGCTCGAGGCGCGGCGCAGAAAGCGAGCAAGAGCCAGGCGCTCTGAAGATCGGGGAGGTGCCGGAGCTTGCTGAGCAGATCGGTCTCAGCTTCAAGGCGGTCGGCGGCCTGAGCTTTAACGAAGTCGGGGTGACCGATGGGCACGCCAAGAGCTACGAAGCCACGCTGCGCCAGGGGCAGGTTGCCACACCAGACGTCTGGGCCCAAGGCTGCGATGCCGGGTGGGGCGTCCCCGCCGGCGGCGTTGTAGACTCGCGTCTTGCCGAGGTTTGCCTCGACCCCGGCGCCTCGCTCGACCTCCTGGGTGACGACGCGAAGCAGTGGCGCTGCGCGCTCCGGTACGGTGACGACGTAGAGGTCGTCCAGGAACGCAGCGAGGCGCTCATCGGGCCGCGGAGAAGCAGTCGCGGCAACGAGCGAATCGTGCTGACCAAGCGCATAAAGCCCCGGTGCGAGGGGGTCGCCCTGCTCGACTCCTTCGGCCTGCGTGATTTCGTGCACTCGCCCATGGCTGTCCCACCACAGGTAAATGGAGGTGCGCGCGTACATGGCTCGGGCAAAGGGCACGAGCGGCGGGACGGTGTCGCGCAACTTGGCGAGTATAGTCGCGCGGCTGATGGTATCGTAAGCACTGCGCCCGTCGAGGGAAACGACAGTGGTCCTGGGGTCGAGCTCGACAGCGGCACGAAGCATCGCCGCCAAGCTGTCCGTTCCGGCGCGAGTCTGCAGGGCGAACTGGAAGGGCCTGGTGGCAGCATCAAGCTCTCCACCGAACGCGCGTGCAAGCGCACGGGACACGAGACGCCGGAACACGTCCCCGGTGGCGATGCCTCGGACACCCCCGTTTGGTTTACGGAGGGCGGTCAGACGCGAAAGGGCAAGGGCATCGAGCACGATCTGAGGTGCTTCCGCGCGGGCGGCGACATTGGCCGCGAAGGCGAAGGCTTCGAGAGCATCAGCATCATCGAGGAGCAGCTTGTACAGCTCGACGGTGGCACCAGACAGTCCCGCAGCGGAGCCGCGCTTGGAAGTACGCAACGCCTCCCCAACCTGGTACGTCGACAGGTGAACTTCCGCTGCAGGTTGGAACTGAAGGACGTCGGGGGCCGGCTCGCGCAGCGGCTCCGGCGGGCGCCGAGCCGGGTCCGTCAACGCCCGCAGCGTATCCGCATTCCCGGGGGCGAGGGCCGCCGCAGTGAGAGTCTGACGCGCGCGAGACAACTCGCCACGTCTGACTTTGGCGCAGGCGGCAGCTGCGCGGGTTTCCTCGCTGTCCTCGCCCCCACGCCGGGGCCTCGCTAGCGCGCGGGCGGCGACAGACTGGGCGTGCAACGCCTCGAAGCGGCTCTGGCGGAACAGCTCGATCCGGTGGACAAGCGCTGCACGGCCCTCGGACCCGGAATGAGCGGAGCGCGCAAGGAGCAATCGCGGCAAGAGGAGGAAGAGCTTCCACGCCCGGACTCGCGCTGCCTCATCACGACCTTCCTGTGCAGCGCGGATCGCCTCAAGCGCAATCACGAGTGCTTGTCGCACACAAGCGATGAGGAACCGGGGCACAGGTTGGAGGGTGGGAACGGGGTGTCGAAATTCTGCGAGGAGGTCGATATCATCAAGCCAGCGCGCAGCCTCGCGGGTGAAAGCAGCGGCGGTGCTAGCAAGAGCTGTAGGCGGGGCCGCCGCTGTGTCCTCAGCCCCGTCGCTGGCTGAAGCAGCGTGGTCCGCCTCCTGCTCTGGCTGGCGAGGCGCCGAAGTGGCCGCGCCCCTGCCTCTGCCGCGGCCGCCCCGCCGTCTGCGCGGGGCTCCGGTGAGGTGGTGACCGTGTGCGCCTTCTGGTGCTTCGGGGGCGGGTGCGGCCGCCGCTGGCGGTGGTGGCCGCCTCTTGCACGTGACCTACAGGCGGGCCCCTCGAAAGCCAGTACGCAGGCCTCCCAGCCGCGGGGCACGCGGTGACCATCGAGCGGTGCCTGCGGTGCGGGTGGGCGGGCCGGACCATCGCAACCTGGCGCACAGCTGAACCGCCCATGCCCTGTGCGGCGGTCGTACTCCCACTGCAACATGCCTCCGCATCGGCTACACGGCAGTCCGGCATCCGCCGGGACGTCGAGGTCAACGAGCAGAAGTTCCTGCGCGCAGGCCGGGCAAACCCAGCCCGGTTGCCATGCGGCAATACCGGCTGCGTGGCGGACGGGGACAGGCGCCCAACGCATGTCACGCTGGGGCAGCTGGACGAAGTCGACAGCTCCAGGACCGCCCAGGGCCGCAACGTGATTGCAGCATAACACTGTCACCCCCGGCGGAGGCGGTGGTTCAGGGGCATCATTAGTTGTGAAAGTCCGCAGGGCATAGTCCCGCACGGCCCCCTGCACGGTATCCTCGCCGGTTCGCCGCGACGGCATGGGGACACCCTCACGTTCGCAGGCCGCGCGGACATCTGCATCATGCCGGGCGGTCCAGCCACCCGGGTCGCACTCCGGGCAGCGGCTATGCCGACACAACGGGCATAGCAGCTCAGACGGTCGGGAAGCTTGGACGCGGAACTGGGCAAGGCAGGCTACGTGCATGCGATGCCACTGGCGCTGTCCAGGGCACCGCTGGCAAACTGCGGACCTGCCGAGGCGATGCGAAGAGAAGGAAAACCTCCGAGCAGCCAGCGAGGCAGTCCTAAGTGAGTCAGCTGCCTTGCCGAAGTCCCTGTGCTCCAACGGCGACCTGAGTGCGCAAGCTCGGACCCTCACTGCGGGCACTATGCCGGGAAACTGCAGGTTGTGGCAAGCCCTCGGATAGGTCCCGGCGGATCAGGGGGGGCAGCACCCAGTGCGCTCCAACCCCACAGAGTGATTGCCGAAGGCACCAATTCGATGCGATAGATGGAGAGCGGCCAACCGCGAAAATCCTGTAGGGAACACAACTGTGTGCAAAAGCCAGCAGGCCGTGTCACGCTGAGGCCCGGGCAAGTATTGGGGGCCGCGGCTGCCAAGGGCGCCAGCGGCTGTCCCAAATGCCTCGCAGAGCAGGGGCTGCAGGGGACACAACTGTGTGATACTGTGTGCAAAAGACAGCAAGCCGTGTCACGCTGAGGCCCAGACAGGTATTGGGGGCCGCGGCTGCCAAAGGCGCCAGCGGCCTGTCCCAAATGCCTCGCAGAGCAGGGCTGCACAACACTGTGCGCACCGGCCGCCCTCGTAGACGAAGGTGTGGCCCGGGCGCCTGAAGGTGCGCCGTCAAAGCCGAGGGAAGTCCCGCCGATGCAGCCAGGGAGGGAGGGTGTCTGGTAGGGGTTGTGCCAAGAAGGGGGAAGTACGGAAGGGAGACGGTCCAGCACACCCCCCAAAGGGCGAGGAGGTCGACGGCCCGCCGGTGCCACCGAAAGGTGAAATCGCGGGAGCTTGGTTCCTGCCGAACGGACTGGCGCCGATGGGCAAGGCCTCGGCCTCGGCAGCAAACGGGTTGTTGCGGGAGCGGGCCTGAGGTGCCTCTGGGTTGGCTGGGACACAGACTCCAGCGCGGCGGCCACGATGCGTCGGGCGCCGGCGAGGGCGGGGTTGTTGTGCCGGTTGTGGGCGCTCCGGGCGCGGACGCCGGGCAGCCGGGGGGCGGGGCGGCGGTCGTCCCTCAGGGAAGCCCGCCTCAGGGAAGTGAGGGGAGCGGCTTCGCGCCGGGGAGGGGGCCGCTGGCGGGGGGGTGGCAGAGCGAGGGCGCAGCCGCGGACGCCACACGTGTTCGCTGGAAGAGTAGCTGGCAGGGCTAGGGTGCCTGCAAGGTGGCGGCGAGGCCCGGTCCGACTCGTTGCCTCCAGGGCTGCAGGGGGAGGCAACCGGGGAAAGGCTGGGCGGGGGAGCCTGGTCCGTGTCGTTGCCACCAAAGCTGTGGGGGGAGGGCGGGGACAGGCGGTTGCCGGGGCAGTCAGCAGGCTGCCAAGTTCCTGCAGCACGTGCCACGTCGGCTTGGAAGAGCACGAAAAGGCTGCGAGTTTGGTCGAGGACGGCTTCTAGCTGTACTCCACCAAGGGTCAAACACACACGGTCCATGCGGCGGCGCACCAGGCTAGCTAAAGAGAGGAGGCCCGACTGACACTTGAGCCCTTTTTGTTCGGGCCGCAAGTGCTCCCTCGCGGGCCGCAAGTGCTCCCTCGCAGGGGTGCCGCAACCGGCGTCGCAATGCCATTTGCATCGCGGCCGGCTCTGTTGGGATTGCAGCGAGCCAAGCGCTGGCCTGGGCCCCGGCCTGGGGCCGCAGAAACGCTTCGGCAGCAGCACGCACTCGCGAAAGTGGGTGTTGCGTGTGCGCGAAGCGTGCATCTGCCAACCATGTGGCCAGTCCCCGGGGTCTGCATCTTCTGCCGGGGTTGGGGGTGCCTTCAAGGAAAGAGCTCCATGCACGGCAGCCGCGCCTTCCGGCTGCAAGAGAACCCGCGCCGCCGCCGCGTCGCGAAGGCATGCAGCTTCTCCGCCGCGGCTCTCACGTGCTGCGAAGCATCTGTGTCGCAGTCGGGCGCACGAGCGTGGATCACAGGCAGCGCATCTGCCCAGGCCGCTGGGTATACACATTATACACCGCGGGTGTGTGCGCTCTGCGGATTGCAAGCCCGGTCCGCCATGCACGGAAGGCAAGGTGGCGATGGACCATGCGTTGTGCGAGCCAGCCTCTCTCACCAGACCGCAGAGTCTCCCAGATGCCCGCATCGTGCGCTTGCGCGTACCCTCGCGATTCGGATGGAGGCAGTGCGAATCGCGTGGTTCGCCCGGGGGGCCGCGCACATGGAAAGCAGGAGCCAATTGCACTGCAGGTCCGGGAGCAAGGGCAGCTGTTGCAGGAAGCGGCGTTCTTCCGACATGTCCGCCGCCGGCTGACGAAGTCGGGGTGCCCGATGGGCGTGCCGAGGACGACGACGCCTCTTTCGGCCAGCGGCTTGTTGCCTCGCCAGACCGCGTCGCCCAGCTCCGATATGCCAGGGGGTGGGGGCCCTGCCTCGGTTGCATCAACGCGGGTCTTGCCGAGGTTGGATGCGATGCCGCAGTGGGCTGCGACGGCTCCAGTCGTGCTGTCGAAGGACGCTCGATCTCGCTCGGGCACCGTGACGATGTCGAGGTCGTGAACGAAAGCTAGGAGGGCATGGTTGGGATGCAACGCGGCTGCTGCTCGGCAGAGAGCCTCGTGCTGTCCGAGTGCAAACAGTGCCGGAGCGAGAGCATCGCCTTGCTCGCAGCCCTCGCCTTGCGGCACGTCCCTGCAGCCACCACCAGCATTCCACCAGCAGTAGCTCCGCCCACTCCTGCATGGACAGCAACTTGTCGGCAGATTCCGGAAGGGTGACCCAAGCCGTTCTCTGCTTTCTGTGGAGGAAACCCGAAATCGGCCTTGTGTATCCTCCATGTTCAAGGTTCAGACATCTCCTATACCTTGCCGATTCTTTGTCTGTATACGTGTGTGTATTTGTCCTCAAGAACTTGGCAATGTGCACTCGGTCCCATAGCAATCGCTATGAGCATCTGTAGAGATACTGGGAATGAAGCATGAAGCAAACAGCACAGAGAGAAGGTTCCAAGGGGTCACACCGGCCATCCCTTGCTGTGGCATACACGTACTGATGTCATGCCTAGCTTTCCTCGAATTTCTGGAGCCGTACTGCAGGAGATTCCGGAAGGGTGACGCCATTGTGTTTCCTTCAGCTTCCAGGTTTCTGACCGAGGGCTGCCCCAGTTTGTGTGCGCACACAGTCCCAGAGCACTCGCAAGGAACATGTGTGGAATGCAGTATAATTCGGCGAATCAGTGTGAATCAGTCTTGCGTTCGACTACCGAATAACACAACGGCTGACCTGGCCTGCGTGGGTCGTTTAGGACGAAGGATTGTCTCAAGCCGCAAAAACTGTGTCTTAAATACGAGTGACAGCTAAGTGTACAACGGCAAGTTTGCTTTTCTTTGCGATGGTAATTGACACGACCCCGGTAGAAACTGATTCTTTTCAGGTTTTGGTGTACTACGGGGGCCTAAATAATTTTACCTATACATACTGTTCTGGTGCATCTGAATTGCGTTTCTTCCGGCTTCTCTCAATTAAGTGTGGCATTTCGTGCTACAGCAGAGTCAAGATAGTGAGACGAGGATGGAATCACAGAAGAATTTCAGTGGTTTTCCATGCTTCACTTCTAGGGCGAAAGGTGATGGTGCCGGTTGCGCCTGCCATTGCCACCATCCACCGACCCGCAGCTACCGCCGCAGCATCGAGGCGCTCGATGACCATGCACTCCCAACCCGAGCGCTGCCGGTGGGACGCGCGCTGGCACGTTTGTGCCGCGAGGCGCCATTGACCCAAAACTTCCGCGACCCTGATATGAATGGTGACGTGCCGATCAGCGACGGCCGAGGCATCTAGGTGGTCTGCAACGGCTTTTCTTTGTCGCACGGCGAGCAGCTCGCCGTGGATGCTAGGTTTTCACGTGATGGGTCTCCTCACGCTTGCTCGAGCTGAGCGATGGGAACGACGTGAGCCCTACCCAAAGCTCCTGCGCTCCCGACGGTGTCGTCTCGCCGCGTCTGGCATCGAGACCGGCGGGCGAGGGAGACAGGAGGCCGCCTTTTTCATGCACCTCCTTGTGCCTTGTGCGAGCTAACGTGCTCAGTGCACCGACCTCCTGGCACCAGGCGGTACCTAAAACTTGGGTATTTGCAGTGCCCGGGAGGGGAGGACCAAGGGGGCTCGCACGGAAGGTGAAGGCAGCAACGGCTGCAGGCAGCAACGGGCGAGGCACGGCACGTGTTCGGCAGCGGGCGACGAAGCGACTAGCTAGCGAGGAAGCGACTAGGGACAGTACTTTCTGAAGCGCCAAGACTTCACTTGCATCGTGCTTCACAGCCAGGACCATGTGCCGTCGGCGCGTACGTGGAGGCAGACCGACAGCGCGTCGGGTGGCTGATTTGGCATGCGAGGATGTCGTGGAAGTGCGAATACGGTAACATTAAGCGCTTGAGCTCCGCCGGGTGCGCTCTCGCGGGAGCCATGCAGGCTACATTCCAAAATCGTTTTCGCGGCACTCAAGAGAAGGAATCTTCAGTGGCCCTCGGTTTGATTGCTCGAGCCGCTGGGGGATGTAGTCCTGAACCTTGTTGCGATGTCCTGCCCGAGTGGAGTGAGCAGAACGAGCGGGCAGTGTGCTTGCACGGTGCGAGTGATTTGCCCGCGCACATGGCGGAAAATGGACTTCGTCCTATGCCTAAGCGAAAAACCGAGCCAATTCCGGTCGCCTGAAAAATCGGAAACCGGAACGACTGGATCGGCAACCAGAACGGCTGATTCAAAAACCAGCTATGATTCAGAAACCAGCTGATTCGGAAACTAGAACGGCTGATTCGGAAACCAGAACGGCTGACTCAGAAACCAGACGCATCGTTCGGAAATTAGAAGCCGTGATTACGGAACGGGGCTGCTTCTTCCAAATGCGAGTTTGGCCGCTCCGGGAGCCTCGCGCCCAAGGGCCTGGACGGACAAGAATCTCAGTGCCTCACGAGGTTGTACTTCAGCCTGACTCAGTCGCAAACTATGCAGAAAAACAGCCGCACTCATGCAATCCCTTTCTTTCCGTGTCCACTGTATCCACTGTCCAAAGGTGCTCTGACCGCATTCTACCACGGACGTTATCATGGTTGGCCTATAGATGCTGTCTTCTCGGAACGCATAAGACAATTAACGTTATCATGGCCGTCCCAGGGATGCTCTCTTGTTCGAGTGATGGTCATCATGGTCGGGACACGGATGCTCTGCTCTAAGAATGCATCAGGCCATTGACGCTATCATGGTTGGGCCATGGATGCTCGCTTCTCAGAACGCATTAGACCATGGCCGTTATCTTGGTTGGGCACTGGACGCTCTCTTCTCAGAACGCATTCGAGCTTGGACTTCATCATGGTTGGTCCATGGATGCTCTCTTGTCACGACGCAGTAGATCATACGTCATCATGGTTTGCTCATGGATGCTGTGTGCTCAGCAGCAAACGTGATCATCCCCCCACCCCACCCCACCCCCCCCTCACCTACAAGAACAACCGAAACGTAGGCGGAGTTATCCCCCCTCGTGCATAGACTTGTTTCTTTGGGCCATGCATGCTCCGGTCTCAGAACCATTAGACGATGGACGTCATCATGGCTGGCTCTTCTCAGAATGCATCAGACCATGGATGTCATCATGGTTGGGCAAGGCATGCCCTCTTCTAACCACCAGTTTTGATACGCGGCGGTTTCTGATGCGCCGGGTTCTTGCTGATGTGCGGTTTCTGATGCGCACTGCTTTCTAATGCGCAGTTTCTGCTGTGCGGCAGCTTCTGATGTGTCTGTGGTTTCTGATGCGCAGTCAGTGTCTGATTCAAGGCCCAGTTTCTGATTTTGCAATGAATCAGCCAACTCCAACAGAGAGCTTTGGCCTGCTGTTCAAGTCATGCCCAAACTATCAGACGTGGTTCATGGGCTTCCTCAACACCATATGTCCGGACTGTCATCCACAGCGCTCTTGCAACCACAATCGGGGCAAAGCACGCGACTACATGCATCCTGCCGTGGTGAGCAGCTTCCGTATTTGCCACTCCCTCTCTTAATCATAAACCCCAACACCACCAACACCACCACCACCACCACCACCACCACCGCCATCGCGCCTGTTCTGAAGATCCTTAAGCCTGGTTGCCAAAACTGTGTGGCTCAGTGTTGCAGTATTGCGAAGTTCCACAAACAACATGTTAGGTTTCTTCGTCACCTTGGGGCTCTTCGAAACCGACGGAGGCTCTCGATGCTGCTCGCGGTCCGAGCTTGGTGTAAGCCCTCAACACATAAGTTCGCTTTCCCTGTTTCCTTCGCTACCCCACGAAGTGTCTTCTGCATCCCTTCCTACAGCTCTTTGTACTCATCAGATTAGATTAGAAGCTTCCGGGCTTGCTTTTTCTCAGCGAAAATCTGGTCAATCCATTGTCGTCGCTTCTTCCTGTCGCTGGCTTAGCCCTGTCACTCGCTGCGTGTGGTGAAACAACAGATTCGCAGCGTGCCGACAAGTCGAGGCTGCTTGTAGTCCTAAAAACATCCTAACCCCGGACGATATTAGTTGCAAGGTCCACATGCATAGGCATGTTCGTATGTGTCTAAAGTTTGCGACATGTATGCACAGAGATGCCTGGATGTAAACATTTACTTATCCGTGTCTCAAGACGTACATGTACATGATCTTACTCAGCTTACGAAGGGGGGTTTATAGATATGTATATAGATATAGATCTTGATAAGGATACTGATAGAAGTAAAGATATAGATACAGATATAGACTAACACAGACAAAAATGGGCTGATACAAATCAAACACGCAAATAGAATAGATACAGACATAGTTTTTGGTACAGATGTAGATATAGGCATAGCTATAGATGCAGATATAGATATAGACTGACACTGATGTACATATAGATATAGGTATGGATAACCCGAACGCACATGCATGGATACATGACCTACCGATCATGCGTCGCATACTGACGGCAAACTACTGTCTATCTATCTGCTTATGCACCTACATGTCTGCCAAGCTCCCTTTGCGTCTGCATGCATGATTAAGAGCAACCAGTATTGACATGCACAACAGCGAACCGAGCCCGTACTGCTTCAACATGAAAACTCTTAGGAATGATGGCGAGTTGAAGCTGACAGCGAAACCGCCCAAAGCATGGCCGTTGCACTGGTGGAAGCAGAAGTTCGCGGTGTAGAGGGTCGTAGACATGGTCGCTGGCGCAGTCGCCGTCGTCACCATCGTAGCAGCAACGGTAGGAGTTGCAGGTGGGCGGCAGCGGCAGCAGTAGCAGCAGTAGCAGCAGGAGGAGTAGTAGTGGTAGCAGTAGTAGGAGTATGCTTAGTGGTAGTCGTGGCGGTAGTATAGTAGCAGCAAGCAGCAGAAGGGGCAGTCGGCGTGGTTCGCGTCGTCCTTCGCGGCGGCGGTGATGGCGGTTGTCGAGTAGTAGAAGACGACGACGACTGCTACTGGTACTGCTGCTACTACTACCACGCTACTACGACTGCTGCTGCTACTGCTGCTGCTACTGCTGCTTACTACTACCCTGCTCCTACTCCTACTCCAACTCCTACTCTTCCTCCTCCTCCTCCTACTACTACTCCTGCTACTACTACTACTACTACTACTGCTACTACTACTACTCCTACTACTCCTACTACTACTACTACTACTACTTCTACTTCCTATTATTCTACTTCTACTTCCACTACTCCTACTCTCACCACGACCAAAATCTTTCTGCTAGTACTTATATTCGTACAGCTTCGAAAAGAATACACTACTGCCAACAGCCGAACCCAATACTACTACGTAAACTACTGCGAATATTGCGAGTAGTGTTGCTCTTCTCTGCGAACTCGTTGTCATGTGCTACTCTACCTACCTAGAGAACCAGTTGGCTGCATGTACTGAGAAACCTTTGAACCGACAGAAGGTCGTGCAGCCATCGAAGTCACTCGAACGGAAGCATTCGCGTTGGGCATGCCCGGATCGTCATGAGTAGCCATGACACGAAATAACATGTTAACCTATCTTTAAGCCCCAAGTCCGATCGGCTGCCTTCGAACATTTCGATATCTTAAAAGCTGGAGGCCCTGTTAGCTCAAGTCCAGCATAGAGAAACCTGCAACCCAGACAAGCGCACCCCAAACTCTGCAACCGTGAACCCTAAGCACCAAAGTTGGGCACCTCAAGCTGCAGACCGTCTTGTCATGGTTTTAAAAGGCAGCCGATGGAAGAAGAAAGCTGGGAGGCCAGTTTTTACCAGCACACAGCCGGACAGCTCTGCAGAAAGGCGGTGCTGACGGTTTAGGGTTCAGGGTCAAGGCGATAGGGTTCAGGCCTCTTTATAGGGTCTAACCAGGAATCCTTCATTGTAGCCGTCATATATACACAATATACATATCAGACTACATGTTCTTTACTGAGCTATATGCTATCTACTACATATCATATGTGGTACGATTGTAACTTCATTTTCTGATATATCATATGTATTTATGTATATGATGTGTGTGTATATATATATACATTTTTCTATATTCTATATTCCAAAATGGAATATACATGTATGTAGCATATATGTATGTATGTGTGTATGTATATTATATGTATAAATATATAACACGCATTACCTGATATTTCTTCTAAAACTACATATCAAAGTTACATATTGCACATCATCTGTTCCTGTACTGCATAACATACTTTCGCAAACACACAATGCATAATTCTTACTGTACTACATGAGATAGTTGTATTTTTAGTACCTTTCTAGAAACATTTCTATTTACGAGATATTGTGCCATATTCTGTCTTGTATCATATTACATATCGTCTTTTCTGATATGATATGTATTGTATCATATTATATTCGACGCTGGCTTTATGTAGACATGTAACTGTCCAGTTTATGATACTGTATATGTCAACAGTTATATCATGTATTTTCTCATTTTCCTAGGGTGCATAGACAGAGTGCGGTCTATGGAGAGTCAGAATCATGCCCTACAACTTGAAAAGCAGCCTTTCAAGCAAACAGTGTCGCTTCGGGCATATTGCCTGTTTCCCTCTGATTCCAAGTGCTTTCAAGCTGAAGTTGCTTGGGTTCGGTAGTTGTTGCATCAGCCTTTCTTGCATCCACTGGCCGCGACAGTAAACTTGTCGCTGGCGGTACGTGGAGCCCGCCCGCTGCATCTCAACCAGCTCGGGTGTGGGACAATGCATCTGCGTCCGAGTGCCGAAAGCCCTGCATAGCAAATGCCTGGAACGTTGGTCTGAGCCAGTGCACCTGTAACCAATCATATGGGTATTCTTCTACTGAGCACTCCCACAGTGACCCGGCTTCAAGACTCGCGCAGATGACTATTCGAACTACCTTTGGAGTTCAAGTCACACATGCCAGGCTATTTCACTAGTGCTCACCGATGGCAGGGAAACACCGGACATGCATCTTGCAGGTCTTGATACCATCTGCAACCGGGCGCTACAGAAGGAGACGATAGCCATTGCTGCAAGTGCTGTTGCTGACAATGTCCATTTTAGGTGGTCCCTTGCCACACCCACGAGGCAATTGAGGCTCAACGCCCCCGTGCCTGCTTGCTTCCTCCCGTCAGAACCGAAGCCACGAGAGCCCAAGAGGTTGAGGGATTAGGGGCAAAGTACAGCGTGTACAGGTGTAAAGTTCTAGAAATGTGTCCGCATGGTCTGCGGATGTGGCAAACAAGGCCAACACTCCGAAGGGATAGTGTCCCAGTGCAACTCCCTCCGTCTCCCTCCTCAGGTTAAACTAGCTGAAAGTGATGGAAGCCAGTGTTCGTGACCAGGTGTGTAAAGCCTGGTCGCAGGCTTAGATATTATCTACTTTTTGGTACCTTTCTGCTACTTGCAACATACAACCTTCACAGTACAGATGCCAACTCAAGGATGCAATTGTACCGAGTTCGGTGACGCAACCTGTGTGCGCAGTGCGATCATGTACTCGCAGTGTCGTTCTTTTGCTCGCCCTGCATGACTGCAGTGTACAGTAGGCCCGACGAGCTCTTCTCTGATAATATCAGCCCCTGCACTGGAGGCTCATCTAAAGCTGCAGGATCCGACGGCAGCATAGCAAGACACCCGGAAATGAGGAGGCTCGCCACCCCCAGCCACTCACAAGGCCTCACGGGGTCCTTAGGAGCAGAACAAGGCTTTCGAAAGGGCGAGGGTTCGTGGTAGTAGGAGACACGAATCAATCAAAGCTGTGCCGACCAACTACGACGATGATGGCCGTGGCTACTGACCTTGCGGCTGTGACTATGACTGGCCTCACTGGTTTGCAGTTCCGACGACTTCTCGTCTGCTACGGCCACGGCTGGTTGCAATTCCGACTGTATCTCTCTTCTTCTACGACCACTGCTTACCAGCATGTAAGCTCCGGTATCTACTGCAATGCACATTGCGACATCAAGAGCATCCAAGGAACAACAAGCATTCATCCCTGCTCCCTCACGAGGTGAACTTCGTCGCCCCCTTGAGGTCATTTAGGGTTCCGGGCTTCAGGTCCAGAAGTTAACTTTGGTCGCCTTGGTCCGTATCCCTCCTCGAGGTCGTGGCAGCTACTTCAGCAGCTCCGTGATGCCCCGTGCGTCCAGCAACTGAGCGGTTTTTTCTCCGGCTCCGGTTTAAGGCTCCTTGGGCCTC
The DNA here is from genome assembly GCA_905221615.1 of Symbiodinium sp. CCMP2592. Taxonomy (NCBI): domain Eukaryota; class Dinophyceae; order Suessiales; family Symbiodiniaceae; genus Symbiodinium; species Symbiodinium sp. CCMP2592. The sequence continues at coordinate 642,028 of CAJNDT010001868.1, read as the reverse complement.
CGGTGTCTGATGGTCTACAAATATCGGGCTGACGGAGAATCAGGGCTAGGCTTGCGGCCAAAGCTTTTTGGGGATTGGGGCTTCGCGCCCAAGCTTCAGAAGGGGTCGAATTTGGGAGCAACTGCTTCGCTCCCCCTTTCTTTGAGCCAGAAACCCTCTGCCATTGCGAGCCTTCGCGTCCCGCTGCTGGATCTCCGGGTGAAACTTGAAGCACCTGGCAACAGGAGCTACACTTCAGGCCTTCGAAACCTCAGCCATGCGTGCCGTTCCCACAAGAAGCTGAAAGACATGGCGAGGCCGCTCGGCGTAAATGTAATTTTGCAGCAACCTCTTTGTAGGAGTGAACCTGAGGGATCAGGGTTCTTGAGGCTCAGGCCTCAGAGGTTCGGACTTTGGAACTCGGCTTCAAGGTTCGCTTCTCTGGGATCTTACTGTATCCTGGATTCCACCTAAGCCCCTAAACCCCTAAACACTGTGGGTGCCGGGCTTGTCGAAAGCCCAGTCGACCGGATTTTCGGCCACGGGCTCGTCGTCGGGCATGTGAAGCGTTTCATAATACCTGGCCATTCGGGAAAGGCATGATTACATTGCAGGGTTCTAAGCTGGCAAGAAGGGAGGATACCGGCAGCCAGAGAGAGCCAGGCTGCTTGAAACCATGTGAGCCATGTCCATGTTCAGCTAAACACACGCATTACTACAAGTGATCTTCCCCATCAAGCTGTCGAGAAGTGCGGGTCTGGACATGTCTGCACTTGTCCATCTCTACGCATCCAAGACCTTCCTCCCAAAACCCCAAGCCCGGCGGCACGGTAGAACCAGGCACTCTGGGATCGTCGCTCGCTTGGTTGGGTTGAAAGTGAGCCTGGGGTGCCAAGGCTTCGAAACGGCGGTTCGTTTTTTTGCTGGAGGCCTTTTATGTTTCGGGTTGAGGGTGTTCGGTTCAGTACACACTGCGAAAAGAAAGGAAAAGAAAACAACTGCTGAACATTATATACTTCAGCCAGACATTGATGATATTCGACGACTGAGCTTTTGGAGCTGAGGCTAAGTACTAAGTAGGTGAAGATGACAACAGTCGCCGTCGTCGTCGCACTACTACTGGCACTACTCCTACTCCTACCCCTACTGCTACTGCTACTCCTAGTAGTAGTAGTAGTAGTAGTAGTAGTAGTAGTAGTAGTAGTAGTAGTAGTAGGAGCAGCAGTAGCAGTAGCAGTAGCAGTAGCAGTAGCAGTAGCAGTAGCAGTAGCAGTAGCAGTAGCAGTAGCAGTAGCAGTAGCAGTAGCAGCAGCAGTAGCAGTAGCAGTAGCAGTAGCAGTAGCAGTAGCAGTAGCAGTAGCAGTAGCAGTAGCAGTAGCAGTAGCAGTAGCCGTAGTAGTAGTAGTAGTAGTAGTAGTAGCAGCAGCAGCAGGAGTAGTAGTAGTAGTAGTAGTAGTAGTAGTAGTAGTAGTAGTAGTGGTAGTAGTAGTAGTAGCAGTAGTAGTAGTAGTAGCAGCAGTACTAGTAGTAGTAGTAGTAGTAGTAGTAGTAGTAGTAGTAGTAGTAGTAGTAGTAGTAGTGCTGATGGACGAAATCTTGCATCGAATTTCGATGAGCGCCCGTCCCTTCCACACCATTGATGCCACACCCTGAATCTTAGTATTGATGTCAAACAGCTCCAAAACAAGGCATGTCTGCGAATGGACGAAAACCTGCATCATGATCTGCGTCGTCAACTTTGACTTAGAGGGGTAAGGGAAGTGAGTCAGTCAACGTGTCATGCTCTTCTTCCTGTGGGTCTTGCACGATTTTGTCCACCCACCGTAGAAGTAGCAGAAGTAGTAGTAGTAGTCGTCGTCGTCGTAGTAGTAGTTGTTGTAGTAGTAGTCGGAGTAGTCGGAGTTGTAGGAGTAGTAGGAGTAATAAGAGAAGTAGTAGTAGTAGTAGTAGTAGTAGTAGTAGTAGTAGTAGTAGTAGCAGTAGTAGTAGTAGTAGTAGTGGTAGCAGTAACAGTAGCAGTAGCAGTAGTGGTAGTAGTAGTAGTAGTAGTAGTAGTAGTAGTAGTAGTAGTAGTAGTGGTAGTAGTGGTAGTAGTGGTAGTAGTAGTAGTAGCAGTAGTAGTAGTAGTAGTAGTAGTAGTAGTAGTAGTAGTAGTAGTAGGAGTGCTGCTTTGCATTAGCAGTAATTACCACCTTTACGAGCTGTAGCAATGGCAGTGTTGCTAGTAGGCCAGCCGCCGCAGCAGCAGCAGCGGCCGTGGCAGCAGCAGCAGCAGCAGCAATCAATATGTCTGTCTTTTGGCACTTACGGTAGAGGTGCTGTATGGACCAAGGCTTGTTCCCCCGACTCTCTCAGCATCCGGCATCCGCTCAATGGCATGGATGCCAGCCTCTGTCGCCTGGCCATCGGCAACATCTTTTCATTTGGGGAAACTTGCACTGGACTGGTCTGGGAACTTCAACTGTAGCCCTATATGTTGATCCTCCGCTCCCTACTCCTAGCATTCTCGACAGAAGACCTCAACAGAAACGCCTTGTGGAAAAACACACGGTACCGCCAAACTTGAAAACACAAACAAGAGAGGCCTTGGGATAGACGGACTTCCAGCTCTGCTTGGTGCACGGGGGAACCTGGCGCAGACGCGCGAAGACGTGATGTTCATGGATTTTCTGCTCTGCGCATCAGTCTAATTACGGGATTACTGTCAAGACTGTTGCTGCTACTGACACTAGTTCTACGGATTTGGGTTGAGAGTTTTGTGAGTCGGGTCTTGTCTGGGGTTTGAGGTTTCGGGGCTCCGGGATTCGCGATTAGGGACGGGCGGTTCGTGTTTGGAACTCGCAAACAAAACCGAAGGAGTGCTGCGGCTCCCCCACAACCCTGAATCCTGATCTCCTAAAGTACAACGGGAAAGTTGGAACACTAAGGCCCGCACATCTTGAAGCTCCGTAACGGATTAGTAGTCCACTCCTGTGAGCCCCTCAAATCCTCTGGTCGCCTTCTTGATGAAGTTCCTGGCAGGGCTCCGTGGAGGCAGCCAAGTCAGGTCTTCCTGCACCAGGTCTGGCTGATGGGGGTGAGCTGTCAAGGTCACGTCTGCGAACCCATGTGACAACTCTTTCCCTGATGACGCCTGCTCTCTGATCCCTAGCCCTATGACTAGCACCGCTTGTCGCGGGGTCTTCGGGAGTTTCGGAGGACCGGCCCGCAAAAAAAGCATCGGAGCTGGCCTGGAGCTCTGAGGCTTTCGGGACATCTCGGATTTGGGTGTCTTAGCCTCGAGGACTTCGGGTCTCAGTGCAAGTCCTACGCCGACGCTACATCTGCCTTTGCCCATGCGGAGCAACCCCAAAACCATCCCACTTGGCAGTCCTCCGAGGGAGTGCCCACAACAGATAAGATCTTCTTGATCTGGTCCAGGTGGTCCTCTCACAGAGCTGAGGGTGGATCTTCATGTTTAGGGTTTGGGTGTCACCTGAAGGCCGTGAGCCTAGGACATGTTGGTGGCAGACTGGAGGTTTCCCAGGCTTCAGGGGACACTCCCCTACAGTCGTGCAAGCCCTGCGGGTGCCGAAGGCCGAAGACTGGGGCCCGATGCCTTCCCAAAACGAAAGACCACATAGACGGAAGGATCTCAGAAAGCGGGTTTTCGGGGGCTCTTGTAAATACGTCTAAACAAGGACAGCCTGAGCCCCGAACCTGAAGTCGAAAGTCGTTCTACATTGCGGGTCCTGGTCGCACCCTGGTGACTAATCAAAACGAACACCCTACCGGCCACCTGAAACGGGGAGGCCTCATCCTAAAACCAAAGCATGGCTGGGCCTTGCCGGTGAAGATCGGCTTGCGGCCGATCAGCTCGCAAAGAATGCACCTGGCCCCAATCATCGTAGAAACTCTTGCGAATTAAGAGCGTCTGCCAGGAAACTCCAAGCCTCTTACAGCAAGCATTTCCCACGACTCAAGCAACGAGAACCTGGACGCTGTGTAGAATATGCACTGAACTACATCGAGGGTTAAGCTTTAAGATTTCCATTCCGGCGAGACTCTCCCATCAACACAACACCCCATCTCCGAATGCAGAGCTTCCGACTGGTCAGGGTTCAGAACCTCGCTTGCCTAATTCACGTTTACGGCTCAGGGTCGAGAGCTCAGGATTTGGGGTGACGTAGCGGATAGGGCAGGCATCAACCTTCCAAACACATGTCCCGTCCCTCTTCGACGCCCTTCCCCCAAGCGCTCGGGGCGCACCCAACCGACCAAACATCGATGGACTTGGTGTATTCTGATGCCAGCAGGACAACCTCAAAGCCGTGCGCTTTCTGGGTGAACTCTTCCATGTGCCATCGTAGTCCCCAACTCTCTGAAGGTGGCGGCTAAGATGACAGGAGCACAGGGGCTGTCAACCTAGTGGATTCGCGATTTGGCGGTTCCTCTTCAGGAGCCTATGAAAAGGCTGCCTTGTTTTCTTAGTACGATTTAGCCAAGGTCATGAGTCTGATGATGATGCTCATTATGATGATGGCGGTGATGCCACTGATGATGCGGATGATATTGATGACGGTGATGGTGATGATGGTCATGAGATACTCATGCCGCTTACTTACACGCACTCATGCTGCGAACGCACATAAGGGCTGTCTTGCCTGTCTCCAGGTACTGTCGCGACAAACTACCGTCCTCGTTCACCGTCCATCCCCAAAGTCTCAGTCGCAGACCTCAGGAGCTCTGTACCACCTAGTGACCACGTAGTCTGTCAGGGTTGGATCGTCCTGGCCAGAAAGAATTCTGCGAACCGAAACCCTCCTCAGGGCTGCAGGATTAAGGTTAAAACGCCTGCGGGTTCAGGGTCTAGGACGGGCACATGATTCTTCCGAACGACGCTACGTTACTACTCCGGTATCGCAACCAGTGTTATGGTCATGGGGCCTGGCCAACAAGGCGATAAGTACGCTCATACTCTGAACGCGTTTTTTTTAGTTCTTTTAAGTCGAACACCCCAGACATCAAACGTTGAAGCCCCACCTCGAGGCTGAAGCAACAGTCTCGTGTTGTTTTATGGGTTTGGGAGTTTTGGGTCTTGGTTCTTGTGGTTTATGGAGTGATATGGGAGTTCTCAGGGCAAGAAATGATCTCGCTGTTTGGCACCGATTGCTGCATATCCTCGATTATACAAGTTCGCGAAACCATGGTCAGAGGCCACCCAAACCCAGACTTCCCGCGGGCCTCGTCATTGCCCAACCCACGAGCGAGACCAAAATCGCAAATTTTCAGGTCGCAGTTCTTGTTCACCTGGCTCACAACTTCCCAAGCATCGCTCAATCCCATTACCGAGCCAAGGAAACGGGTCAAGGCAACCGCAGAACCGTCTCAGCCGTGCAAGCGCGCAAGCAGTGCCAGGATATTTGCAGGCTTCAGATCGCGATGCACCACGTTCGCACCTTCGGAGAGTGGAAGAAAACAGTGATGAAGATGAAGGTCACGGTGAGGGTGACGGTGAGGGTTGCTGATGTTGCGCCATGGTGCGCATCATGAAATGGGTGGTGGTGGCAGTGGTGGTGATGATGTTGATGCTGAAGGTTACCACGGTGGAGGCACAATCAGTTGGCAAAAGACAAGGAGCGGAGGCAGTGCTACCAGCGTCGCCTTTGTCCGCTTCTTGTTCAGTTCTTAGAAGAGTGTGTAGGTTCCATGTTCTCCATCTTCGAGTCTAAATGCTGAGAACTTTTGGGATATCAGAGCTGAGGGTCTGAGCACCCAGTACACGCGCTGGACTTTGTCCATCCTACTCGAACTTGAAGTCTTGACGAAGGACGTTCCCACACAGAATCTTGCCACCTTGAACGCTGCACAGCCAATCTCACGAGGTGCTGAGCCCGCGCACTGTGGAGGTACAGCAATCCGCGAAGGATTTGGTAGGAGAAGTACCTGGAAGCGTGCATCAAGGCTGTCATGGAAGGTTGACAAAAACACAGTAGCAGCTTAGAAAAGAACACCCAGCAATCCCGATAAGTTAGACCATACTGCACCTATGGGGTTTTGTAGGGTCTTTTATGGGTTTTTAGTCGAACATCCCGTTGAATCCTGGCCCTTGACAGGTGAACGGTGGAGAGCTGCAGGCTGGGCACTGGTGGTGCTCGTCATTCAAAACCTGAAAGCAGGAGAGATGGGGGAATACTGCCCATCTGGCAACTTGGAGTTTCTGGTTTTTCAGGACTTCATTTAGACACGGGTCCGGGGCGACAGAAGGTGCCTCTGGGTATCCCTTGAACGCCCCAGGAACAGGCAATTAAAACGTCGAAGGGCTCGAAGTCTTCTGGATGGAGAACGATGATGGAGTGCCGCTACTCTACGCGGGGCATCAATCTGAAGCTAACAGCTAACAGAATAAAGGGACAGCAGACTTGTGGCCAATCAACACATTGACAATTCTGTCGCCTCTTATGACTTAACAGTGAGAGCTGGAGCAGAGTTGCTAAACTCGGATTTATCTCACAAGGACCCGGACGAGACGTTGGTACCCGAAAAAAATACATCCAGGGCCAGACGCGCCCGCCTGCTTCGAGTAGATGACGCGATGCAGATCTGTCTCCATCAGGTCAGTAACCTTAGGGTTGAGGGTGTAGTGGCCATTTAGGGATACATCGGGGTCTTATGGTTCTAGTGCCTTTACGGGGTCCGGGGACTCCAAGGTTAAGGCGTTTAGGCCGACATCTGCAGCCAGGGAGCGATGTAGATATCATCGAAGTCAGGATGTTCTGCGCAGGCAGGGTCGGGGATGGCTTGAGCTGTGGAAGCTCAGCTTGCTTCGGAGCTTTGCAAGGTCATCATTCCAAACTGGAACCGGGTTGGGAGGAGCGCCAAGATCTGGAAAAATCAAAACAGAGCAGATCCAGGAGCTCGGAGCTGGCAGAGCGAGGCAATCGTCCCAGAATGCTCTGTTCCCAAAGCCGCCAGTGCTAAACCCAACACGCAGATGTCTGCACTACGTCCATGTTTATCCTACTCCCCGAAGCCCACTTGTCCTGGCGGGTACATGTCCAGGATGCTGATGATCTGCACAGGCGCAGCTTTCGCGGTGCAGAGGATGCCCATGGGAATGGTTAGGTGCAACACTTCTTGCAGGCGGAATGTTACAAAGCCTAGGGCCTAGGGCCCGCCATGTATCGAGGCTCCTGTATCTGGGTTCAGGTTTGGTTTGCTGATTTCATCGCTTTTGCATCTTCGCTTCAGGCGGCCGCCTCTCAGCTACATCAGGCGGTTCGGAGCCCCAAGCCATGACGGGAGATATGTCGGGACTTCTGCGGCTCTTCTATTCCACTATAGCATGTAACAGCTGTGGAGATGAAAAGAGAACGGGAGAGAGACCTGCAGGCAGCAATGAAGAAAAAAGATAGAAACAAGGCAGACAGAGAATTCTGCAAGCCTCGAAGATCCCGGCAAGCGTCAACTATCCGGAGCCTTGAGCCCACACCCTACACGAAATCGCTGAGGGTCTGACATTGTCATGCCTGAAGCTTCTCAAGAGCTTGACCTAGCCAGGAAGAAACAGCTGTCTCCGGCATTTGCAGTTCCCGAGAGGTCGATGATTACGCCATACTCCTCCTGCCTCCACTATCACTACTACACCAACCCCCAGCACCACCCCCGCCCACAGCACCACTAACACTACCACAACACCAGCACCACTGCTTCCTTTGATTCTTGCTCCTCGTGTGATTACCATTGCCATCTTCACCACAACACCGTCGTCGAAATCCATGCTGGTCTCACAATCGGCTGACATCCTGCTTAACGATGTGAAACACAAACCACTCAGTTCGAACTAAAACCATGTCTCGGTAGTCACTGTCAGTTGTGTTCCTGTTGTCAGTGGTGTCTCGCCCTTCTCCTGAACGGCGCCTCTCGCAGAATGCGCTTCCCATCCACTAGGTCGTGGAATGCATCAGTGATCTTCTTCACCTGGCAGCTTTCGACACTGCTGCACCAGAATATCGATGCTCAAGAAGGTGCTGGTCGCAGCAACGGTGCGAAGTTGCATTCGAGGCAAACCCTTACCGTGCAGGCGCTGCTACCATCGTCACTACTTACTATGACTGTTACTACCATCACTAGGCGTCAGTTCTTCCTCTCCTCTCTTACCGGCATTTGCACTGCTATAACGATCAAGTCACAAGTACCATAGCAAGTTCTGCGCCGCAATTCCAACTTCAGGGCTCCGGGCCGCCAGCTTGGTGCCACTCTTGGGATCCTGACACACTAAAGACTTAAAATGTTAAGGGAGCGGTCTATTTTAGATGCTGTTCTAGTTTTGGCTTCTTTTCAACATTGCTCTTAAAAATACCAGCAGCTGTAGCAACTGCACGAAAGCTTGTGCCGCCATTTTTTCTCATTACTACCTCTTTCCTGTCCTCGTTTCTGTGCTTAGGGGCAATGGCCGTAATAGCAACGATAGTAACGAAGTGTCAGGCAAACGAAACATGCAGTGTTGGTAAATATGCGGCACATGAAGAACTTCGGCTTTAGCTATTGAAGGAAAGTGCAAGAAATTCAACCACGGCTCCACAAGCCACAAACAACAACAGACCTAAATTCCTAACCTCACAGCCTCAAGGAACCCGAAATCGCTTTGACAGAAACCCGTGCCACCTGCTTCACCGGCCCTAAAAACCTATACATCCCAAGACAGCACGGCAAAGGCGGAGCCGCAGTCCTGGAAAGAGGCGACGGTGCCGTAAGCCCCCGAGCCCACCTCCCAAACCAAGAGATGTGTAAGTTGTGATGTAAATGAGCCTTACAGCTCATGGCTTTAAGGCGCTGGGTCTACGTCAACGGCTTGTGGTGTTAGGGATCGGGCTTACTTTCGGGATTCAGGTGTCAAGGGCATAAGCTTGCGGTGAGCAGGGCGGGGCTTCCACGGCTTGAAGCTTCAATGGGTAAGTGGACGGAGTCAGGTTCGTGAACCACTTTTCACGGCCTTGAGCTGGTCAGGGTTAAACAAAAAAAACATGGCATTCAGGGTTAGTGAACCCGAATGTCTCATTCATTCGGGTAGTCATTCCAGCATCAGCAGAAGAAATAGCACAAGCTGCAGTGGAAGGAGCAGTAATTGTGGTAGGAACAGTAGCATGAAGAAGTATTTGCAGTTTGCAGCAACAGTGGTAGCATATGTGCCGCCAGGAGTCACTTCCTCTCATGCTATGGGGCTGCAGCCTATTTCCGTCCAGTCAAAGAGGAATGTTGTTGGTAGCCCAAGACAGACAGTTCGTTGCGAAACCAAAGTATTTACGTAAATCTACCTACCAGCAACGACGGCTCTCAGCATCTTAGCCGCTCGGTCGACGATGTCGAACGGGAAATGGCACGTGCAACCGTAAACTCTCAGAAGTTAAGATTGGAGGGTTCTAGACCAATACAGGCACGATAGCAGAACCACATCACTACTTTTGAGGCTCCTGCATGGGCCTTTGAGGCATCGGGCCCTGAAAAGGAAGTTCCAAATTACGTAGTGTTACAAATGGCATGCACTCGCGATAATGCAAGACTGGGTACACGGTGAAAGGCGTCCTGGCCCCATGCGGCCTTCTTGATGAGTTCAAGATGTGCCGGCACCTTAAACTTCACCTGCACAACTTGTGGGATAGCCATCCTACTCGTAGGCCATACCGTCCGAAGCCGAGCTTAGCCCAAAACCTCAAACAACAACAGCATCAGCATCGTCCTTGCCAACTCGTTTGTTTGCAACACGTCCCGGTTTCCAAGTGCATGTGCAGGTGAAAGGGCTACAGCTTCGTGCCAGCTTGACTGACCACTTCTGGCAGCTGCAACATGATTGCGACAACTGCGATCACTGATCTTTTCCGGAAGCATTGCTGCATGACACCAACAGACAATGAACATCGCATGCGGGCAGCAACCAAGAGGTGACCAATCACAAACAAAACGGAGTAATGCCCCCACTCCAACCAGATTGCGCCGATACCTCACTTTGACGGCGATAGCGATCATGACGGGGATACTGATGCGGCTAATGGTGATGATGTCGAAGATGACACTCTCAGAATGTGATGATGCTGCCTACGATGGGGGAGCGATGAGTAATGATTGGCATGAGAATATGGTGGCGGCGATACGACTCTGAAGCTGAACACGGTGATGATATTGGTCTGATGTCGGCGGCGATGGTGCAGAGAAAACAGTGACGAGCAACAGCTGTACTAGTGTTGCCGCTTCGACTCCGCTTGCTCCTGCTAACAACACCACCATTACGTTCTACAACCTGAACGCGGCCTTGCCATCGATGACGACCTCTTTCCAGGCCGTGGCCGGCATCGCCGAACGCCCTGTCCTGCGACGGACACGGGCTCAAAGCAAGGCCTTCTGAACCCTAAACCCCATACCCCCCCCCCAAAAAAAAAAAAAACACTTCCGGCCTTGTTGCGCTTCCTTGGTCCGGCCGCGGCTCGTTACCTGGCGGAGAAAGCGGTGGAAAGAGGAGGTGGAGAGCTTTCTACAGTAGGGCTTCGGGAGTTTAACGTTTGGGAACAGGCTCAGAGCTCAGTCTTCTAGGATTTATGGATTTTGTAGTTGATAGAAATCTAAGGGTTTGCGGAGTTTCAACCGGGTTTCGAACAGGCAGCCTCATGTAGAGTGTCGAAGCCCGAATAAGTGGGTCCTTGTCTCCGGATTACCAAAGTAGGAGGTCCTTCCGTTTCAAGAACCCCCTCGTAAGAATACATGGAGTGCAGAGCTGAAGGCTTCGAAAAGTTGTGCTTCGGGGGTTTAGAGGCGCGGGGTCTGGGGGTTAAAGTAGTACTACTCAGTTACTACGATATAGAGCTGTTTAGGGCTTTATGATACTACTGTCTAGCACTGTTACGACTTCTCCTACAACGGTTCCTATGCTTGCAAGTGCAATGATGCTTCGTGCATTTTGTGCTCGGCGGATCGAGCAAAGCTCAGACGTCTCAACTCGACTCAATGCTTGGTAACATGTGAGGCTTTGAACTCGTGATCTTTGCTTGGCGCGTGCAGGAGCTACCATTGCTATGCTTCCGCCTTGGGGGCTGGCCGTGTTTCAACGAGACATTCCTCCTTCAACAGTAGCCTAGACTGTAGGGAGAAAGGCCTCACGCCACTTCAGGATTCAGGCTGAAGTTCTCCAGGCACTGCTAATGCGGCGTGGACTCTGTGCATGTCAACACTGGGGCGCGCCTCCGGTACAAGTGGACCGCTCCACCAGAAAATTTCCTATTGCTGGGTTTTGAGCCACGGCCGGCAATGCAGGGAGTCACCTTTCCAGCACCTCGAAAGCGCTGAAGAAACCCAAACAACAAATCCGGCAACCACGAGATCTGAAAGCTGAGCTTCTGCAAACCTTGGCAGAGCCCTTTTGCATGGACCTCATGAATGAAGGAGATGCAGATGTAATATCGGCTCTCGAAGTGGGAACCAAGGCCTCATGGGGGGAGCTCTGCGGGAAATCCCGGGCTCCAGTCTCTTTCGCCCTTTTTCTCAGAACTCTTCCAGGCGCTCTTCCGCGTCGGTGAGGAGCCCCGAGGCTTCCTCCTCCGGCTCAGGGGAAGGCCTCGGAAAGAGCTTTGGCGTCGGAGCTTTGGGGGGCTTTACAAGAGGGTCTTAGGATGTCTTACAAGGTTTTTGTCCGGTTTCTGTGAAGTCATACTGTCGGGCTTTGGAGCGTTCAGGTTAGGGCTTCAGACTTATGACTTAAGCATTCAGCTGTTAGGGTGCGGGCCCTGGGGTTCAGAGTTGGCGTCGGAAGCAGGCCATGGGCTTTGAGAGTTTGTGGCTTTAAGGCTCGTTTTGGTTTGGGGCGTCAGGGTTTTTAGAGCTTAGGGACGCCACGCTGCCGTGGGTGGGGCAGTCACGATACAAATACATGTGTTGCTTGGGCATCACGTACCCTAGATCACCAATTGTTTCGTCGTCATCTCAAGAGGCTCAACGGCAAGGCCGTTGAAATAGCTCAATACTGCCTTGCGTTTCTATCACCCTCGTGCCATGTCATGTCCCGAACCGTCTCGAGAATGAAAAGCAAGACGCTAACATACGCTAACTGTCGACACTACCTCCGCTTGAATTCCCGCAAGAAACCCCTGCAGGATTCCTTAGCATCCGCCAAGCCCAGCGGCGCCGTTTCCGGCAGCTCGACCGTGGCCAATGCACGGAGGCGTTGCACTGCCTCCTCCGAGTCTGCCGGTGGGTTACTTAGAAGCTTAGGAAGCCAGGCTTTACAGGCTCGCACCGTTGGAGATGTCTGAGCAAGACATATCGCTTCAGAGACTGCAACGCTTTGAACCAAGGAACCCAAGCCAGGCTGTTTAGGCCTTCGTTAGTGGCTTTGGTGCTGTGCTGCTAGTTGTTCTTGCCCAAGAGCAACAGGAGCAACTCAGGATTTCCCCCAGAAAAAAGAGCGCGCTGCAGGCCTTGAGCCAAGCTTCCGAGTCACCAAGCAGGCGGCCGTTGACCTGCAAAACAAACCGAAACCCAAGGACCCCCGACACATTCATTATGACTAAGTCGGCTGGCTTCGGGATCAACCTTTCTTCTCGAAGGTCTTCTATACAAGAGGCATACTGACTACATGCTTCTGGATTCTACCATCATGCGGTAATCAACGAACCCAACGGCACCCGCACGGGCACGGCATCATTCTTCTTGCCCGCCGGGAAGAAGGCCAGGAAGGGATACCCCTTCATTTGCTTCATTACCGGGTGATCCACCTCAGAGACAAGACAAGTTGTGCGAGGTTCGATTTGGGCTTCAGGTCTCTGATGCTGACAACAACAAAAGCACACAGCAAGAGTCTACACTGCGTCCGGGAAGCATCATTTTGTGTGTCGTCGATCTTGAGAATCGACAGCTGTCTCGCATGGCGGAAGTGCCGTGCCAATTCGTCCACTCGCGGCGACATGCGCTTGGAAAAGCCTGGGCATTAGACAGCTGGAGGCGGTCTGAAACAATGATCGATGCTAGCAGTTTAAGTCTTGTGGGACTCCGCATTATCCGACTACAACCACATACGAACACACATACGACCACACCTCGATCTATCTCTTCATCGCTATACGTCTGGGTATTAGGTCTAAGCATACATACATTCTTTGTTACAACATGCATACATACATACATACCGTACGTATGTATATCATACATCATATGTCCATCCATCTGTCTGAGCGTGCCTGCGCCTGCATGCATGCACATTCAAGAGCAGCAAAGACCGAGAGACAGACAGATCGCAGAAACACACCATTTTGTGATGTAGGGACGACAACTCATTGCGACGAGCGCCACGACGAAAACTACGACGACGGCGGCGGCGACGACGAGGACGACATCGACATGGATGCCGCTGCCGACGCCGACAACGACGACGACGACCACCACCAACAACACAACCACGCATCACCACCGCGGGGGCAGCTGCTGCTGACGCCGCCGTTGCTACCACCACCAACACCAGCAGGATATTTTCAGGATTTGGTTTCCATTGGGAATGATGTTTAGTCCAGCTGGGCGGCCGCACCAAGGTGCAAAGAACATGACCAGAACGTCCTTGCCGTCGTCCAGCGCTAGCCTGCTCATGGAATCTGCAGCTGAAGCTACTCTCGAATTCCACACTTCGGGACATTGGCAAACTCAGCAGTCTCCTTCAAGGTTACTCACAATGTCAATCCGATGACTACCACTGCCACTACCAGCACCAGTACCACTACCACTACCAGTACCAGTACCACTACCACCACCATCATTGCCACATCACTACTAAGTTACTACGTCCACTACCACTACCACTACCCCTACCCCTTCCACCACCACCACCACCACCACTACCACCACCGCTACTGCTACCACTACGACTACTGCTACTGCTCCCGCTCCCGCTCCTGCGGCATACTGTATACATATACAGTATGCATGTATACACGACATAGTCGTGCCAGGCAGCTCGTCAAACTGCGATGCGACGATTTCCAGGGCGCCGGCCTGTATTTCGTTGTGCAGCTATGGAAAATGGAAGCTTAGATCTCAAAGGCTCGCCAAGGCAAGAGCTTTTTGCGAAATCTGGACTTCGAGGGTCGAAGGCTTCGTCAGGTCTCAGCGCGGATTTCGTTTCTGGTGAACTGGCTAGGCACTGGCCTGGGCATCGTGCTGCCGTGGGTCCTCCATGCACCAACACTTCTCAGCAGAAGACGCTTCGGTGCACTCATTGGTCTCTCGAGTCTCTGGGCCATTACGAACCTTCCACCATAAAGCCCAAACCCGACACCCGCTCTTCAACTCAGGAGCTGAGCCCCAGATACGACATGCATTAAGAACCAGAGGGTTCTCAATAAGCTGGATACACCGGTGCAGTGCGAATCTTTGGCTCCCCATGCCCAAACACATGTGTTTAGTATGCCACAACATGAATGACACTTCGAAACGTCAACGGATTGCACCCTAAACCTTCAGCCCTGAACTCAACCTGACTCCCAGTCCGCGACGACGGGAGCCGAACGCTGCCACAGGGGCACCTCGCCTCAGATCAAGCGAACAGGGAGGCTTGTGCTCGTATCCTCATTGAACCTAAACCTAAACGTACAGTGTAAATACTCCTATTTGCCTTCAGTCTCGTCGTTTCAGGTATTGCTTCTGCGAATCGCCATGCATGATAGCTAGCCCTTGTTTTGTGATAACCAACCCCAAACCCAAAACCCTATTCCTTGACAAGACTCCTGAACGCTCCCTTTAGGATCCTTCGTATACGATACTCCGACAAGAAAGCTCCTCAAGTTTCCCCCGCCAAACTGCACCACCACCCCCACCCCCTCTCGCCGTTTTCGTCGCGGCATCCGAGAGGCCTCGGAGGAAGCGCTGCGAAAACTCCAGCAGTGGTGTTTTGGCCAGCGGAGGGGCAGCCCCTGGTCGGACAAGTCTTCGGGCTTTGTTTTTATTTTGGTTAAGGGTTTAAGGTGTCGGGCTTTGTTACCAGAAGGGTTACTATACTATATAACATACTATTAAGGGATACTGCTGAAGTTTGTTCGTGAGGTCGGGTTTGGTCTGCCTCATGAAACCGCTGCATGCAATTTTCCTTTGCAGCTCCGAAGGTAGGGTCTTTACCGAGGGTCCCTAGCACTGGCCATACTCCAAACCGCTCTTGCTAGCGCGCTCTAAGTAAATTGACACCCTGTAGGAAAAAGCCGGTGTATAATACTCTTCTATGTTCCCTGACACCGTTCTATTCTGAGAAAAGAACGCAACTTCTTGTTTTACCTCGCTATAACCAGTGTAAACATGCATCATAACTCTACGTAAATGAGTGCTATGAGCCAAGCCCTGCGACGAATAAAGTCCGAACTCATCCTCTGCGATTCTCTAACTTCAGGATTTGCCACGCCTTGTGAGTGGAGAAACAACTGGTATGGGCGCTCGCCGAGCCCGTTTGTCCAATTCACGACCATGGCCTTTCAGAAGTTGAGGGCTTTAGGGATTTGGGGCCGGCTGCAGCTCTTGGTTGCAAGTGTAAGTAGATCCTGCCCCCTTTGGTCAGCATAGCACTGCCAGCCCCCAGCCCAGAAACAGTGTAGGGAAGCTCCTTCCCTACCCGAAGACCGATAAACACAGAGTGGTGCTGCATCCCAGAGATGCTTGGAAGACGGCTGATAGACTTGCCCGGATGCGCGTGTGCAGACTTAGCCAAGACATGCCTCAAGGCCCAAATGGAAGGGCGACATACCCGAGTACAAGAACGGAACGAGTCGTCCCTGTGGCTCTGGGTGCCCATTCCGACATGCATGGTGAGCTTGCAGCGGGCCTTGATCATAATGGTCACAATACCACCATACTCGTCCCCATATTTAACCATACGAACGACTTACTAAAGCATACCGCAACACCTTGTTCAAGTTTTCAGAGAGATCCACAAGTTTTGTCAAGTCCCCCGAACCAACAACGAACACCCAGCTCAAAAGCTCCCCGAAGAACGTGGACCCCAAACTAAACTTTCAACCTTATCAGTCCAGAACCTTCTGATTGTTTTCATGGGGGTTGCTGGGGCCGGAATATTTAGATAGGGTTTTGTGGGGCGTATGCCAAACCACGACCACACAGGGATTGGAATCGAAGGGCAAAGTACCTCTCCTACCGGGAGCCGACATAATTGCAACAATGCTGTGGCGTAGATTATGCTTTACATGCATGAACAGGGAGGAATCAAGCTGCGCAACATTGAAGCCCTCCTAGGCCCTACACTGTCCTACAACAAACCCGACATTCCTTGTGCCCCATATACGCAACATCCTGAAATTAAGTACTGAGGCAAATACCGTTGGCAGGTCTCCGACTCTCCTTGTGCACAGAGACTCACAAAGCTTACAGTATTACAGTAGGATCTTCAGCAGGCTTCCTCGATGTGTGGTAGCGATCATGACAACAAGAAGGCTAACAAAAATACCCAGCCCAATCTATGCATTGGGGTATCTTGTTTGGCTTCTGTGTCAGGGCCCCTGTTTTCTAAACTCCATGGATGGATGGGGACCGGTCCGAAGCAGACTTCGTCAGGTCAACGGCCCTTGCGCTCAAAAAAAGGAGCCATATGTTGGTCTGATATTCATGGACTTACGGACTTCAGTGAAGATATCAGGATGCTTTGGTGCGATCGGCCCTTCTCTGGCAACAGTTTATTATGTGATCGGAGAGGGGGTGTAGGGACCCCACACATCCAAAAGTCCTTCCGCCTCCCCGGAATCACTGCTAGCTGCTTGGCTGTCTCTGTCCGTCGGCACAACGAAAACCTACCAAACCACCAGCAGGCTTTAAGGTCAAAAAGCTTGCGCCCGAACTGCAGAACCCTTGCTCCGCAATACGCAGCCAAGCTTCACCTTGAAGAATTTCAGGGCGCTGTGCATGTCGGCGGATAGGATCACCTAAACTCTTATCATGTTATCGCGGATTCGAGCTTCGGCTTCAGTACGTGTGAGGCTACGTGTGTTTGAAGACTAAAGATGTTTATGTGTTTACTAACTTGTATACAAAAAGATAATTATACACTTAAACGTATCGGTATGTACAGATGTATAGATGTATGTATGTATGTAGATAGGTGGGTAGGTAGGTATGTTGGTTTGTGCGCGTGGATGTAGGCATGCAGGCATGCAGGTGCGTCTGTATGTATCTGAGCGACAGTAAGAGCGAGAGGTGCGAGAGAGAAAGAGGGAGGCTTTCCTTTAAGCCTCCATGGCTCGGGATTTAACACAAAGCTCCAGAACACAACACTGGTTATCACTAGTTCGGCTGTTGCTCTGCGGAAGTGAGGAATTGCTATGCGCCATGGTTGTCAGAAAATTACATGTGCCGTGTACCTCTGCTTCCAAGCGAAGCAAAGGACAAGCCCCAAACACCGACGCTTTCGGTATGACTGAAACTGTGGAATTCGGAGGTGCCCGAAACTCTCGGGCCATAATGTTTCCCACCTCGACCACACGATGCATCATAAATACCAATCTAAACGGCACTTGTGGTTCGTGCCGTTTCATAGAGTCGGAGCCAAGAACCACCAGCATTCTCACAAGACTAAGAAACGAAATTGCTAATCAACAACAGAAGCAACATGTACAAAAGTGGCAAGACTCGTGGTCACGATCATCGCAGCTGCACAAGCAAATAACTTGCAGGCACAAGGAATAGCAATCACTGGGCGAGCAACAGCAACAGCAGCAGCAAAAGTTGCAACCGCAATCGTCGTCCTACTTCTTACACTGCTGAATGGGTGTACCTGACAAGTTCTCATCTCAACCGAGCACTCGCCAAGAAGTCGAACCTCAATTACACCTGCACACTCCACCCGAAGCTTTGCACGAGGCAATCTCGAAAAGGCAAGGCTGCGAGCAAACAAAGTATGTCCACAGCTTGAAACCGCTTAGATCCCCACCCTCCACCCCCAAGAAACTCAACACGAAAGTCTCTGCGAAGCACTACCGCCAGGCGCTCTCCTCGCAGGACATTGGCCACCTGCCGGCCAAGGAGTCAGCATTTTGAGCTTCGACCCACGCTCCAGGCATTAGGCCAAAGGTTTTACAGGCTCGACGTTTGGTCTTTACGGCTTCAAAGCATTAAGCGTGGAATGCAGACTGGCCTGGGAGCTGTCAACAGGCTCGACTTCATGCGCTTACTCTCATGTCGAGGCTTCTTTTGGCTAAAGGATAACAACTGCAAAGGGACTCGATGTTTCAGCTCTTGGGGCGGGGTCTGATGACGAAGGCCGTCATTATCAGCAACGGTGTGTTTTCCGCAGTTCTTGAGAATCCTGAACAGCCTAAATTTTTCGTTCCGGTTTGGTACCCATTCGTTTTGCCCGCCGCAAGACCTTGATACTTTCGTAGAATTGGGTAGCTCCGACCCTGGCGCAGCTGCAGAGTCCCGGCCTGCCACGAAGCGTTGTAGACCTGTTTTCGTTTTATCTTGGGGGTAGGGTTTACGGGACACAACCACGACTTGGTAAATGGCTTGGCAAAATCCGGAAGTCTGGACAATGGCTTGGGCCGGTGAGGAGAGCTTACAGCTTAGACACCGTCACTACAGCCCGAAACCCATCCTTCTGTACAACAAATCTCGTGAGAGTTCTAGAGCTGGAACATGGATTAGGATGATTGGTGCTGGGATCCCCTTTTACTTTACTTGACCTGAAGGGCACGAGCATCATGTTGTTCCAGCTTTCTGGCTCCTACTCTAGGTATCGAGACATTGTCCGTGACAGCTTCAAGTGTTTCGGGCTTCTAGCCTCGGCGGAATTAGGTTTTCGAAAAACCAAACTTGGGACGAAGTGCGTGACAAGACCAAATACCGGTGGCCAGGATTTTGTAGAATTAAACTGGAAGCCCAAACTACGAGTCCTAAACCAGTCCTGAAGCCCAAACCCGTGGAGAAAAGCCCATGTGGTAAGTTTTGGGTTCGGACCTTGGAATTGTATTTCTTATACACTATACTGACTATGCTACATAAAGGACCATATCATATTGTATGATAACATCCGATACTATATTACATTACGTTTTGAACTGGGCAAAGCCTTTCAGACCCATCGCCGCCTCGCGGTAGTTCTCGGCCTCGGGATCCAACATGAGCGTCAGCTGCGGCAACGCCGCCGCTGCCTATCAAACTGGGGGCTTCTCCAACCGGCTACTACAAGGCCATTATGTTATATGGCTCCCTTCTAGGGTTTTATACTAGCAAGAGTACTGACAGTCACAACAGACATTAGTCAGCAACAACACAAGTAACAGGAATCGCAACACAGTACTGATTATAGTCATAGTGCTGCTACTACGCCCTTTCCGATTTTGGAAATGTCGAAGCGCTCCCGAAACTTCTGACAGTTTTAGGTTCTGTTCTCAACTGCAAGCCGTGTCCTGGATGTCCGGATACTCGTAGAAGCGCAGCTTCTTGGGGTCGTGCGCCTGCCTGGCGAGCGCGAATTGAAAGCTTGGAGGGCATTTGCGATTGCGGCTACTCTAAGCCCAAACCGTGCGCAACAAACCCAACACAACTCCTCCTCATCAAAGAATATGACAACCATCAAAGAATGCGGCAACAACAACAATCAATGCCAGAAACAACTCACAACGGCAATGGCCGACAACAACAAGAAAAATGCCACCAAGTAATGTGATACCGATGGATAGGACTAGCCACAATCGCCAGTGCAGCAGGCGTTGTCGTCGTCGTCGTCGTCGCTGTCGGAATTGTCCCGCCGGCATAGCTGTAGCTGGAGGCAGCACGCAAAAGCTGGTCGAACTGTTGGTTACCAGTATCAGTCGCCCTCTATTAGCCCTAACATTGAGATTAACATGATGAACCCTGAGAGTACCTGGCATCATCATTACAGCCACTACATCGAATACGCCTCCCACTGCTCACCAGCCTCGAGAAACGCTTTGGAGGCTCGGCAGCGGACCAGCAAAGCCTCAGATATGGGATGATATGGGTGTTTAGGATTCAATCTAATGTAATACAGCATAACATAAAGTATCATAAAGTAAAAGCTAGAACAATGCAGTAATGTGGAGACTGAAGATGAGGAGTCTTGCGTTCAGGACTTTGAGGCTTCAAGGTCGGCTAAGCTGGTTACCAGGCCCTGAATACTCGGGACTGGACCATTTTGCGTTATCATGTGCATTGCTACTTGACACATTCCCTCTTCAGAGTTCCACTAGCAAGCAACGATTACACATTCCAAACTCTAACCACGTTCTGCTTCGGGACTCAGGGTCCTGCTTTGGGACGTCAGGGTTTAGGCTTTGTAGCTCCATGGCTAAGGGGCGCGAAGATCCCAAAAGAGGACTGGCACAAGCAGAAGCATCTACCGAAAGCAGCACTTCACCTGCCGCTGCGGCCAAGAAGCTGCAAGGCCAGGAGGAAAGCGGCATGGCTTGACATGGGGCATCCAGGCTTGATTTTACAGTCAGACTCGTCAAACACTGGTGCTCAAGGTGCACGCAAGATTCGCCGAAGAAGCTCTTTCTTTCCTCCCCATCCAAATGTGACCAAGGTCATCCAGGGCTTACATCAGCCTAGGCGTCTTCCGTGCTACATTGCGCAACCATGCCATGGTTCAGGGTAGGACTCTGCCAAAGAGTGTGGGCCTTAGAGTGCGGACCGTGGTTCGTGCTGGTCAAGGAAGATGACTCCGGGCCAGCACGATCAGCATCATTCCGCGCGAAAGTCTCTCGCTATCTTGATGAGCTTCATGCGCTCTCGGGTGTGACTTATCCAGGGCTGCGGCGGTATTCAGAAGTTCGGGTTTGTGAGAAATTGCGGGTTTGTGCTTTACGGCGGCTCCAGGCTCTGAGAGACACTTCGATCAGATTTTGGTCATCTTCCGTAGCTAGTGCTAGTGCGAGCTTCTCCAAGGGATGCAAACGGCCTAGCAGTTACGTTCCCGACAGCGTAACTTCTTGGAGTTGCTCGCGGGTCCCCAACGGTTGTGATGTTGTTGGCCCTAGCATGATGGCGATCATTGACTTACGACTCAGCGCATGTCACACGGACATTGCATGGCAGCTCCAAGAGACCATGATTCCGACATCTGTCACAGCTTGCAACAAGCGGCTACCTCTACAGTCACTTCAGTCACAGCGGCTTCATGGCACAAAGACTTGCAAAGCGCACAGGCCTTCACCTCGAGCTTCCTTCCTGCTGTTTTTCTGTGGTGCTATCGCTGGAAGCCAAGCAGGCGACTTTTCCGCTTTGGTCCAGGGTACCGAGCGACCCATGCATTGTGGCGGGCCCTGCTCTTGCACAAGCCGCGTGGGAGTGGAGGCGATACGTGTAGACATGCATATGTGCATGGAAGCGACACCAACGCTGCACTTGCAAATCCTCCTGCAAGTCCGAGCTGGCGAGCGATGGAAAGCCATCATCCTGCAACTCCGGTGGTGTGCCAAGCACTCAACCATCACCTACTTGAAGCCTGACGAGGATGCCAACCTGGTGCGGCCATCCCTTGGCGAGCCAGCGGCGAAGAAGACCAGGGAAGGACAGGCAAAGTTCTGCATCAGCTCAAGGCGAAGGGCTGAGGCGCGGCGATGGCCAGGCGCAGCTTCCGGCTCATGTCCTCTTGGTCCTCGTATGGCGGGACGTCCACGACCCAGAAGCAAGTGTGAGCCGATGGCAACTGATCCAGGTTGTCTGTGGGCATGAAGCGGATAGCCAGCTTCTGCCCTGCAGGAAAGCGTTGGCTGGCAGGAAGCCGGCCAATGCCAGTGGCAAAACGAAGGAACATGGAGAGCTCCTCGGCCGAAAACGAAGCGACAACCGCCGTGAAGTATTGAATCTGCGTCTCGTAGCCATACCCAGGTTTGAACTCCAGGTTCGGCAACACAACCTCCGGGGTCAATGGAACACCTTCCAAGAGCTCAACGATCTGCTCCCCTGTCATTGAAGACCACATCGCAGTCCGCCGCCCCTGTGTAGTAAAGCCGGCGGCCAAAGCTTCGTAGGCCAACCACCTGTCTCCGCCCCCAAGATACTTCAGGTAGAGATCCCACAGGAGCACCCACTCGAAAGCGGCGCCGTCGAGGAGGAGCCTGCCCTCCGATGATGAAGCGAGCCGAGCAAGCAGACCGTAAGCCGCCGGCTCCAGCATGGCCTCCACGGTCTCGAAAGTTTCTGTGGACAGCGCGCACACGACAGAATGACCGGCTGCCGGCTCCCGCATGCACTGCGCCAACATCCAGCGGTATCCGGCCTCTTTCTGAGGGTCTGCTCGACGAAGTCGCCGGAGAAGGTCGGATAGCTGACTGAGAGCCCAATCATCGCCCTCGGCATCTCTCCTCGCGATCATGCGGTCGATACTCTTACGAACATCCTCGACACCCGCGCCGAGGCCGAGGTCGTCATCATCGGGTGGCAGACGCGGCAATCTTCCGAGAGCGCAATCGAAGACGACACTACTCAGGGCAAGCGGTGCATTTCCAAAGTGGACGAGCGCGCGGAGAAGCATTGCACCGACTGTGTTCCACGTCTGTCTCCACTGTTGCACGCTCTGCTGTGCGCGTTGACGGTCGTTTACGAAGAGGGTCGGCACCTCAGAGCCATCCATGCCGGCTTTCAAGACAAGACTGCTGCTCTCCAGCTGCTCAAAGAACAGCGTCACGACCTCTCTCCGCAGCCCACCACCATCAACGCCACTTTCGTCGCTGAGCATGACACGCCATTCACCCAGGATTGCTTCTTCTCGCCATTCGCCCACCTTGGCCCCGGCGATGTCGTCGAAGACCGTCTCGCGGGAGAGCATCAGAGGCTCTTCGACGCGCTTCCCACGGAACTCTTCTCGAAGTAACTCGGCGGAGCTGAGGAAGGTCTGGGGGGCACTTACCGAAGAAGAACCCAGAAGTCCTCGTCGTCGCAGAAAGCCCAGTGGTTCCAGGGCTCGGTGGCAGGACACGGACGTTGCGGAAGGCCTCGTGGAAGGCTTCTCAGCGAGCAGTAGCTGCAAGAGATCTGCCATGTCTGCGTCGGTGCGCTCCTCGGGCAAAGAGCGGTGTCCCCGGGTCGGATGATATGGACAAGAAGAGACCTGAAGCTCCAGGCCAAGGAAGGTCTTGGTCATGGCCACGCCAGCGCTGTAAACGTCAGCGGCACATGTGGGCACTGTCAAAGGATCTGCCTCTAGCTCTGGTGCCGCATAGTCTGCTGTCGGTGCCGGCCACCGCTGCTCCGCCACCAAACCTTGGAGAGCACACCTCCTGAAATCCACCAGCACCGGTCGCAGATCAGCCCGGAGCAACACATTCTGCAGCGTCACATCTCCGTGGCAGACACCGGCAACATGAAGCTGGCCGACGGCCTGCCATATCTGCCTCCAGATGCTTTGCCCCCGCACGAACACATCTGCATCACGTCCTCGCTGCAACGCATCTTCATGCTTGGCACACCATTGTTCAAGTGTCCCCCCTGGACAGTGAGGAAGTTGCAGATAGGTGCAGCCTGCCGATTTGAAGACGTCCATGAGTGACAGCACCTGCGGGTGATCTCGGAGCTTCAGGAGCGCCTGAAGTTCTCGAAGGCAAAGGTCTCGCTCGGCTTCTTGATACCGCTTCAAAACCACAGCCTCGGCAGGTGCGGACTTTTTTCGGGCGACCAGAGCACGGATGCCGTTGCCCAGCAGGGTGGTGTCGAAGCCAGCAAAGGCGTCGACGCGCAATTCGGCTCGCTTTAGCAGCGTCTCGGCATCCATGCTGTCCACTGTCACAGCCGAGGGCTTTGCCTTGACCAGTCGACTCGGAGAGCTTGGAGAAGATGCAGCTCTCAGATCGTTGTCTGCCTGCTTCGCGCACCAGCGGCTGTGATGCAGAAGTCTTTCCAACAGTGGATCTGCATGCGTTGGGCCAGCGGCACGGAGAGCACGGGCAAAGCCGGCAATGCCGGTGATCTCCACGAGGCCCAGTTGTGCCCACTGCGCAGCCAAGCGTATCTCTGCGACGAGCACGAGGTGAGCTTGATCTAAGCTCGACCGTGCAGCAGCCAAGCCCTGGGTCGAAGGTGAAGGCTCGCCGTGACGCCGACAGCGAGCTCTGATACGCCGGTGCACCGAGGAAGCCTCGATAAACTCTTCCTCTGCACGAGAGAAGGCCAGCTCAGCAGCGCCAATGCGCCGTGCCATCTCCGCTGCAGCACCTGGAGTTGTGTAAAAATCCCGCTGGGAATCTCTTGTCCCCTAATTGGGTATTAGATTTTCTTCACTGCGTATTGTTCACAGTGTATCAACCATTAACACTTAGCAAGTGCAGGAACAGGCTTTGTCTGTAGGCGAAGTCGGCGTAGCAGCAGTAGTAGTAGTCGTCGTCGCAGTCGAAGTCGTCGTGGTAGTAGTCGTCGTCGTCGACGTAGTGGCAGTGGCAACCGCAGCGGCAGCGCCAGTAGCAGTAGCAGCAGCAGTGGCGGC
Source organism: Symbiodinium sp. CCMP2592 (assembly GCA_905221615.1). Classification (NCBI taxonomy): domain Eukaryota; class Dinophyceae; order Suessiales; family Symbiodiniaceae; genus Symbiodinium; species Symbiodinium sp. CCMP2592. The sequence goes on along the minus strand of CAJNDT010001868.1, from coordinate 617,601 downwards.
AGCGGTAGCCGTAGCCGTAGCGGTAGGTAGTAATGGAGGTAGTGTAAGTTTTGAGACAAGTCGTAGTTAGTAGCAATTGCCTTAGTATAGATGCCAAACACAACGGAAGACGGAAACCTTATCGTTTGTTTTATTGCGTATCGGTCTACCAGCTTAACCGCACAAGGACTCCAAAACCAAAACTGTGCACAACCTCACCTTGGTCTGCGAGCTCGCAGAGGCTCGAGAACTTTGCCCTGGCCTCTGCCAGGGCCGAAGGCAGCTCCCGGCCGGCACGCCCTGCAGCATCGATTTCTTTGTCCAACACAGCAAGGCATCGCACGGCAGCAGCATCTCTCTGGCGAAGAGCCTCTGAATCTTCAACGGAACCCAGCTCGTCGAATTCATCCCACAGCCGGCGTTCTGTAGCATCGTACACTGTCAGCTCACCGAAAAGGCTGGTACCGTGCGGATTGGGTAACACGGCTTGTACACGATCAAGTCGGAGTCTCGGTACGGAAGCAGATGTTTCCGGTAGATCAACATTAGCAGTTGCGGCTGCCTGTGCCAGGGAATTGAGTGAGGAGTCTGCGCCGATCTCGGGCCAAAACGAATCGTCCGAGCTGAATGACCGACGGAGGGGAGGAGGCAGTCTTGGCGGGGAGTTGGCCACGACACCCTCCTCCTCCCGAAACCTTCGCATCTCTGGGAAGAAGAAGCTCGCGTTGAGTGGTGGGGCATCCTGAAATGAGCTGGGGCAGAAAATCGAGATGTAAGCCACTTTCACTTCTGTAGGCGGGTGCGGGGCAGCCAAATACGGGGCCAGTAGCAGAGCCGATGCGGGGCCTGGGGCGGCGAAGGCGAGCTTGAAGTACTGCAACGCTCCAAAGCTGACGGGAAGGCCGAGGATGGGTCGCACCACGAGGCGGCTCCAGAGAATGCCCACCTCCTGTGATCCGATCTCCACGTCCTTCGCAGCAAGGAAGGTGGAGAGGGCGTCGACGAAGGCAGCGAGCCAGTACTCTGCATGCTCCTCGTCGAAAGGTACCGCAGCACCGACAGGTGGCATGGTTTGGAGGAGGAGCTTCCAAGCAGAGGCCTCGATCTGGGGGCCCTCGCCACGCACCATCGAGGCAGTGTCTGCAGCCAGGCGGCCCAAAACGCGGCTACTCCTGGCTGCCGCAGCCGGTGGCACAGCCCCTCCACCGTTCTCGAGAGCCAAAGACAGCGCCTCCGCAGTCATCAGCGGCAGCAGAGGCCGGAGTCCCGCGTATGAGAACAGACCTCTGAGTGAGCGCAGGGCAAAAGCCAAAGCCTCTGTTCGGTCGGCATCCTCCTGTCTGTGTCCCCACTGTAGGAAACGGAGCAGATACATGACGGCTAGGGAGCGGTTCAGGGAACCGGTGTCTGCACTGTTTGGATCATAGCCCACAGCCAGGGCTACATGCGTCAGCTGTACCAGAAGCTCGATGCCTTCCAGTGCCAGGGAAGAAAAGGGCCACAGGCCGCAAAGGCTGTCGATGAAGTCAAGGGTGGCCTGCAGCGGCAACTTGCCTGCAGCCGAGGCCACTGCGCCTTGAAGCGCAAGTCGGCATGTGGCCGGGATGGAAGAAGGTGGCAAAGCACCGGCCTTGGCCAGGGCACTCACCAGCTCCGCAGGGGCCAAAACGCGTCGCTGCAGGAGAACCAGCAGGAGACCAGCTGCACGCTGCTGCACGCGGCACGCGCCAAGCGTTGCAAGCCGTGCGAAGAAGCCGGTGGTCTCCAGCCAATCGCGGATGCTGTCGGGAGAAGCACCTGTGCTGCCACGCTCCAAAAGTGTGAGGAGGACGTTGGTGAGCCAGTCCAGCGCTTCCACGCCATCTGTGTCGGGGATGCCAGGGCACTGCACCACCAGCTCTGAAGTCAGCTGAAGAGAAAGGCCACAAAGGATATCGACCACCTGGCTCTTGGAGTAAGCCTCTGAGAGGATGCCGCCGAGTTCATTCACAACCTCCTTGAACCGCACAACCAGCATGCGCCGCTCGCTGCGCACAGCCAAGTCCGTCAATCGCTTACAGAAAGTCTCCCGAAAGCCCTCAAGGCTTCTCATCATGTTTCCCGTGCGCTCCCTCTGGCGCGCGGACGCAGCGAAGCGTCGAGTGACTTCACGGAAGCTGCGCACGGCGCCTACGACGGCATCCTCCTCCACGTGGCAAGCCGCCTTGCCCATGAGGGTCAGTCCTTCCAGCTCGTCGAAGGACAGGAGCATGGATGCACCCAGACCCGACTCTGAAGTGAGGAGCGTCGACACAGTCTGGAACACCAACTCGGCAGCCTGTCGCCCGCGCAGCCGCTCGGCGCCCTCCTCGAGGCGGCCGCAGGCGGCCATGCGCATCCAAGCAGTGCAAAGGCCGAGGATGGCTTTCAGGAGGCGCTGCGCCGCCTCCTGCGCATGTTGGTCCATTGGTGGCCGCTGCTCCAATTCGAGAACGGTCGAGCTCGCCAGTGACAGGAGATCGAAAAGTGCATCCTCGTCTGTGTAGAAATCCGCATGGACGGCCAATGCTCTCAGCTGAGCCTCTCCATTCACGAACTTCCGCAGCTCCTCGTCATGTGCGGCCGCCGTCGCCGCAGCCGCAGCTTGCCGAATTCGCAATCCAGGCTCATCGGCTGTCCCCTCCGGAGCAAAGGGCTCGAGATGCTGCTGTGCTATCCAAGGCCGTTGCATGGGAGGCTCCATGGCCCACAGTGAAGGAGATGGTAGGTTGCGTCTTCAAGACAAAAAAAGGCTGGTGTTTTGAGTGCTCGACTTGGTCGCAGGGACCCGGATCTCAACCCTCTACTTAAACTGGATGCGAAAATATGGCTGGTAAGGGGACGACCAAAGCCGTGTAGCTTCTGTTTAAGGAGTGTTCTCCCTTTCCTGCTGTCTATCGTCTATCTGTTCGAGTCTGACTACGTTCCTCAGTCTCTTCTTTCGTTCCTGTATCCGTTCGTTCTACTTGGGAATCCTTGGCTTTGGGTTCTGGTCTAGGCTGAAGACAAGTTCAGAGGCTTCAGCCGTGCACAAAGGGCCAAAGTGTGATAAGCACAGTGAACAGCCGTGGCAGGTGAATGACTCGTCAGTGTCCGGACCCACGGCTGCCATGGAAACTACGTAAGCATCTTCTTTCTAGCCGCTTTGGTGTACCGTCCGCACGCACAACTATCTGCACAATCATGTCTGAGCTGCTCGTTATTCCGCCCAAGTCGAGTGAAAGCGGATTCCTGAACCCCTGCAAGCTACCCTGCTGTTTGTCACGCTTGTCAGATTTCGTTAAATAACGGACGGGGTCCCGGACTTGGTTTTAGCTCGGCTGGCGAGCCCGACAACGCCAAAGCTGCAAATTTTGACATACGTGTTCGGGCTGCCTTTCGCGCCATATAGCTGCTACAGCTCACAATTTCGAAGTTCATGCAAGCCTTTTCCAAATCCCAGCTCCGAAAAATCTGCCAAGCCTGCCACACAACTTTTTGCGAACGGGCTCCTCCCAAGAGGGCGGCGCAGCCGCTGTCGAAACCGAGGACCGAGGCAAAGGCTGCGAGTGTACAACTTGGCTTTGGTTGGCTGGGATGGGGTCTACCTTAACCCTGAATAACCTGCCTTTTTGGGGTTCCGTATTCGTTATATAAGTCCTTGGAAAGGTAGGTTATTCCGGGTTGAGGTAGAGTCCAGGCCTTTTGAGCTTCAGGTATACTGGAATAGGGATGATTAGGGTTTAGGTTTACGGGATCAAGGTAACGGCCTGATCAAAGAGGCGGCTGCAGGAGGCTTTCCTGATGAGGATCGAAGACAAAGATCTATCGCTGCAACCCTACGGGGCTCTCGGATCCTCGGCCCTGGTGCAGAATCTTGCAGGCAGCCTGCTCGGCGGCGCTGAGCTCTGAACTTGGGGGTTTACGGTTGTCTGCTAGATCTATCTTATTTATTTAGGGCCTATCAGGGGATAACGTTACTGCTTGTTTCGGGCTGCGAGTCCTATGGATCTCGGAATTTGGCAAACTTTGGGTTTGGCAAATGAAATCCAAGGCGACTTCTACGAATGTTGGAAGCGTTTTGTTTAGCTTCTGGATGCACTCCCTGGACTGTTGCGGTGGCGAAGGCTTGGACATTGGCCCGGTCAAGGCAGAGCACAGTGCCCAATTCTCGACATCGAAGAAGCGGATCTGCTTCGCGACCACTTCTCCACGAAACCAGGAGCCGCTCAAGGCTTAGTCTAAGTGCCTTTTTGTGCGCGTTGTCTTTGAGGCTTCGCCCACTCCTTTCGACCAGGAAGGTGGCAGAAACCCACGAGGTGCAAAGCAGCGTGTCACTGCACGAGTGAAAAACTCAAAGCCGGAAGGAAAGCAGCCTCCGGAGCACCAAGAAGAAACAGCCAAGATCTGATAGGTTGGACTCTTAGGGCGACCTGCACATGCGCATGGAGGCTGCTTGTCAAGTATCCACATCCCTCACAGATCTACGTCTAATTTGCTTCTGGACTATCTTCTGCCCAGCAATGCTCTTTGCAAGGCCCTCTCGGCTTCCGGGAACCAGGCAGGTTATGGCTGAGGACTCGGGGATTCGGGTTTGAAACTCGCACTGCGTGACAGCTCGCCTACTCAATGTGCTGCTATCGCAACATTCGAGACTAGGGCTTCAAGGTGTATGTGGAGTGCATAATATCACATTGAGCTGCTAGACTGACCCCACAATACAAGTCGCGGACCGCTGATCTACAGCTCTGAACCTATGCACTTTGCAGGGATGCCAAACATAAGTTTGCGTGTGCCCGGAAGTTCGTGTCGCATTAACTTCGTGAAACCCGACGGCAGGGATTCCATTTCGACGACATTTCTAAATCGAACGAAGGTCCACTTTGCCTTCGTCACTCCACCTCGGCACTGCTCGTCGCGAAGTAACACCGCCAAGTTGGGAAAAGTGCGCAGCGTTCGTATCTACTGGATTGGATAGTTGCTGGTGCTGTGAATGCCCTTCGCTCAGGAATGGTCCATGAATCCTGGTAAGTGTTGCTGAATAAACTCAAGAATCTGTGCAACATTGCCGCACTTCCCGCATTTCCGGCAGAGTTATCTCTAGAGATGCACTTCGATTACACTTCTTCGCTAACTTTGCAACCAAGACCACTCGCTAGAGTAAGAGCCGCCCTTGAGAACAGGCATGATAGCATATGAGAAGAATAACGACAACAACACAAACACTAGAGTTTCACTAGCGTAGAAGTGAATGACAACGAAATTGATGCATTGGTGATGACAATGGCAGTTGCACGAGTAGGCTCTTCGGATTTAAACGTGTTTAGGGTTTAGGGGGACAACCTTCTGATGCATGTCGTTTGACACAGGTCCAGGGCTGCGGCAATGTCGATCTTTGGTGCCTGTCCAGGAGCGAAAAACGCGTAAGGTCAGAAAACAAGGACTTCGAGTTCAGATGTTTGAAAAGGACGGCGCAGTTCAGATCTCCAGTCCCGATGAGATGAGCGGGGTAAGAATCTGGGGTTGCCATGAAAGCCCAAGCACTGTTAAGGAACCGCTGGCTGCTGTGCCAATCCTTGCTTTGCATCTGTCACCTCATATTCCACTGATCCTGAACCTCGCTTGCCTTGCCAAGACCCGAAAGAGCGCAGATCACACCCCACACGAGATATCCTTTCTCGGCATGCAAAGCAGCCCACACAGCCAAAGAACCATCACAAGAGCGTGTCGTACCCTGACCTCAAGCCCTCAAGTAAGGCTTCAACCTTGCTTCAAGGTTCCCCAAAGCCCTAAACCCTAAATACCGTCCAAAAGCTCAAGCTCCTCTGTCGGCGGAGGGGTGCCCAGGTTCAGGTCTTTCGCAAAGCCCGAGAGGTCCACCTGTTCGGAGCTTTAGAGGGGTGGGTTTGTACAAGGGTCGTATAAGGGTTAAGGCCTTCGGATTTGGGGCTTCAGGCTCAAAGGTTGATTGGGGTTTAGGGCTTCAGGATTTGAGCTCCACTTGAGGCCGCCATCGCGCAATCAAAACCAACCCACTCTATCTGGAATTTTTTGTGCTTTAAGGGCCTCTTCTCAGTCTGCACAGGGGTCTATGCTACGACTTGCCCACATGGGGCAGGCAGGTGTCGCCACTTTTGGGATACGACAGCCATGTCTATAGGACACTGCGGCAACAGCTAAAGCTAATTCAAGCGCGCCCCGTGAAATTCGAGGAAAAGCGCCATCTGGAGTTGGGGCTCAAGGTGATGGCAAATAAGCTTAGTAGCCTCAGCAATTTCATGTGCAATAGTACGGAAAACAACGATCAGTGCTAGGAAAACAGTCACCATAGCGGGACTATATGTCAAGATTCAAAACAACAGTCGACAACCACCACCACTACCACTCCCACTATTACTTCCACTACCACTACATCTACCTCTACCACTACCACTACCACGAGCACCACCACCACCACGACCACGACCACGACCACGACGACCACCACGACCACCACGACCACCACGATCACGACCACGACCAGTTGCGCCTTGCCGTTCAAGATGTCGTTGGTCATCTGCTGCACGTCCACACTGGGCGCAGCGGGTTTGGGGTCTGAGGGTTTAGTGAGCTTGGACTTTGCCCAAGAACGCTTGGTTTGATGGACTCTCGTCAGTTCGGAGACTCTCTGCTCACAGAGACAATGATGACTAGAACCATCATGAGCATCAAAAGCTTCCGACTCTCCACCATGACAAACCAACTGATCTAGCAGTAGTAATCAGTCTTTCACAATACTCGCGAACATTTAAATCACAACAGTGGCGGTCAGGAAAACCCCACACTTGTCAACTTCAGATTCATGGATTCTTGATATTCTCTGTCCGAACTCAAAACCACGCTGCTTATGCTTTTCGTTAATACTATCAGCTTTGTTATACTCCAGCCTTAACTTAGTACGAGGACAGCGACCTTAGCCCTGGTTGTGATTCTTTGCAAGGCCCTTGTCCTAGTTTTCACTGTACGCAGAATCAAAGCCCTGTCCCAAAGCCGTACTACCGGTGTCGGGTTTTTAATTCAGACAGTTTCAGGCTTAAGGGCAGCCTGGAGGGAGGACTAGGAACCCGATGCCACCCACCCATAATGCTTGCATCTCACCAGCGAAGGGCGCGAATCCGCTGGCCTTCCCAGATCAAGCTTGGTGAGGGCCTGCTCCACCCGGCCGATGACCTCGTAGAATATCTGTCACATAGCCCTCAGCTTTGAGCCCTTAATCGTGCGCCATGGGCCAGGATCTTGGAGATGAGCAGAGCTTCTGCAAGTCTAGCATAGTCTACCCGCGCCTTGGTGGCACTGTCGCTGGCCGTGTCTGCCAGCTCGTGCACCTGTCGAAATGTTGACAGTTCGCAAGAAGCTGCTCCCGGTGCTTCTCCGGATAGTGGGACCTCGGGCTTTGGAGGTGCACGGTACTCAGATTTGTGGGTCTGGGCCTTGGTTTCCCTGAACCCGGAACTAGACCCCGAAGGACCCGCCTTCGCTTTGTCGGCAACCTTTCGCGATGCCATCTCCTGGATATCATGGGACGCAGAACTGAAGGATTTTTGGCGAGCGAACACTTCCCACGACCAGAGCTCTTGCAGGTTTGGCTGTGGGCTGTCGGAAATGCACAAATTTGTCGGCGGGCCCTGCTTCCCCATTTGGTGAGGTGCCATAAGCGTCTTGACGGCAGTTCGCCGTTCTGTTTATTTCGTCACTCGACATCCCAAACCCTCTACATCTCAAGCAGAATTGTGTTCTGTGATGACCTTGCACACCTCAACATTGCCACGGTCGTCTTCCTTCCTTATAGATCCTCATAACACTCCACTTGGCCCGATGGCCGCAACAGTTACATTTCAGCACGTCTCCTGTACTGTATTAGTCGAGAGATATAGAATGGTACGGGTTGATGTCGCCACGCTGACAATTGGAATGATTGGACACATTCGTATTGTTGCACTAGAACAAGACAAAAATCTCTGGGAGCCACGCCAGGGCTTCCATGAGCTTGCCCTCCTTGCCGCGAAGCCTCAACAGAGCCAAGGATGGGGATTTCAGGGTTCGGGACACGGAACTCTCTGGAATGCCTGGTCGAGAGAATAGGTCAGACAGGAAGCTCGACAGGAATTGGGTCAATTTCAAAGCAATCGAACGAGAGCTCTGTGGAGGGCATCGCACAGAGCAACGGTCCCCAGATCGGATGGGAAGTCCAAACGAGGACTTCAGGCCCCTTGCAAGCTGCCAAGGCATGTGGGAGCTCACTTCAGAAACGAAGCGACCCAAAAAAAAGCCCTGAATATCAAGATCCTTAGCATAAGGACTCCCACCAACAACAAAGTAGAAACAAGAAGCTTGAGAAAACGCGACTTTGCGACTGCTGAGGGCCCAGCTTCAACAACTCCGTTTCGAGACGACTCACCCCGTCCTGCACCTCGGGCACCAGGAGCTGAACGCAGGGTCTCAGGGCATCCTTGCCTTCTGCCGAGTTTGGGCTTGGGGCTCTTTGAGAAACTATGCAAAAGCAAGTCCTACTGTTCGCAGAATGACTCACTTGTGGTTCGTGCCATGTTTAACCTGTGCAAAAATACTTACACTATTGCTGCTAGACCTGGCGATGCTACTATAACTCTTGCTGCAGTGTGGCATGTAATGAGTAGCAACACTCCTTGGGACAGGCTTGCTGCTTCTTCCTCCCCTACTCCCGAGCTCCTGCATCTTGCCACGTGTCCGAATCCCAGTGCGTGACTTCCAAACCCAGGATAGCGTGTGATCGTGGCAAGAGCGATTTCTAAGTGGCAGGAAGAGTCGCGACAGTCATAGCAATAGCAGTGCGCAAAATGCAGTATTTCTACTGATACCAACAGGCCACCAAAGCAAGACTGACCTTAGCGACCGGAAGCCTTGGTTTTGCATTGTGCTCTTGAGAAGACTGAGGCCTTTGCCTTCGACCCTCACTCCTGAACTTAACACTGAGCCCGAGAAGAAAAATTACCCTGCATACAAAAACTGTACATACATGTGCATATATATATATTATATTATATGTATGAATGTATATGGGTGTAGATATCTGTAAGTTACAATGCATACATCTTATCCAGATATCATACAATATGTGTATGTATATATACATATATATATATATATGTATGCTGGCATATCTACATATATCTGTACGGATCTGCATAGTCTTCATTTCGAGATTTCTGGCACAGGCAGTGTCTTGCTTGTGTAAGGGTTTCGGTTTGGGCGGCTTCTAAAATCGTGGGCTCTTGCAGGATCAAGTATCTTGCGTTGAAGCCAGTGGAAACATCTGTTTAAGGCTGAAGCGTTAAAGCTTCATGGCTTCGGGCGGTCAGGGTTTGGGCTCTGCACCTGAGGGGCTTCAGGCAAAGCCGCGTCCAACAAAATACTAGCCGCGGTACAAAAAAGTTATAAGGACTCTGCACGACACAAAAAAAAAACAAACACTGAAGGCATGGCAATACCAGCACCAACGAGAGTATACATAAGGCTCATAAGACGGAGGAGGACAACAACGGGTCCCTGCCGAACTCAGCGCTCTTTCACCGAATGAGGCCCCAGCAGTGGCATTCTCTGGAAGAGGATCGGCTTTCTGATGTCGGACTGGGCGAAGCATGAGATCATGTTGAGCGTATGATAAAACTCACAATGCATCGGATATTACATCAATGGATCATATGTTGGTCTTGTAGGAAGCTAATTCCGAAAGCGAGCCTGCCGAATGCTTTAGGGGATCAAGACGAAGGCGTCAGCAGGTGGGATTATCTACAGTTGGTTTGCTTCGAGCATGTTCCCAGACACTTCTGGCATTCAGAAGTCTGCAACATGTCTGACAGGCTTTGCGCCGTCTACACGTAGAGCAAAACCCGGCGTTCCGCGATGATCATCATCTTGCAGGCATCCCCTTGACACTTCCACGTCGCCCGGAAGGCGCCGTCGACCTAAGGCCCAGGCACTCCTCCCGCAGCTCGTCTGTTTTCGTGCTTCGCACAATTTCAATGCCTCAGGCTGCTTTCGTCATCTAGCGGCGAAGCCTTGAGCTCCTGAATCACGGACCAAAACTCGGAACGCCTCACGACTATCGAAATGCGGCGCAGATTTCTGTGGCTGCCGAGTGTGGCAACTGCCTATGGGCAGCTTTTGGACTTGTTGGCTTCAAGGTAGGGACATGTTGGGCTCCCAGGAGGGTTGCTAAACGCGAAGATGGAGGCATCCAAAAGAACGAAGTGGACCCCTGAACCGTGTGCCTCTACGCACCTTTCCAGCAGAAGACCGCCAAGTTCGCCAAAGCGGGTGCCGGCTGCAAGCCAGGCAGCCAGGGCCCTGACCGTCATTGGACATCGTTGAGAGCCACCCATGGAGGGGCTGAGTGATGCGAACCTGGCAGCTGCATCAATCGGAAAGCCGTCTTCTCGAAAACCTACAGGAACAACCTAGGCACCGGGTAACACCACAGTCGGAACTCAACTATGTGGCCACTGAAGTTGAAACCACTGAGCCCCACTGTTTCGCGTCTTTCGCCTCCAAGACAAGAACACAACTAAGGTTCGTGGGCGGAGGAAGCAGAAGTGAGGTTTAGTGAGCTCAGTCAGTGGGAGGAAACCGCAGAAACAAAATGCTGGATGCTCGACCCTGAACCACGCACCTGAATTGAAGTCAAACTGAAACCCCCCGAACCAGGAACCCCAGACTCCTAGGTGCTTTAAACCCGGTAACCCCCCGAGCAACGAGGCAGGGCGCACCCGTCGGCCCCTAACTTCCGCTACATAAATCCGCGTGTCCTCCCTCACCACCGCAACCTGCCAGTAATGGAATCTCTAGGGCTTGTAGGGATCTGTGACTTGGAGGATTTTGACCACTCGTTTATTTTAGTGGGCCCTTCTCTCTGGCAAAGTCCCTGAGGTTTGGGCTCAGGGCTTAGAAAGTTAAGGTAATGGGCCTTGGTTAGAGCGCAAAAGCACAGCTAAAGACTGAAGACTACCAGATGTTGAACGCTCTCTCCAGACATGTAACAATAAAACCTCGTAGCATGTTGGAGTGAGATCCAGCGAGGCGACGGTCCCTCTCACTTGCCACGAACACCGGGAGAACCCTGTAGACCTCAAGCCTGTCCTCCAGGCCTGTTCGGAAAGCTTTTGTGGAACTGTTTCTTCAAGTGCCTATGGTTGCTTTGCAACGGATGCAGCTTCCAAACACTGCCAGCTCGCTCACAGAAAATGTCAGTTCTTGGCAGCTAAAGACCTCGCGGCGTTTGGAAATTCCAATAAACCTTCAAGTAGAGAGTCGGATGTTAAACTTCTCGAAGACATCCCCTGCCTCTTTTAAGCCGGCCGGTGCTTTCGAACGGTAGAAAATCTGGCAACAAGAAGTCTCTAAAACCCAGTTCTTCCGAGGTCTCTCGTCGAAAAAATACGGACACTGGGCTCTTCTCTGCGAAACAAAGGGCCTCATCTTATAGTTTTGCGAGTCTTGTTGTCAGCACTTGCCAAATTTGGAGGGATGCAAGAAATCGCACAAAGCCGTCCATCAGGCACATCATAGGGGTAGCCCGGAGGGAACCATGCGCATATGACTATCTGCGTGCTGCCATGTATGTATGATTATGTATGCTTGTGCGGGGGCATGTACGGGTTTATGCAGGTATGCTCATGTGGTTGTGTGGGTGTGCATCTATCTACGAGTATATGCGTGCTTGCACTTCGTTTCTAAGTCTGCCCATGTGTACATGATTGTGCATACACACTGTACCCCTGGCTGCACTTGCCTTCTTGGATTCCGGGTTGTGAGCCTCACGGACGACCTGCTGCACAAGGTGATCGATAGGAACCGGAAGCTATTCAGTTTCCAGTTGACAGGGCTGCAGCTCTTGCGGCTGCTTCCACTTAGATGGAGAACCCGGACGATGCAATAGCTAGCTGCAGGAAAGACAAGTACATGTAGACAGACGGACAACAAGCATAATCCGTCTTTGCTGATTGGGAGGGTGGAATGGCTCATGGATTCATGAACTGGTGGACGGTGGGCAACAAGTAGTAGTACTTGCACTTGCACACGCCGCTGCGTTCGAAGTCTGAAGCATAGCGAGAAACAGACGGCATCCGCCCGGCGATTCAAAATCGCTGTGTCATATGCACATCTCACGGAGCATCACGGCTAAGGCCGAACCAATCTACACCAATCTGCCACTATGCCACGATGACACTGCCGCTGCTGCTAGTAGGAGTAGTAGTAGTAGTAGTAGTAGTAGTAGTAGTAGTAGTAGTAGTAGTAGTCGTATAGTAGTAGCAGCAGCAGCAGCAGTAGTAGAAGTAGTAGTAGTAGTAGTAGTAGTAGTAGTAGTAGTAGTAGTAGTAGTAGTGGTAGTAGTAGTAGTAGTAGTAGTAGCAGTAGTAGTAGCAGTAGTAGTAGTAGTAGTGGCAGTAGAAGAAGAAGAAGAACAAGTAGCAGTGGCAGTAGCAGTAGCAGTAGTAGTACCAGCAGCAGCAGGCGCAGTAGTAGTAGTAGCAGCAGCAGCAGAAGTAGTAGCAGCAGCAGCGGTACCAGTAGCAGCCACGGCAAAAGCAGCAATACCAATAATCATAATCATCATAGTCATAATAATATTGCTTTTTGTTGCTATGCCAGAAGGGGGCGGGGGAGCTCTCAAGGAAGTTGCTGTTGCGTACTACTGTTGTGATCGTTGCTGCTTCCTTTCTGTGTTCTGTCAAGGGCTTTTGCGTGTTGCTACCAGGTGTCATCAACTTACATACTGAGATGTTGCACACTGACTCCCCGCAAATTCCTCGTCATCATCTTTATCTTGTTCGCCGTAAGGAATCATGGCTATCGCTACCATCATGATATGCATCCTGGGGGCCCTACAGCATTGGTGATACACTTTGCCCAGCCAACTTCGAGCGTCGGCATGCCTGAAGGCGGGATGCTGTTCTGGGTTTGGGGGCAATCAAGTGCAATCACGATCACTATCGTTAAGCTGACACGACGCGCATCTGCAACAGCAACGACAACTTCGACAAGAATATTGCCAGCAGGACAACCACCCAACCAACAACTGATTGAAAATGGAAGTCGCTTTTTCTTAGTAGCTTCCTTTTACACTTTTATTTCAAGACACCCCGAGCTGAACAACCTCCCAATTGAGCGTTACATCTTAAATTCTTAAATATCCGCCCTAGTCATACGCTGAACCCTAAACATGTTCTCAGAAATCTCTGAATCCTAGGTTGGGGATTTCGGGTGATCAGACAGTGCACGGGCATGAAGTAGCCATGCCTGGAAACAAGGGGTAGACCGTTTCGTCCAGCACGGTTTCCTCCAGAACGACATGGGAAAGGCAATTTTTGGAACGACATAAATTCACGAGCGAGGCCCAAGGCCATGCATGGCCCATGACACCTACAGGCCGTGACAATCATTGCATGACACATGAGGTGAGCACGCACAAAATGAGACCATGACTAAGGCACTGCATTGCAATTCTTCGGGCTTGTCTTACTGACATACAATGACAGATGATTCGATATGGGCCTGTATGTTTCTATGCATGTACGACGCGCATGTACATGCACATGCACATGCACGTGCATATGCATATGTTATGCATGTGTATACGTACCTATGAGAATGTATGCGTTCATCTTGGTTTCTGTGAAAGTTTGTTCACATGCTGCTGTTCTTAAGGATCTGAATCAAAGTCTGTCTCTGCTGTAGCACTTCTGCTTTCCTACCTGCGGGCTGTTCTTGGTTCTTCATGTCGCGCAGGCTGCCGGTTTACTCGTCGCTCCCTCTCTGTCTGGACGTCGTAAATATGACACCAATATAACAAACCGTCCAACAGGACTGCACGAAACGGGAATCTCCTCGTTGCGCTGTACTTCTGCCGGCCACCCACGAGTGGAGAGCCTTGTCATTCCAGTGCTTCCAATCAACTCGGGGTTTGGGGCTGTTGTGGTTTACTGTGCATAGGTCTAAGCATGATTTGGGATATCAGGGTCAGCATTCCAGATGGAGGGTGTTATAAGTCCAGCGTGCAGGAGGTGGTTTTTAGGAGTTGGCGGCCAGCTTTAGTTCAGAAGGAGCACATGAGTCCTGGAGCTGCTTGAGCCCTGGCAGGCGAAGACTTTCGACAACAAACCACGATCTGTCCAACCATCAGCAGCCAGCTCCAACAAAGAGGGGCACATGGCTCTCGAAGTCTAGCTGCTTCAGGCGGCGTGGCGGAGTGTCAGAGCTATGTCCTTGAAGGAATTATACTGCTTCGAGAAGTTCGGAGCCGTGCAGCATGGCCCTGATCATCTGGAAACAATACGACACCTGCAAGAGCACATTGCTCATGTGTACTTCTTTCAGGTGCCAAGCTAGTGCCACCCACTGCGTCCAACCTCTCCAACAACGCGGCGTGATCCATCTGAACCATGCTGCTCGCACACCACTGCAACCACTACCACTTTAAGACACGCACAGTGAACGGACGCTCGAAAATTTCCAAGAGACATCGCGGCCACGAGTTTAGCCCTCGTCCTATAGCTCGAAACTGAACGTGAACCCTGAACCCGAGCCCGAGTCACTAAGGAATCCGGCAAAGGCAGTGCTACGGCGACGCACGCGGCACAGGCAGCGCCTTCGCATGGGAGTTGAGCGCATGCGGCTGCCAGTAATTAGGTCGAAGCCAGCCGTTCGTGACAATAGGCTTGAGAGGGCATGCGCAGCTACACCTCTTACGGGAGGCTCCCAGATTGGGACTTGAGGACTTCGGATGTAGCAGGGCCCGGCTACAACGTTAGAGCGCACGGCGCACGGGGATCCTCTGCTTTATCGCTGAGAGTCGACCATGGTTGACCGCTCTCTGTTTCAATTCCCAGGTCTTCAGTTATACATATATATATATATATACACATATATTTATATATGGGTGGTTGTCAAAACCATGGTCCCTTTTTGGGTTCCTATTATGATACGGCACCTGTTGTTTAGGGTACCCAAAAAGGAACCCTAATTTTGACAACCACCCATATATGTGTGCACACCTAGCGGCTCTCATAAACAAATAAACAGACAGGCAGATGTATACATAGAATGCTAGGTGATCAGGTAGACACATAGATAGATAGGTAGTCGGTGGGTTAATAGACAGATAGACTGATACACAGACAGACAGACAGACAGACAGACAGACAGATGGATAGCTAGATAGCTAGGTAAACAGACAGATTGGTAGACAGATAGCTGAGACACATGGGCAGATAGATCGATATCTAGATAGATAGACGAAGAGGGAGGGAGTGGGAGGGATGGGAGAGAGAGAGAGAGAGAGTGAGAGAGGGAGACAGACCGACACACACCGACAGACAACAGGCAGACGGAAAGACCGACGGATGGATAGGTAGATAAACACGTGCGTAGATAGATAAACAGATTGGTAGACAGACAAATAGACAGACAGATGGATTTTGGCCAGGCAGACAGACAGGCAGGCAGGCAGTCAGGCAGATACAGAGATGGGTAGATAGATAGATAGATAGGAACGAGAGAAAATAGATAGACAGATATGCCACCGCATATGATCTATGCACACAATTTCCCGTATGTGCGTCCGTACGTATGCACACAAAACATGGGTTCCTGTGGGACCGGGAAAGCAGATATGAGTAAGGTGTGACAACAATGACGACCGGCCAAGTAGACTTCGCTCAGAGGGTTGAGGCTTGAGAGAACCCTAAACCCCAAAGTCTGAGACCAGTTGATTGGGCAAAGGATCCTGCTGTTTGAGTCTTTTGTCCCACTTTCAGAGACGCCTTGCAAGGGTCCCCGATTTTCCAAAACGACCGACCTGCTAGGAGGAGCGAGGCAACCGCAATCCGCCGCGCCGTGCGCACCTCCGCAGTGTCTCGGCTCGGTTCCAGCGCAAGGTCCAATTTGGGTTCCGGGTTAGGTCGGGTTTGAATCTTAGGATATGGAAGACTTAGGGTGTACATCGTAGGGAGTCTAGGGCCTGAATGCATGTACCAGTAGCAGCCGCAGCAGCAGCAGCAGCAGCAGCAGCAGCAGAAAGCAGCAGTATGAGTGCCTGTAGTACTAGTACTAGGTAGCAACCTGCAGTTGTACCTGTCGTAGTCGTAATCGGCTTAGTCGTAGTCGCAGATGTCTGCAATCATACGAGAGTCTAGAGCGCATTGCGCATGCCAAGGGGTGGGGACTCCAAATGTTACTTGAGGCCGGCAGTGTTGAGGTCGCACCGGAGTATGAATACAGATGACAATGCTTCGAGGCGTGTGAGAGTCGGGCTATAACACCATAACTTAACGTAACTATCTACAGTCAGCGCTGCCTGATGGTCTAGCTCCTGAGACCAAGGATGACTCTGAAGGTCGTGTCGTTGCTTCTGGTTTAGGGTTCAAGTTTTGGGATTGAGAGTTAAAGCTGGCACGCTCAGCAGAAGATGCTACACTGTTGTACCCGAGTGCATCAGAAGTTCTGCATCAGCCTGCGACAGTTCTCGTCAGGACAGCGTCTCATCAACCATCTTCACGAGCTCCAATAAACAGTATATAGTCAACTATTAAAAGGTATGTACTAGCAGCTACTAGCAAAAGACCCAACGCTTATTGTGTCTCATCACCGAGGCCTCCCGGCGCGCTTGCTCCAGAATGTCCACGTGCTGCATGTCCTCCGCTAGTGTGCGATGGGGCCGGTGATCTTGAGAGGTCAATGATGTGACCGAAAGACAACACCAACCCCAAAAACATACCTGCTGTCAGGCGCACTGCCTTCAAAAAAGAACTCATACCTCGGATCCCGTCAAAGCCCTGAACAAATCCTGAGGTCGAGTCCGAAAGCAGAGAGCTCGAAATGGACTATCGCTACTGAGCATCATCGGTTGATGACCTTCACCTCAAGAGCTGTCTCGTTCTGATGCAGTTCCAGTTCCACTGCCATTACAGCATTACAACAAGGTAACCCTGAGCCCTCAGGTCGCTCCGCATCACTGTGCTCTTGCACAGACTGCGACAGCAGCTCTTGCCTTGCTCTGCAGACAGGGGATCTTTGGATAAATCACCGTTGGATTGGTTTATATGTATATATATATATATACAAGCAACATGCAATACTGAGCCACCCCTTGCGGCGGTTGCGAGAATAGTTTGCCTATACGGCCTCGCGGCTGGCGTTGGAGGGTGAGGGTCACGCGCTGAGCTATTGTCATGGCCGTCTAGGCGAAATGCCCGAGGCCCTAGGCGCAGAAAATTGCCCAAAGACTTCACCCTGCCCCCAAACAGAAGTGCGATCACCCCAAGCCCTAAGCCCTACGAAAAACTCTAATCCCTAACCCTGAACCTTAACCTGCTGTGAGCCACAGCAAGGGCCCCGGCTCAGGGGGCTCGCCCGGACCTTGGGCGCTTCGGCTTCCATGCAAAACTTGTGCGGATCTTGCAGATCTGATCGGTCCGATTCATGCAACGGCGCACGCATGAGCATGAAAGCCAGGTGTGGAGGGCTGCGAAGGGTGTCAGGGCTCTTTGAGACAAGTC
Organism: Symbiodinium sp. CCMP2592; assembly: GCA_905221615.1. Classification (NCBI taxonomy): domain Eukaryota; class Dinophyceae; order Suessiales; family Symbiodiniaceae; genus Symbiodinium; species Symbiodinium sp. CCMP2592. The sequence goes on along the minus strand of CAJNDT010001868.1, from coordinate 600,055 downwards.
AAGTCCAGCCCCATCCCACACACACCACATGTTCCCAACAAGAGACCGGGTCTGGGTTACTGAGGCTACTGAGACTGAAAGAACCAAACTGCCCCGAGGCTTCCACTTTGCTGGTCTCCGCCTTGCGAGATGCTGGAATTGGCGGAGGTTTAAAAGGCTTACCCGTGAGGGTTCATGTCTTCAATTTGCCTGATCCTGAAAGGAGAGTCCTCATATGCTGAGTTGGAGTGTTGGTGGTTTGGGCGTGAGGTCAGTGCTGCGAGCTTAGATGGACGAGGTCCGGTGCCCAACATGAGAAGCTCCAACCTACGAGAAGCGTGCAATGATCTACCCCTACACCTCTACAGTCGACACTCCACGCCTCCCCGGAAAACCATAAAACTGGGCGCAAAGTGGTGGATTTTTCCAGCAAGTACCCATCTAAAGCCCCAAATGCCCAGACCTTGAACCTACAAAGGCCGAAACAAAGGCCATAATAACTACACTAATTCACTAGCTCACTGGAGTTTTGTGGGTGAGCAAGGAAGCATAAGGAATGATTCTACTTGGTCTTCCGACAGCGAAATGTAAGCAGCGCACAGAGCGCGAACCCGCCCACGTTCCGGCAGGGGGAAACCCGAAAATTTGTGCCCCAACACCCCGTTGCTAGAATTGTCATGATTACGATAGCTGTTCTTGTTATTGCCTTTGACGAGTATTCCTATAACGAATATGAGTTCAAGCTCTGACGTCTGACGGCATTCCGGGCCTGGCATGATTCGACTCGCTCTGCTCTGGTGGCCCTCCCTTTGGCTTCCACTTCTCACTTCTGAGCCAAGGGTGGAACCCTACCACAGGCGGATTGGTTCTCAACTGCAATCCATACACCCCCCCCCCCCGTAAGGGCTTTCGCGTAACATGTATGACTGCGTCAGCCAGGGCTCCAAACTTGGCTCCTTCGCTTCTTTCACAACGTTGCCGGAGGCAGTGCGGGATCCCGGCAACAATGCGGGTCCGAGAATTGGGTTGAGGATTTCTTGTCTTGGGAGTGGGATTTGGTGACACCACGGCACTTGGAGCCTGATGTGGAAGCATCCGGTCCTTGTAAGATCCTCTGAAAGTATTCGATGTTGTGGTCTGCAGAACCGTAAACCTCTCCCTGCCAGGTTCAAAGCCAGAAGCCTGAAATCCCAGAACGCCAGAGCAGGCAAGACTGGACTAGACAAGCATGCAGCTTTTCACGGTCTGCTCCTACGAGTAGCTCTGTGCAACCGAGTCGGTGAGAAGCTTCCAAGATCAAGACACCACCTCTGCCTTCCGGGAAGGCCTTTCAAGGATTTCTTTCCGCTGCCCCAGCGCAGGGATGCGGGCTTCGGGTTTACACATTACAGGCTCCAGGCACAGGGCTCCGGGGCAAACCTTGGGTTTAAAGTGAGTTCGGGACTTTGCATCTGGGGCTCCCGTGAGGGGTTCAAGGCACAGGTCTTGACCTAGGGAATGAAGGCCATCAGGCCGGAATAACTATGTGCGGAAAACGCCTTTGTACACGGCAGGGGCGAGAATGATTCACAGCCGACCAGCCAGGAACAGTTTGACGGGAAAGCAAAAGCTAGACAGCACAGGGCAGCATTAACTCAAGCATCGCCTTCGCTCCAAACTCAGAGAGCACTGAATGCAATTCCGGGCATTGGACTTTGAAGTCCACCACGGAACACAGAGATGATCAGCCTATCAAGACTAGGGCCAAGAAAGGATGGAACTAAAAGCTACAGCAAACGATGGCACTTCAGAACCACAACAGTAACAGTAGGCATCGAAGTCACAGCAGCCATAAAACCAAGAGAAAGAAAACGGACGCGAGATTTGACGCCTGTAGCATTCAACCCTGAACCCCCAAGCAGGGTCCTGTTCCTGGCGGGTCTGGCGACCGAAACCGTCATCGCCCGGGTGCATTTTCGAGCATGCGTGAGACGTCCTCCAGAAGAACACGGAAAACCTGCAAGGAAGGTTGAGACTGTTGCGCGGGGTTGGAGCTTCAGGTAATTCAATAGTTTTGGGGAGGAGGGCCGAGGTTTGACACAGGTCTCCGGATTTTGGGCCGAATTTAAACGCCAAATAGTAAATCTTGGAAGTTGGTCGTCCGGGGCAGTGCAAATTACAAGGTGCTCAGTGCTGGCCTCCACTAAGTCGTCCCGGCAAGAGCAGCAGTGTTGTGGTCGTCGACGTTGTGACGCAGTGGAGGTTTGTAGTGGCGGTGGCGGCGGCGGCGGCGGTGCGGGTGGGGGTGGGTGGGTCTGGTAGTGGCAGTGATGGTGGAAGTGGTCGCAGTAGGTTGTAACAACAAAGGTACAGAAAACCTCACTACTGTAGCAGGCAATGCAATGACAATAGCAGCACGATTCGAAACGGTACTAGACAATCGTAATAGTCCTCTCCTGCCTCCCCGGACCTTTGTTCTTGCCAGGGACGGTTGCGTAGCCGGCTCCGCCTCAGCCGCCGTCTCCAACACGGCAGGGGCAAACGCATCCTGCTTTTGATGCACACCTCTAAGCCTCTTTTTCCCAGACGCTTGCTTTTGTCTCTCCCCGGTTGCAGGCCTTCTTTTCCTAAACGCTTCTGGCTCTCCTTCCGCAGGTCACACATTTTTACGCCTCTTTTCGGGTATGCTTCACTATCTCCACAGGGCCAAGACTCTTTCCCACACGCTTCTTTGCCTTTTTGACGGGTCATGCCATGTCAGGCCTCTTTGCCCAGACGCGTCTGTTTCTCGCTGCACAGATCTGATCTGGGCCCTGGTCGAAACTTTAAGAAGCTGTGTTTGCATTTGTGCCTCGACAAGTCATGAGAATGGAAGCTCCTGCACAGAAGGCCCAGAAAGTCAGGACTCTCCACCACGTTTGTGAAGGGCAGGAAACACAAGTTCAGGAACATGTTGTCATTATACACATATCCCAAGAAAGCCGAGCTGCGCGATCAGCATCGCGATCTGCCAGGCAGGGCACGGCTTGGCTTCAGAGCTGCTTGGTGTGAGTCGGATGATAAGCCACGACGGAATTATCGAATTTTGGCGCTTGCAGTTTTGGGAGAAAGTTGCGTTGAGGGCAAACAACAGAAAAGTCTTTCCAACCATATCCTGTGGTTCCATCGGAGAACGGCAAATTGATTGGCCAACGTATCTAGCATCAGTCGAGACGGCTTCACTATTTCGGTGCTGGTGATACCCGTGATGTCGAAAAGAAGAAGAAGAAGAAGTCCACGTACTGGAACAAAGGCCACAGGCCGCAAAAATAAGAGATCATCACAGGCCCCCCCTGTGACAGAAAGGGAGAAACGAAAGCCGTTCGCGGACATTTCATATTGGTGATCTTGCCATGGTCTTTTCCGGCATTTGCAGGAAAGCGATGATAATGTCACGCCCTCCCTACTTTTATTGAAACCCTGCAAACCCTTTAGAGACTCCAGGAATCCTCTTGTGAGGCCTCCTCAACTGCCCAAAACTCCCAAGGCATGCGAAAGTCTCTGCACCCGCTCTGATCTTAAGGATAGGGTTCTCTCGGGTTCAACGGCTGAGCCCAAGAACCTGAACCCAGGAAAACTTCCGTGGTGCGGTCTTTTGGATCACATGTGGGGATTCTTTTCAGAAACTCCTTCCGTCTAATTGTCCTTTGGGCTCAGCGCAAAGCACAACAACAGGCCCCGTCCGTAATCCATCGGAGCCAAGTTGAACACGGAAGACCGCAAGTTACTTTAGAAGGGTGTCTTCTAAATCAGTGCGTTTCTGAGCCTTTCAAAACCGTCCTAAACCCTAAGATCCTTCAGGTCAAACCTGAAACCAAAAACAGAAAACCGAAAAGTCTGCCTGGCGGGTCAAAGCGGACTCTGCGCCGGCCAAGTTCGGAGATGCCTGGAATGCATACAATGAATACATGTACACATATAATATATGTGTGCACATGCATGTGTATGTATGCATATATATATATATATATATATACCCGCACTCCTTTCGGTCTTGATGGCGCTCCGGATGGGTTTTTGTGTTCCAGGCTTGTCCTTGTGTATATACATATGCATGTGTGTATGTATATTATATATATACAGACATGCATACAGACATACACACATACATACATAAGTTACATAAGGTATGCACGCGTGCAGTCATGCGTGTCACTATGTATGCATGCATGAATGTGCAAGTGTGTAGGCACGTACCTTTGTTTGTCCATCTATTCTGATGCACATAGCATAGGCTCTTGGTTGATGTTCACACGTGTAGGAGTCAGAAGCAACTCGGTTCATGGAATGAGAGGTCCCCCAGAACATCCCAGCCCTCCGCCTCAATCACGGCCGGAACCAGGCCAGCCGGGACGTGGGGCAGCGGCCCTGCGGCAAGCCGCTTCTGAAGCTCGGCTTCTGAGATCTTTGTACGGGTGCATGTTCTCTGACAGACTGTTCTTGAAGGCTTTCTTCTGCATGGCACTACAGGTTCTTAGCTTTGGCATGGAGGGCTCAAGTTTCCGGCAACTTCACCCCGCTTCCCCTTCCTTGAATTGTGCATCTACCATTCCCCACCATCGCAACACGGATTATGCGTTATGCGAACAAAACAGTTGCAGCACATCCGTTTGAAGTGGCCGTCGTGACCCTGTTGTAGCTGGGGCCAAAGAGGGGGTACTCAAACAGCAGCACCTGCAACGTCGTTGTAGGCGTTTTCGATGACCGTGCGATGCCTCGAAGGTCCATGGTCTAGACTTAGGGATTCAGGGTGCAACTGTTCAGGGTTTAGGAATTCATTTACTGTAAGGTTTAGGTTAGGATTCGGGTGTAGCGAACGGCGCCTGCTGCTCCTCCCACTCCTCCTCCTCCTCTTCCTCGCTAGTCCTCCTCCTCCTCGGACCTCCTTTAGATCTCTTGTTGGCATTATTCCAGTGACCACTCGCTACTAGTCTGAAGAAGACTTCTAAGGCAAGTGCTCCAGAACCAGGTGGGCAGCGGAGGCGGCGCCGCCTCCGAGTCTCTTAAGTTGGCTCATGGGAAACCTCCAATGCCTCGGGTTTAGGGTTTATAGGGTTCAGGGTTTAGGGTTTAGGGTAGTCCCCAGACCCCGAACCCCCCAGGCCTCCCGCAATGTCCAAGGCCACCTGCGCGAATGGCTCCGTCACACCGAGGCTTAGCCGCAGAGCCTCGGAAGCTTCACCCAACAAGGTGGAGGGTCTCTAGAAGGGCGACCTTCTACGAGTATCGCATGAAGCCTTGCAAACTCGAGCTTTTCAGTCTAGAATGACTCACAGAAGAAAGTAGATCAGAACCCCAACAGCCTGCACTTCAAGAAGCCGAACTACTCGTTACACCACCAGTACTCTACCCCAACACTAGCCCCAAAAACCGTAATAGCCCATGTATCCCAACTTTAAACAAACAAGCTACCCAGCAAACACAATACCCTCACCAGCCGTACAAAAACAGCGACAATAATGAAAAGAGAAGATTTGTGAGGAACCACCCACACTACAATTACCCCTCTATCTAATTTTGAACCCAATAACTTGCCATGGCAATTTGCGGAAAAGAATGGAGGAGTGAAATAAATTTGAATACTAATACTCATGGGAATACTAAAACAAGAAGTAACAGTAAGAAATGACAATAACAGTAATACTAAATATAGATATATATATATATATAAATATATATATATACATCCAACTTTCCTGCCAGGAGGCCGCCACCTGGCTCGAACGCTGCTCGGCGCTGCGTGCGGCCCGGCGCCCGGTCCTGGCCGCGGGCCCGGGCGGAAGGAAAAACGCGATGGCGGCTTGTGATTACGATTATGATCATTACTCTGATTCTTACTACGGTTTTGACAAAGGATATTGTGATGATCTTTCGCTCTTATGTAGATTATTATGCTTACGGCTATGATAATTTGCTAGCGTGGTTGTTATGCTGCCTGTTAGTACACATTTTGAGCGCGAAGTTTTCAGAGTGATCAGAGTAGCCTTCTGCAACCCGGGACCCTTCGTGATGCTAGCGGATCTCGAAAACCCATGACAAAAGCAAACGGAACCTCCACAGCGCAAACTCTAATCGCATGGTTTTCTGGGTCAGGCACAGATTTCAGGCAATGCATGAAGCCCCATCGCACCTGCTGCCGCCCTGTGGCTGCAGCCTCCTGATCTTCACTGGCAACTTCCGGCTTTCAGGATTGGGGCCTCGGGAGGGGGGCCTGGGGGCCTTTCGAGCGCCTAGCAAGCCCCTAAACGACAGGCCCCTAAACACCGGAACCAAGTCTGTGCTCAGGCCCCCGCGTCCGGCTACGGCGGCCGCCTTCACTCCCTGGACCAGATTACAGCTCGCACTCGGCTTGGTGCTCGTTTTGGGACACATGAGATGTACCTCTGTGCCCTTTCTTCAGTGTCGTACGCCTTAGACAATTTCACTTATGCGACCTTCAACGAAGAGAACCAAGGTGCACGGGTTTGTTGGCGGTTGGTGCAATCATAGGCTTTGATACTACCGTCACGAGGATGGCGATGATGATAAAAGGTGGTGGTAAAGGTATTGGTGATGGTAGAGGTGATGGTGATCGTGATGGTGATGACGATGCTGGTGATGCTTATGATGATGCTGATGATAATCGTTATCATTAGAGTCATTAGAGCTAAGCGGTTGATCAACTTGCGACCCCCTGGCTCCGGCAGCGGTTGCTGTCTGCTCGAAAAGATACGTACTTCTATCCGGCAGTGATAACCAGCATGCCACCAGAAAAAGCTGACAGAACCTCAACCCGAGAACAGAAACCGGAACAACCTGAACTGATCCTACGAACATGGTGATCCCCTGCCTCTGCTACCACGGGAGGACCTTAGGTCAGACGAGCCATGGGGACGCTCTTGGCGGCCGCATTTTGGGTCTGTTTGTGGGGGCTATGTGGTGTGGTGTTGCCCACGTCCCCTGCCTCCCATGGTCGTGGTCCCTTGGACCCACTCCACCGAGCCTCCTGTGGTGTGGTGTGGTGAGTTTGGGTTGTTTAACCCTCACCCTGTGATGTGGCGGTGGGTTTTGGGGTATTGAACCCCCCCCCTCCCCACTGTGGTTTGGTGTGGTGTGCTGTGGTGGTGGGGTTGGGTTGTTTAACCCCCCTCGTCCTCCTGTGGTGTAGTAGTGGTGGGTTTGGGGTTATTTAAGCAAGCATAAGCTAACCCCACATCTTATGCCCTATACCAGTTATGGAGTTGGGTAGTTGCTTTGGTTTTGGGTTGTGTTTTGGATAATTGTAATGGTTTTGGTGCGTTGCTTTGTTTCGGGATTGTTGTATTGATTGTTGGGAGGTGCTTTGTGTTTTGAGGGATTTAAGGGTTGAAGTGTTAGGCGGTTTGAGAAATGGGGTGAAAGTGTAGGGGGGGTATAGGGCATAAGATGTGGGGCTAGCTTATGCTTGCTATTTAACCCCCCTGTGGTGTGGTGAGGTGCGCTGTGGTGGTGGGTTGCGGGTTTCAGGTTTACTGTTTAACTCTCTTCCCCCCTCCTTGTGGTGTGGTGGTGGGTCTTGGGTTTAGGGTTTGCATTTGCCACCACCTGTGGTGCGGTGGTGGGTTCTGGGTTATTTAACCCCCCCTCTCCCCACCTGTGGTGTGGTGAGGTGTGCTGTGGTGGTGGGTTGTGGGTTTCAGGTTTACTGCTTAACCCTCTCCCCCCCTCCTTGTGGTGTGGGGTGGGTGTAGGGTTTGCACCCGCAGCCCCCCTATGGGTGGTGGGTTGTTTGGAGTTTAGGTGTATAGATATGAAAGGGTCTAGGGTTGAGGGTCAGCCGCTGGGCGCTGCGCAGACCGAAACCATGGATCATCCAGGTGAGTGTCGCCACTTTGGACACGCCACGAAGTTGCATAGTTTCAAAATCCACAACACTCACGAACATCGCGGGTTCGGGGGCCCATCCCTGTGACTGTTGGCACTTTTGAGACAGCAGTGACCTCACTCGCAGCGCCAACGAGCAGGCTCATTCTACATGTAGTCTCCCGTCGGCTTTGTGGTCTTCATGGTCTTCGCAGATTGCATGCGCTGCTTATTGTGATTCGGATTCTCCCATTTGGCCGCTAGGGGGCGCGGCCTACGACAAAGAGAAAACTATGCCAGAGCTCCCGTTGTTCCAACATACAACATGATCCTCTGCATTGCCAGCTACTTTCTCATTCCGGCCATACCTCTTTCTCAGTTACAATTAGAATAGAGCCGCTTGAACTTCCATGCTGGTGATGCCTCCGAGAGTCGGGCCGGGAAGCTGTGAAGCACCGATCGCTTACAGACACTTACCATATGGACTCCATGTCGACTATGCCCACTCAGCTGCTGCATGATCATCCAAGAAACGACAGGACAGGTGAGCGGCTACCAAATCAACTTGTTCTCGGGGGGATTGTCTTTAATGTCGAGCATCTCCTTGTTTATTGCAGTAGTGGCTTCTACAGTGTAAGGGCGTGTCTGCCTGTGGACCCACGCAGACACATTGCCCGTCCCCCCGCTCATCCATGCCCGCCTGCATCGCGTGGTGTTTTTGTTCACTAAAAGGCCTCGCTTCCTGAACAGATGGCTTCCCCCTTTTCGCAGTATTTTCTTTGTATTAGTTGCTTCTCTATTGATTTAGTGGAGAAACGCCTTTAAGTCTGGATGGCGCTGACGGTTGCAAAGACACGGAGCTGGCGCATTCGAACGAATACAGAGGTTAGTGGCGTTTGAAGTGCTGAGGCCGGGAAAACAAGATCTGGCATGTTTGGCGCTGTGTCGGTTTCTTGAATAACCCTGTGGCAGCGGTGGGGTGTGCCAGTGTTCAGGCTCGAAACAATTCGGATCATGCTTAACTTCCTTGCGATCCAAGAAGCATCGACGCTGTTGTTGGCGTCGATTCCTGGTGGTTCTTGGTGTCGCATGTAAGTGTATCATAACAGCCCTTGTAGATATTTTTACATGGAATACGAAGCTTCATGAATCCTGTAGCATGCAAATGTGCACAGGAAAGCAAACCGCCATGAAACCTGTAGCTGTCGCATGAATCACAGGTACGTGTACACATGCATGTTCCCATACACAAGCATGTATGCACTCGCACATAGAAAGAAAGAGTTGAATCAATCTAGCTGCCATACATACATATGTATGTGTGTATATATATATATATATATATAGATTTATGCATGTATTTTACATATGTATATGCATATGCACACATGTATATAACTGTGTATATAACTATGTAGATAATTATGTACATACATACCAACACACATGCAAAGATACACTCATACGTAGATACAGATGGATTTATGTACCTCCTGACAGACAAACAGACATACAGGACATACAGACAGACACTCGCAAGGCGGGCAGGCGGGCAGGCAGGCAGATAGGCAGACTCTGCAGTTGGCTGGATACGGTGTCTCTCTCGCATTAGCTTCCAGATCCCATGCAACTCTTAGGCGCCTCCTCAGTAAGCTCGCTGATCTTGGTGGATCCCTGCGCTGCTCAAGATCTCTGCACTGCTGCGACATGTCGAAAGACTACGAGGTGTTAGCTTGCGGCGCTTCCAGCAGCCTGCGATGAGACGCGATGATGATCATCACATTTCTCTAGCATCAATCCTCCCGGCCATTATGGCCTGTCTGAACAAAGCATGTGTGTCAAAGAAACTTGCCAGCAAAAATCACCATAACTTCCTGCACAACTCAAGGTCGAGATGAGCATTACGGATTTAGAAGCTGGAGCTAGGTTGCAGAGTGCCCGTCCTCACACAGCTAGCCGATTTTTCGCTGTAGCCCAAGACGTCTGCGAAACGTGCGTCTCAAGAAAAGACTCTACCATGCGACATTCCACATGTTCAGTCGATTCATGTACTGCATACAGGAAAAGACGTGAGGACTGTCACCACGGATGATAGAAACAGACGAATATTTCTCACGGATAATGCAACTGAGTATCACAACGAAACAAACATCGAAACAATATGTGATTTTGCAGGGTTGCCACATGTCATGTCTTAAGATCTGGCAGAGCGCAGTGTGCCTTGGAAGGGGTTGCTCGCACAGTTGAATCTTCACAAAGCTGAGGGCTCAACGGAAGAGAACCGAATTTGGCCCAGTTAAGCGTCATGTCTATCAGAGTTGGCCTTTTCTCGGGCGGACAGCAAACTCAAAAGACTTTCAAACTGAGGTCATCGTCGGCTTCTGGCTTCTGCTCACCGGACCAATCTCAAAGCCGATTTAGACCGGGTTATGCGCGTGTGCTATCAAGGCATTGAGGACCCCAAGCAATAATGTGTTCAAACACCCGGGCTCCTACATTAAGTACCATTCCAAGCTCTTTCGCGTAGAGTGCCTGGCCCTCCTTCCGCGCCAGGGCCGGGCGCCGGCACGTTGGACAGCGCGTGGCCTCCGTAGGGATCTTGCTTCTGGGAGTGTCCGAGAATGTACAGCTCAGAAGCACGAAGACTGACAATGATCATCATGTTGAAAGAAGGATTCTGCTTTGGCCGCACCGGGTTTGGGGTATTTATGGGTATTTCCACATTTCCACGCTGCCAGTGACAGTCGCCACCAGTGTGGGAAAGTCGAGTGGCTACTGTTCAAGAAGACTTTGCATCTGAGTTGCCTGTGAAAGGCTATGCCTTCAGGGCTTTGGATTCTACAACTCTTGCAGAAGCCTGATCCAGACTGTGGGCGGTTTCGGTTCTGCCCGGCTTCGGTGCAGGGTCTGAGAAAAACAAGACGCAAAGGACTTTGGGCTTTTCAGATCCCACGGCCCAGGCACGCAAGCCTCCCTCATGGTACGTGCCCAGTGCTCCAGGCAGGCCGCGTGGAAGACGTGGTTGCACTTCGGCAGCGGCCTCGGACAGAAGCGTCAAGACTGTTGCGAGGAGAGGACTCTCGCAGTCGTCCATAAGTAGGTCGGCAGTAGACGACGTGATAAACATGATGACGAAGACTGAGTGGCGGCTATGATGACGGAGAGAGTGCAAAGACGATAATAATGATGATGATGATGATGATGATGGTAATCATGGTAATGGGGATGGCGGTGGCGGTGGCAGTGGTGGTGATGATGGTGATCCCGGCTATGGTGCAATCGCGATGGCGATTCTGAGGCTATGGTGGTAGTGGCTAGCTCGATTGCGAGCCGTATGCTTCTGGTGCAGCCACGGGTATTGAGGATCTTTCAAGCTACAATCAGATTATCACGAAATCCCTGCTACCAGTGTGAGGAACTTGCAGAAACATTGCCATGACATTCACACAAGCACCGTAAGCGCCGCGTCGTTGCTACCACTGCTTTCGCCACTGTAGTCGTCTCTGCATGCTTCGTTTAGTCTTGCGAACACTACTTCGATGCAAGCTACGCGGCTCCGTCCAATACTGCTGCAACTAGTGGCAACAACTGATGCTGCTGCTGTTGACCCTGCTGTTGCTGCTGCTGTTGCCGCAGCCACTGCTACTGCCACTGCCACAGCTTCTGCTTCTGCCCTTACTACTACTCCTGAACCTGCTACTGCCCCTACTCCAACTCCTGGTCCTCCTCCTCCTCCTACTACTACTGCTGCTGCTACTACTGCTACTGCTACCGCTATTGCCACGGCCAGATCGGGACTGGGAGGCCCGAAAAAAAAAACACAGCATCACTCTTAGTTGATTGGTAAGGTGGAACGTTTGGAACTTGGAGCCGGGCTGACGGCTTGTGATGCTTACCGTTGCTGCCGTGCTGATTAGCGTTCTGGTATTTGCTATTGCTGCATGATACTCCCGCGCTGGCGCCTCACACGATCTCCCGGTTTAATCTCGTCCTGGCCGGCGTGCCCGGTTAAGGACTGCATCTGTCTACGGGCCTACAGTCATGAGAAGGAACTTGACAGGTGGACTTTGGTTTCGGAGGGAGCACACTGTCACTTGCCAAAGCAAGAAGGGAGAACAACAACGCCCTTAACAGGCACAGCTGCTCAAAGAGTGGAGCAACAGCGACACTATCACCGAGAACGGCCAGGAGCAGGGGGCGACAAGGGAGAAGCCAAGAGGGCTGAAACGATTCCTGCTATGATTGGCAAAATATCTGCTGCAAGCGTGCATGTCGCTCAGAAGATGCATGCCTGACACACAACGCAAACTCGCTCATCGTACCTGTGACAAGGCGTGCAGTTCTGGCATGTTTGGTGGGCAAGTTCTGTGACCGGCTTCCAGCTGCAATTCGGCACAACTCAATCAGCATGACATTCCCAGAAGCATCCTTTCCCGATGGGGCACGAGATTTCCAGTGGCGTGAGCCCGGGGCCTTCGGCGCCTTCACAGCAGTGTGAAGGAACCAACTGTTGGCCTAGAAGGACCTCGGTTAACTACGGCCCTACGGGTAAAATCACACAGCTGCACCCTCATTCGACGTTCCGGCCAGTCTATTTCGTGCTCTCGTCGTCCTGGTGACGTGTTTCCCTGGTTGGAGAGGATGCAACCGACCCTACATCCCAAAACGACCAAAGCAAGAGATGCCGCTTCGGACCCCGCCTGCCGCCGGCGCAGCCCCCTGAGGCCTGCAGCTAGACTGCTCGTACTTTCGGGTTCGCATGGACCGGGTGATGGCGACTGTGATGGTGATGATGAAGGTGGTCGTGGTGATGATAAGGCTGATGAAACTGTTGACGACGAGGAGCAGCAGGACGACTATAACAGGAAAGAGGACACGTAGGAGGTGGACGACTTCGAGTTTGATGTCTCGCTTACGTACTCGTGTCCTGCGGATGTGCTTGCTGTCTTGTTTTTGAGTTGCCACCTTTTTTGGCTCTCGTGCCTCGTGTATAACAACAACCATCCACTGGTTTCGAGAAACTGGCTGAACTGACATCCTGACACCTTCAACTGCCTCAAACACTTCTGCCAGCTCTGCCACCCCAAGCGCCGGGCAGCGGGAGCGACGGAGTCACGCCTGCGAAGGGCAGAGCATCGTGCAATATGATATGATATGAAAATATGACATGACATGATATGATGCACATGATATATCATAACATAGCATAACATAACACATCATAAGAGATAATATGATACAGCTGTGTGTAGCAAACATGTAGCATAGCTCAGAAGGGCCGCTTGAAATCCTAGAGCTCGCATGTCATCGCTCCGTTCATGTGCGTGTTTTAGCACGGTATGAGTACGAAGGAAACGGAGACGGCCAGAGGCACGCCAGAGTATTTTCTCAGCCCTGACTGGTCTCCCAAACGCTGCGCTTGCCTTCGAAAGGGTTTCGGTATCCACATTTCTTCTACTCGCCTCCGCCGCCGAAAAAAGCAAAAAGTCGTCGATGGCTGTCTGAAACAAGGACGCAGTTAACTATGTGAGGGGCCGAAGCATTCGAGCCGGTTGAGCGACTCAGTCCGGCTTCGCTTGAAGCCGAGAGTCTCCGTTCCTTGCTGTTTGCTTCTTCAGTTTACTCTTTCATACTCTGTCATATCCATTTTGCTGCAAGCTTTCAGAAAAAAGAGTTGCTTTTTGCAGGCTTGGAGGATGGAGTAGCATGTCTACGTACTGTCGTCGCTAGAACTCCAGGGCTCTCATACTGCTCTGGGTGCTTGTTGATGAAAGTCTTTGGGTTCTGACAACTTCAGTGCACCCCGAAGGTGCCTGAATCCTCGCCCAGACCACCGTTCGTGGGCATGACGATGCCAGGAGAGGCTTGTGCAGTCGCAGCTGCCGCCGGTGGCGCCGGTGGTGGCTGGGCCTCGACACGACTTGGCCATGACCCGATCCCTGAACACTTAACTCAATCTTCAGAATCTCAGCCACAAAAGATGACATTTGGAGGATTGAATGCTTGAGCACCACATCGGCAGTCGTGGCGACGCCCTTTACAGCGGCCGATCTAGCTCCGGGCTCTACGGCAAAAGTTACAACGATAACTCCAGGCTTCCGCCAGCAAACGTCACCTCAACTCACCTGGGTCCCTGGGCCAGCCGTACACCACACAGGAATTGCCTGCTGCAGTGCAGAGACACAGAAGGACAGGAAATGCGGCCAATACGAAGCTCAGTTGTTCAGGGGTTTCCGGAAACCGCCCTAAACCAAGCCAGACAACACTCCACCACCTCGTTCGACCTAAGGTAGAGAAGCTGATGAAGCCCGACTGCCGCCGTCTGCGAGACCCCTCGAGGCCTCCGGGAGTTCTGCGCCTGGGTGCCCAGGCTGAATCCCAAGAGAACCAGCAGCGCCTGAACAGGGCTCCGGCCATGGTGACGTGGTTTCGGCGCAAGGCGGCAAGGCCGGGTGAGGGTGACGTTTGATTGCAAGTTGTACATTACAAGGAACTGTTCTTGTCATGGCTGTCTTTCGTGCAGCGTCTCGTGCTCCTTCTCATCACAGCGGGAGTCGAGCCTCGTGAAACGACTCCGGCAGGCTGCCAGGCCTGTTGATCCGGCGGAACCAGAGAAACACACTTGCAATGTGCTTGAATGGCGGATCTTTGGAGAAACGTGGGCAGAAGAAGCCAGAAGAGCACAGTCACAGTCCACGAAGCTTGGGTGCCCGACCCCTGCTCGTTGTCGCTGTCCGACGACAGGCTCTCCCTCAGCAAAACAGGACATTCGAGTCCACTGCATCTCTGCAATCTGGGCCGGCCCATCTAAGCATCGAAGCTCTACTCTCACATGATCCGTTTTCTTGTAGTATAGCCAAACTGAACATGGGACAGCTCGAAGCAACAAACCATGTTCTGGGCGTTGACTTTGCCGCTCCGAAACAGACCATGCTCAGGCTGAGCCCTGTCAACCTTCTTGAAACTCGCCCCAGAACCTTTATTGCATGGAGCCTCCGAGACCCCGCAGAGACGAGCCTCAGCATGCCTCACCCCCGCGAAATTGTTTGCGTTCTACCAGGCTTACCAATCAAACACAAGTTCTCTGCTTGCAGCACCTGGAAACGCCCAGACCGGAGGATTAAAGTGGGTATGTGAACATCAACTGCTCAAGATTCTAGAGCTGATAAAATACTGACGACAACAACAACAGCAGCAGCAGCATCACCAGCAGCAGCATCACAAACAGCGGCAGCAGCAGCAGCTGCAGCAGCAACAAGAATGATTGACAGTCAACAGAATCAGCATAGCACAACGGAAAACAGCAAAGGCCAACATCAGTAGAATCAAGAACAGCAACATGCTGCCGCTACCACCATTAGGACGACAGCGACGGCGGCCACAGCCATGACTGTTTTGTTTTCTGCCTGTGCTTCTTCTTCTACGATTCTACGACTCCTCTGCCGACATACAAGCTCAGGGCCCTTGATTGATGGAGGAGCCGAGGTCGGCCCCAATGTTCCTGTGCCGCGGGCTCAAAGGGGCTGAGCGGCTTTACAAAGCTCTTGGGGAAGCATCATCAGATGATAGACTTGGATCATTCCACACCACAGGCCTCGCCCGGCGCTGTGCCAAGGCCCTCTGCCACCGTGAGCGGAGGTGCAGCCTGCCAAAGGATCAAACGACGGTGTGAAGATGTCGTTTTGTCGCTCTTGGTCTGGAGCCACTAGCAAGCTATGCGGGAGAACTGATGAAATACCAGGCCAAAGACTCGAGGCTTTCGTACCGACGCGTGTCTTCTGCTAACGAAAAGGAATGGCTTGGCCTCAAAAGAACGCTCCGGAGCAGCACCACACCTCCGTCAACACATCCATGGTTTGGGCTCACCGGCTCAGGGTTTTCAGCTTTGAGGTAGGTTTGATCGGCCGCACGTCACACTTACGTGACTCCTAGAGCACCTCCTTGCTTGCGGCGCAAGACACCAGCACCTCCCGTATTAACTTATGAGGCCACCGTCACTAGTCTCCACAGGGCACGTACCGGCAAATCCCGAACCGCATCCGTACATTCCGGGCTCCGAGACCTGAGACGAAGAGAAGGTACAGCAGCACGCTGTCCTCAGAGAAAGAGTTGCGAAAGCACAGGCCGTCCAAAACTGTGTGCTTGGTTGCAGGAGGAAGGAAGGCCCTTCAACCCTGCACCGATGCCTTAAAGGTGTCGGTGACCAGATTCATCACGTGCCTCGGCTTCGAAGCCCTTGCGACTGGCTAGAAGCAGGAAACAAGAGTGTATCCTCTCTCCCACTAGCAATCCTCGTCGCCGGCATCCTATAGGGAGTAAGTGAGTAGGTCGGAGGCCAGGTGAGTAGTTGATATTTCTATTCAAGATCTGCAAGTCAAGGGCGGTCAAGGTGCAGGGTGCCAATCCAGTCGGCAGAGAGGAGCACAGCCAGGACAAGAGCCTGGCACAGAAACTCACAGAACCTGACCAGTGGGGCCAGGTGGTTGTGATTGTGCTTGTTCAGTGCAGGGCATTTAGCGTGCAGCGGGGCATGTACTCCTGAAACATGGCTGGCCTGAGCCCCTTCCCTCGCCTGATGCAGCTTCTGGCTGGCCAGGCACGCACACATCGCGCAGAACTTGATGCTAATGAGGATGACACCTTCCACTGAAGCAAGCATTCCGAGCACCATCTCATCTCAAAGCCGTTTGACAATTGCGGATCTAAGCCTTCGGAATCTGGACGCAAGCAATCCAGACCAGGCCCACGCTGAAACCACTTCACGTAGTGCCGCCTCCGCAGACGAAGAGCCCGACCACGCCGCTCGACGGGATCTTCGGCAAACACAGGTCCATCTGGGCCCAGCTTCGAGAGTATGATTGTTCAGGGCCTATTAAACCCGCTTGGGAGTTCAGGGGTTCACCGGAGCTAGGCGCTTCAGGGAGCACTCAGGAAGGCTGAACGTTTTATGGAATGTAGGATCTCTTTTCAGGCTTTTGACCAGGACTCCCCAGTGGTAGCCAGATGCAAAACGCAGAACCAAAAAGACCAAACCCCGAAAGCAACAAGCCCAGAATACCCAATCTCCCGGACCGCCTGCAGCGAAAGCAGGACCATCGGCAACCCGATGAAAATCATCCGCGACAGAAGCCTCGAGACACTGTCGCGTTGCAGGGGAATTAGAAAAGTTGTCATCGCTGTTGGAGTAATAACAAAATCCAGTGTAGTAAGTTCGTAGTAGTGGCAGTAGCAGCAGTAGCAGCAGTAGCAGCAGTAGCAGCAGTAGTGGTAGTAGTGAGGAGTAGTAGTAGTAGTAGTAGTCGTCGTCGTCGTAGTAGTAGTCGTAGCAGTACCAGTACCAGTACCAGTACAAGAAGACAAGGGACCCGCAAAAGAAGGACTGACTACAAGTAATAGTAACAGCAGACTGTCTGCAACTCCATGTCGGCCCCAGGCCAATGAAGCAGCAGCGACGGGGAGAGCGGGCACCCCTGGCCAGGGCCAGATCTGAGGATCTGGCCTGGTTAAGGGCTGTAAGGGTTTCCGGCTCTCGGTGCAGAATATGACCTGAAGCCTCAAAAACCCTAAGCCTGGTGGTAACACACCTCAGGGATCTGAAAGCCGGCAAGCGCAGCAAACGTAACTGTGGCTCTCAATGCCGTCGAGGTCCGTGATCGAATAGTATCACGCATGCAACTGATGTCTATTCATCCTGTGCTGGCTCTGGTGGCTGTGGATGGAGAAATGGGAAATGGTGAAATGATGGAGAAGGCCTTC
The DNA here is from genome assembly GCA_905221615.1 of Symbiodinium sp. CCMP2592. Lineage (NCBI taxonomy): Eukaryota > Dinophyceae > Suessiales > Symbiodiniaceae > Symbiodinium > Symbiodinium sp. CCMP2592. The sequence continues at coordinate 582,481 of CAJNDT010001868.1, read as the reverse complement.
AGCAATAGCGGTGCTAGCAACAAGCTGGTAATTATAGAAATCAACAGCAACAGCAATACTCTCATTACCATGATAGTAGGAGGCGTAGGAGTAGGAGTAGGAGTGGTAGGAGTGGCAGCAGGGGCAGTAGTGGCAGTAGTGGCAGTAGTGGTGGTAGTGGTAGTGGTACTGGTCGTGGTCGTGGTCGCGGTCGCGGTCGCGGTCGCGGTCATGGTCGCGGTCGTGGTCGTGGTAGTGGCGATGGACGTGGTAACAGCAGCAGCAGCAGGAGCATCACCGCACCACTAGCAGGAATAATAATCAGGACAGCTGGCCATAGCCGGCAATAGCTGGCCATATCCCTTCCAGGGTCTCCATGCCGTCTCCGGGTCCCCGAAATTCAACAGCCCGACATCCCCAAGCTTGAACTGCACTTCTCTTGCGTTCAAAGGGGCTTTTGAGGCTTTAGGGGTGGGAGGTCTCCTTCTTGGCGACCTGAATGGCTTCAGCAATCCAGAGCTCTCTTTTTGCCACTCCTTCGGGAAGCGACTGCATCGCTGCTTCAGCGATGTCTCTAGCAACGGTGGCATGCCATGAGGGCACATCAAGTCAGGTGCTTCATCGACTTCCTTGAGGCTGAAGCTAAGGACTGGCAGATGTTCGTTTGGGGGCTAAAAGCAAGAAAAGGTGGTTTGACATATGCATATGCTAGTAAGACCGTATATAACCTAAAGTAACAATACTCGCAATAAATACAACCCACTTCACTATGACTTCTTGTGCGGTTTAACGTGCCACGCAAAGAGAAAGCCATCACATCGCATGGCCGGTAAGTCTGGGCACGGGAAGCTCTCTCACCCGGCTCAAAGCAGGGCACTCGTGCAGAAAACCCACCATGCTACTAGGGCTCAGCAGAGAGGGGCTGTCACTTTGGAAAGCTCCTCTATTCGGTTACCTTCTCTGTCGAATCCAGGCTTCGGCCTGGATTGCGTTGCGACAATTATTGACCGGTAGTTCTCTTCCTCGAGGAGCTGGGATTACACTCGGATTTGGCTGAGTGAGACGCAAGATGTACGATAACAAACAAAATTTCTATCGGGCTTCGCGGGGTGGGATCACGTCAAAAACAAGAACAGAGTTGCTCAATGACCGGAGTCATGATTCAGAAGTCAGTAGTGACCCAGTTTATGAATACGTACTGAGAATGCTACGACTAGCAACAGAACCTGGACTCCACAGAAGAGGCTCAAACACTTCCGGGATGCTTGGCCCTTGCATTCGCAAGGCACAGCCAAGGTACCCCTTGGTAAGCAACTTCGACTGCGCACTGCAGTGCCTTGTTGCTTTGCCGGGCTCAGGCCAGGTTACCCTTCGGGAAGTCGGGATAGAACTTGTTGACGTCGAAGTCACAGACCCTTCGGTGCTTGCACTTTTGCAAACATGGTACAACTACCTATCGATACATCCGTTGGACAAGAACCCTCCTGCGCAAAGAAAGCTGAATTACCATTCTTTACCAGTTGTTGTCGCTGTCAGTGCAATGGTCGAAGCTCACCCAAACGCCAGGGCCCGATACCCAGAAAGGTTTAGCTGTAAAATGTCTGCTGTTGCTGCTTCACGTTAATTTCTGGGGCACCCCTTCCGTCTCCAATAAGACCAAGCGGCGGATCCTCCAGGTAAGGCTGGTCGGGATACTTCTCGTTAAACTTGTCGAGTACTCGGTTGATGCGCCTCGCCGTTCTGACAGAGTGAAAACCTTAAAAGCCCTGAATGCTGACCATATCAATAGTAGTGAGAACAGCGCAAGCCCCACTCGTAGTTGCACGACAGTGCCAACTGCATTTCAAGGAAAGCAGTACAGCATGAAACAATACAGCACTACAACGAACAGATTATGAGGCTCTACGCGATGAAGACAGATCCTAGTCACGAGTTGCAAAAACAAGCAGGAGAAGTCAATTCATTCAGCTCAACAGGTAGCCGCCACAAGAACACGATGTCGTGTACTAGTCGTATGAACCGCAACAATGGCAAGTAACGATATTGCAACCTTCAAGCTATCGACCGGAAACAAAAAAACAAGAGACATCCCACCAACAGTAGCAGCAGTCGCTTCACCCCGAAGTTTCAAACCTCCGCCCTCCGCCCGCGAGCACAAAAATAGGGTGCCAAGCCCGATGTCCAACGCTGGCGGGCTTTTGGGGGTCTCGAAGGTTTCCAGCACTTTGGGGTCCTTATAATAAGGATCCTACTATTTAAGGTATTAGCTGAGGGTCCCCTATTTTCGGAAACTCCCACATGCAAGGATTCAAGGTACCGCCTTTTTACGGTCTGTCTCGGCGGCCTGTGGTTGGCCTCCGTGGAGTTCTTGTCGTCCCAGAAGTGCATCTTTTTCCCCTGAGGCTCCCAAGGAAACACTCGCCGAAACTCGGGGAGCTACACTCTGATTGTCGGCTCGAGGCCAGGCTCGCAGTTTCCGGCTTCAAGCTCGGACTATCGCCGCCAAACTGCACTACCGAATCCTGAGTGAAACCTTTGCGAAAGTCTGGAAACATGTGCCAGGTGGAGGCCATGAGATCAATCTGCAACAAGACTCATGCTGCCAAAACGATCCATGTCAAAACACACCCTTAAAATCTTATGGAAACCTTCTCAAAGTTTGTGCATCTCGGGTTCTGAGCTCTCAACTTGAGATGAGAGCAGAGCTGACGAAAGTGACTGAGGGGGGCGAGGAAAGCGATGTGAATAATGCAATGCTCCCCTTGTATGCTACGTTGCGAAATAGTAGATGCAATCAAGTTTCATAGAAGAATTGAGCACTTGCATTGTCATAAAATTTGAGCCTGTGCTGAACGGCGCACAGCCAAGATGGTCCCTCAAAAACGTTTGCTCCCCTTCCTACAACCTAAGCTTATCGATGCTGGCACTTGTCCACAACTGCTGACGCCTAGATCCCTAATAACCCCTGAACTCTCTTTTGTCCCAAAATCAAGTCTGCAAACAATTTCCGCAAGCTGCAAAGGAACTAGCCTTATCGATTGCGAGGACACCCGACCTTGTCCGAAGCACGGCTGTACTCGTAGCCGCCAGACTTCATCAGCGCCCCAAAATTGGGGATCCCTGTGAACCACTCTGCTACTCAGCTTGCAGCGTGTTTGCACACCATCATTCCGAGCTAACACTTAAACAGATGCTGGAGGAGCTGCATTCCAACTATCCGAAACTATCTGCGGCTCATGGTTGCGGGCATCTTCACACACTGCAACGAGTAACTGCACCAGATACCACCATGCTGGTAAGCTCTTCGCTGCCCTGTTTCAATTTGGGATCCGGGATAGCTTCGTCTTTCGTGTGTTGTGTCACCATACAAGTACCGACAATCAGAATCTCTCGGTTGCGGCCTTCCAGCTCGTCGATGGAGATCTCACCGACCTTCTTGTAGGTGTAGGTGCAGTCAAACGCACCCGTGGGCTCGTCGCCTTGCTCCAAGTACAGGATCGTCTTCTTCGCATGCTTAGTTTGTTTGTAGCTCAGGTTAACACTGACGATGCAGAACAAGAAGACGATGATGAAGATGAGGATGAAAACGAAGAAAAAGGTTCGTGATCATGATCATGATCACGATCATGATGATTGAGATGATAACAAAGATGATGAAAATAATGAAGAAGTTGATGACAACGAAGATGAATATGAAGATGAGGATGACGATGAGGATGGAGATGATGAGGAGGATGAAGATGAACATGAAGACGAAGGTGAAGGTGAAGATAATGATGATGATGGTGATGATTTTGATGATGATGATGTTGATGATGTTGATGATGATGATGGTGATGATGATGATGATTCGGATGATGACGGTGCTGGTGAGGAGAACGATGCCAGTGGCTGGAGATGATGACGATAAATCGAGAACGAAAGTTGACCAGGAGAAAGTAGAATCCAGTCGTTGCTGCTCCTAGGCAATTCGCACCTGTACTTACTGAATCTCAAAACGAAGCATTGAACTGCTGGCAAAGCCCGCACATTCACTCACTCTCCTTGCCTCCGCCCTCAAGTATGCGGCCATGACACCTTCCTTGCAAGCACCGCTTGGCTCTTTCCGCTCGCACTTGTGCGTCTTGCCCCAGAACCTCGCGTCACGGGTGTGATGATGTCTCAATCGGCACCTCTTGCGACGCAAAGTAAGTGAGACGGTACCCTGCTATCAAAGCGAAGCTGGGGGCAGGGCTTCTGAGAAGAGCAAGCACCCGGCAGGCTGTACCACATGGCATCTGGGCATGGAGAACAACCGTGGGGTGCTCAAGCATGTAGAAAAGAGGAAGCAGAACCGAAAGTGTCTACGAGAAAGCTGGGTGGCTTGCGAAGAACTGAAACAGCTCTCGCGATCAAGAAGATACCGAAGCTCCATGCGACGGTGGGGTTGCCAACTCCGAAGGTGCCTCTCACCAACCATTGCAAACCGCCATTCACTGAATGGATGTGACCTTCGGACTCGGGAGGAGCCGGAACTCTAAAATCAAAATCCCAAAGAAGACAGATGCCCAAATCTCCGAACGTCGCACCTGTCGCCAACAGGCACATGCTGCACGACGGCTGAGGCGGGCACTGGGATACTTCACCACGCCCATCCTCGGCGTCTCCAGCTCGGGGCCAAGATCATCACACAAGCACCAAAATCAAGATGTCGAGTCTTCCTCTGCTCTAGTTGTAGCTACACTTCACCGAAACTCATCACACTGACGTCTGATCCAACATGCCAGTAGTATGATCTTGGATGGTTTAAGCGGTTGGGCTTCCGGTCGCAGTGTAGAGCCCAGGGTCCACTGCTTGTGTGGAAAGTGGTTGTCCTCACCCTTGTTCCAGGACTCGCAGCCGACCTAAGCCAGACACTGCACAACACCGGCAGGCCCCACACCTCCCCAAGACACGAACTCAGGTGCGAGCCACCGGGCCGAAATGATGAAGGTTCTCGCATCCATAAGGGCCTGGATTCGCAAAATCTCGGGAGCAAGGTTGACGGAGCTAACAGAACCCATTTCCATCCATTTCCCCTACGACGACGATGACGAATGCGCTAGAAACAACTGTGTGAATGGCCCACGGTTAATGCCGTCAGAGTCGCCCATGTTCTTGCACGAACCGATCTGCGGCTCGACTAACCCGGACCGACTTAACCCAAACATCGCTGCGATTCTTGCTGCCGCACCCAGCGGCCGGTGCATTTGCCCAGGTCGTATGCGTTGACCACACCAAAATTCCTCAATGCGATGGATCGCGAAAGCTTAAGCACAGCACAGTTGTGAAAGACTCGGAAATATGCAGATTTCGGCCTGGATAACGAATCAAATACAGTCTTCGTGTCGTACTGGCGCGGGTATACTTAAGGGTCGGTTGTTTGGACTGCAGATAGAGTAGATGCACGTGTGCATAGATGCTCGACTTCCGCTTGCTAGTCCTTCTGTCGTGGAGAGACACATACACATCATTGCAAAGCTCGTTCATGCCAAATCCCGAGCTTCGCCGAGTTTCCCGATGCGTTCAACGGGGCTTGGCCCATATTTCATATTTCCTATCTCTAGCTCAGATGAAGCGCTCAATCTCTGCACATCTGCACAACATGAACAGCTGGCCCCCACATCAACCCTGGATTACAGCAAGTGTCTGACCATTGGCAATGATGACTTATCATGTGCAATAGAGAAGTGGACACGCCATTCACACTTTCACATCATCGGCTACTTGAGCTTGATACCCGCTAAGGAAGCTAGAACAGTCTTCCGCGATGCCGCTGTCCTCGTAGAACAAGAAGACACAAAGTAACCCGAAAAGCTCAAAACCTTGCAGCTCCAGCCACATGCCGAGACGGTGGAGCCTTGGCATCGACACAACTTCCCCAAGCTGCTTCGACCCGATTGGCCACAAAAGGAATCATCGGTATCGGATGGTCTCTGCGACTTTGGCGATCCACTCTGGCCCCAGAGCAACCCCCATCCCTCAAGCGCTGAAACCAGAAAAGAGGACTCCGGGGCCCAGGGCTCCGGCGCGCAGGTCGCACGGGTTTTCACGCGATAGCGCTCGATGCGGGTCTTCGGGATGCTGGAAAAGCTGCCGACCTTGCTCTGGGGGCTTGGACGCAAGGCTGACGTTGAGGGTCGAGGGAGCGTCTCAGTCGGGCTGAAAGTTTGCTGTAGCAGCTGCCTAAACCTTCTCATTATGAAAAGCACGACAGCCGCAGAATTGGGCCTGTGTTGGCTTATTGGGCTCCTTCCCACGGGTGGGGCAGCTTAAAGAACGCGGTGGGGAAGATTCATCTCTCTCGCTCTCTCCCTGTCTCGGCTTCTCAGTTTCGAGCGCGAAGGTAGTGGTGCCAGATAATCTCATTGTGCAAGTACCACAGAACACCGCCTGCAAAAACGCGTCGGAAGGCACGCAGGATTTCTCTTAACATCGGAGCATCTTCCGGAAAGGAATCTCTACATGTCAACCTCAGGCCGGGCTGGTGCCCCAATGAGCCTATGTTGGCCATGTCCTGATTCACAGGCTCGTAGTCCTCATCCGTCTGGGTGCGGTACCTCTGCGGCAGCTCATGGTGAGTGCATCGCTTCAGAATGCCAATGACCCCAGACTTTGGCTTTCGGCTCTTTCATGTGCATTTTGCCGCACACGGCGTATGCCGGGGCACATGTAGAAGTCCTTCATGGGAGCTTCCGGACAACCCTCCTCATCCTTCACGATCACGGAGCCTCCTCCTGGAGGGGACGCCAATCTCGCAAGACGGACTCTAGCCACTGAAGACAAGTGCAGAGTACAGACTTGGACACCTTCACTGGATTGTCACTAAACCGGCAGCAAGCATGCATTAGATTCGTGCCACGACCTACTTGACCAAAAATCCGTCAACCCAGAAGCAATCCAATGCTTCATGCGGTCCAAGTTCCTGACGCAAGCGCCACCTGAAAGGTCAGCAGGGACCAGCTAGGGCGTGCTCCCCAACGTAAGGAAAACAAAAACAGAACCGGTAATTAGTGCCACGACCCCATGTGAAGACTGGTAAATGTTTCCAGACTGTTTGTGTCACCTCCTACTCCCGTTGAAGGGACATGCGGAGTCTCAAGAGATGCAATGTAGACATGGGTTAATTCAGCCCCCATGTGTCGTCACGGGACAGACTGCACACGGCATTCCTTCACATGCAGAAAGGGTTCCTACGCCCACATCTTGCACCAACGTTGGACAAACAACACGATGTCTCTTCACAGAGAACCCATGCAGCCGCCGCAGCAAACCCGGAAACTGTTGGACAAACACGAGCCCGGCATCTGACTCTGCTGCGCCTGCTGTGTTCGCAACGCACTGGAGGTCGAAGTGGGAACCCTGGATAGGTCATTAGCCAACCCGACTATGTGTATTTGTGTCTCGTCTGTCTTCTTCTGCAGGGCATGAGGGGTTTGCGAAACCCCCCGGCCACCAGGGCCCCCCATTGTTTGTTGGGGGCTTTGGAGGAGTGTGAAGAACTGGATGGTTTCCCCCTGGTAAGTATTTCGTGCCCTTCGGTCGGATTTCATAACATGTCCCTTCTCACGTGACAGTCACTATGGGGTACTCAGTACTTTGGTGACAGATGAGACTGAAATACACTTGTTTGTTAGAGTGATACCTTTCCCCCGTGATACTGTAATTGAGCTTTGACAGGCATTGGACTGCTTCATGTAACAGCGGAAAGGTGAACAAGAGAGATGTAAGACCTGTCCATTCTCGTCTGTCTCTCTGTCTCTTTCTTTGTCTCTCTTTGTCTGTCTCTGTCTGGCTCTGTCTATCTCTGTCTGTCTCCGTCTCTGTCTGTCTCTCTAGCTTGCACTCGGACAAAGGGCTCATGAGCCCCCGCGCGCATGCGCACATCGGTCTTTGCGTCTCACGTGAAACTCCGCAGCTGGACAGAGGCACCGTTCTGGACCGTACCATCCCCAACCCTGTACAGTCTCTCTCTCTCTCTCTCTCTGTCTGTCTCTGTCTGTCTCTGTCTATCTCTGGCTGTCTCTGTCTGTACGTATGTATGTAGCATGTATGTATGTATGTAGGGATAGCTGCCGTGTGTGCATTTCTGTATTTGTGTACGTGTGCAGGTGCGTACATACGTGTCTGTCAATTGCACCCTATATGCTGTTCTAAACACACACACACACATGTCTGCACATGTGCACACACACAACGATGTCAACACTCACGTACATATATGTATATATATATATATATATGTGTGTGTATGTTTTATATATATATATATATAGAACGAAATGTGTATATGCATCTGTATATATATATATAGAAACATGCATTCATGTAGTATTCATGAAATTCTCTTTGTAGCGTGTTCCTACGCTTATTTACTCATTCATGTACAATTACAGATTCGAAGATGCACATGAAAGTGTAAGTGTTTTGATTCTTACGTGTATATACGCATGTATGCATGGAGGTAGTTGTGTGTGTGCACATGTGCGCATTCACATTTGTATGTGTGTGTGTGTGTGTCCATGAATGTCTGCATGGACGTAGGTACTTATGTGCAGATGCATCCATGCGTGCATGTGTATAAAACACTTTCTTGATGTGAGTAATATGTGTGCTGTCATATGCTCATGTTCCACACAGTTATGTAGGCTGACGCTCGTGCATACGGGCTTGTATCTGTAAATACCCCTATTTACCATGTTAAGGGTTATGCTGGTGAGACTGAAGAGATGATGGTGGTGACTGAGAAGATGATGATGACTCTGATAATTTTGACGGTCTATAAAAACACCGCCATCGATACGAATGCAAAATCTTGCATACCTGTCACAGCCATGATCAGCAAGTGATTATGGATATGTGTATAAACATGTGTGTAGGTGCATATATCTACATGTCTATATGTGTGGTTTCATGTATGACTGCCTCACATTGGCAGAAACACTGAATCTGCAAATGTACGCAGTGAGTACATCGGAGCAAACAACACATCATGTATATACATGCGCATACTTTTAATCAGCGATAGCTAGGTAGATACCCATAATATACCATATGGTACAAATGCAGGAGGGTGTGCATGCACCATAAATGGAAAATCCAGCAGAATCGTGTAGTAGTACTTAACCAGTGAAACATAGTTAAACACGGCAGCGGTACACCATAGACCAAACCAACATTGAAGGACACCCCCAATACTCCACTAAACAACTACAAGGATAGCTACATTCATCTTTATACACATGCAGTATACATACATATGTATAGATATATGTATGTAAATCTTTCTACCTATCTATGTTGACATATGAGGCTACACGGCAGGTAACGACCTTATGTTATGTAGGTTTAAAACTCGATATGATGTTCCGACTGTTGCGATAGTGAGACGAAAACTGACGTGTTGACAGCTCATACCAACGTTGCATAAGATGCGACAGTGAGCATCACTGCGAGTACATGTTAGACCGTGCTTCGATCAACATACAACGACGCAACACTTCTGCTGCCGGCTGACACATGTCGAGCTGCTGCGATGAGAGCCTCTCCAGGAAAAGGAAAGAGGACTTGACAAGCTGCATGCCAACATAATCATATGGCCCGCAGGCTGTCCGATATCCGCATTCTGCTTATACGTCAACCTCAAAATCCAAGCTGTTACACAGACCCTTTGGACCCTTTGCTACATCATAAATCCTAAAGCTGTCGAAACACGGAATGCCCAAAGCACCAGTGTCCCTCCCCGCCAGCATGGCAGTCAGAAAGAGGGTCACACCCACGAAGCGGCCGCGAGTGAAGACAGTGCCTTTTCGGAGTTCAAGAACAAATGTCTTAGTTCGATGAAAAGATCATGCGGTCGAGCGGGCTTCGGTGAAGGTACAAACTCAGAACCCCCAGCGCTGTGAAATACATCTCGACCCACGAAGCTCGCGATTCCAGGGTCCATTTACCAAGCTAATGGCTCGGAGGCCTGTCGGATCTTGCACCGACGGAGAATGCTCGCCTGGTCGATGTCAGAGAGTGCAGCTAGGGGACTCTTGTGGCTGAACCTGGAACTTAGGATTGAGAGAGGTCGAGTGAAGCACAAATCAGCTTGTAAAGCGTGGTTCCGTCTAACACCACTGCCCGTGCGCATTGCAGGGAATCAGACAACAGTCTATGAAAGCTGCTAGAACTCCGATGCAACACCGTTCGACTTGCCAGATGGAAGTTCACAAAGTTGGAAGCCTCGATTGCATCCCGGTGACTTCTGCATGTGCGCGTGCGCACTTACATGTATATGTGTTTGCTACTTCCAGGAACAGTAATGATGTTCCCGTTCTTGGGCCGAAATTAACAGCGACCGCAGCCTCTGAAAACCGGTGCCCACGTGTGCACCTGCTTCCATCATCGTGACGTCCGGAGTCACCATCTCCTTCATCGGGCTCCAAAGATTTACAGGGCGTTTGAGGTTAGAGTGAACGCCCATTCGCGTATCGACGGTTCCAGAACAGAGGTGGATGTCGACAACGATGCACGGCAAGCTATGCCAAAAGGCTCTTGCATCCTCCCAGACAAATGTTCGAGGCGCCCCAGCTGATGTTGGCTTCGATTGCCCTCCGCATGTTGGCCTAGACCCGAAACATCCCGACCTAAATCTCAAGCCCGATATCTTTATTCAGATAAAGAACCCTGACTAGCCTCCCGCTGCAGCGGCTCATGCTCCATTCTTCGTCGCCGAAGGACGGCCACACGTGGAAAAGCTTCGATCAACGCCACAAGCCGTAGGAGTCCCTGAAGCCTGAGCCCGACGTGTTGAGTCCTGCTTATCATCACGAGGAGGCTATGTAAGGACACTGATAACCATGATCATCAAGAATGGGTTCAACGACGTGAAGGTCGTTAGTTTTCGTGGTTTTCCGTGCCGCCTCATGTCTTGATTGAATGAAAGATACTGAAAGCTTCCTAGACCGGTCATTCGCCGCAATTCGAGCCAAATGCAGCAATAGTACCCGAGCGAACTTCACTCCGGTAGCAAAGAAATGCAATGCCGCGACGGCCCATAACGACTCAGACTGGAGCGACATCGAGATTCTTTGCGACTTCCCAGCCCACCCCAAACCCTCCCCGCAGCTGTCAATGCCTCCTGCACCCAGTCCGGGTCACTGCTCGCCAGCCTTTGCCGACCGCTCAGCAAAGACCTTCGGATCAGGCATGAAACAGGCCAAAATCGCTTCGGCTTCTGTTTAGGATGAAAAATCAAATCTGTCCAGAATCAAAGGAACACCACCGAGCGCCAGGCAACGCAACACCAAGCGGCAGCGCGCTCCACCATGCCACCTGAACAGCGCTAGGATCAGAACTGCCGTGATTTTTATCTCTACACGACGGAACGTAGGGGAAATCGGAAAGCAGATGTATCAGTCATCGGCTGTCCATGTGACCTGCAGCGGGTCAGAGCAGACTGCGGGCCGAATGCCGATGGCAAACTGAAGGCACAAACAAGCGCAGTCTGCGAACAGAAATCATACACGAGGCAGCACGGAAAAACAACTCAAGCCACTGTGACCAAGACAGTCACCGTGATCAAAAAAACGCAGCAGCTGCTGCGGCAATGGAAGAGTCGTCGCGGTAAGCGTGGTAGTTAGAACAGGGAAAGCAACACCACAACGGCACCAGCAGTGGCGGATGTATCTGCATGAGTGGCTGTAGTGGCTGCAGGGGCAGCACCAGCAGCAGCAGCTGTGGTAGCAGTACTCAGTAGTAATGTTAGCCAAACTTACAGCAGTAGGTTATGATCGTCGTGGTCGAAGGGCAGGGTGGGGGTTGGGGTGGGCACAGGCAAAAACCAATTAGTGTCACACGGTTTTTGGCCCGGGCAGCAGGCAAGGGTGGGGGTGGGGTTGGGGGCAGGGGTGGTTGGGGGCAGGTTGGCAAAGGAAAAGAGAACTAGTGGCAGACACCACCTCGTTTTTGCCCGGGACAGCGGCAGGCAAAGGTGGGGGTGGGGTTGGTGGCAGGGTGAGCAAAGGCAAAACGAAACAGTGTCAGACCCTAATTCGTTTTTGCCGGGGGGAGGGTACCGCGGCAGTTTGGCTCAAGGCACACGCTGCGCCTAGATAAGAACACGGATGAGAACATCAGCCTACCCTAACTTGTCAGCCGGAAAGTTCACAGGTAATGGTACCTAAGAACCTGAGGGTAGGCTACTCTCGTGCAATGCGGTCTTATCCAGGGATTTCATTTTCAGAAGTAGCAGTCGTCGCAGTAGTAGTAGTAGTAGTAGTAGTAGTAGTAGTAGTAGTAGTAGTAGTAGTAGCAGCAGTAGCAGCGGTAGCAGCGGTAGCAGCAGTAGCAGTACGCAGTCGCAGTCGAAGATCATGGTCGGAGTAGGAGTAGGAATAGAAGAAGATGAGGAGGAGGAGAGGAGGAGCAGCACGACGAGGAGGAGAATGGGGCGGAGCGGGAGCGGGAGTGGGAGCAGGAGTAGTTGGATTAGTAGGAGCAGTGGGACGTGGGACTAGTAGGGGTAGTAGTAGGGGGAGAAGTGGTAGATGCTTTTGTTGCATAGTAATAGTGGTAGTAGTACTGTTATTCTAGTAGTAGTGTGCAGCTTCACCAGCGAACAACCGCACCTCTTCGACGCCGCTCGCTAAGCCAGCGATCTGCGAGAGTGCTTGGGCGTTCGGAGTAACACCAGGAATGAGAACAGAACGTCCCTTCTAACTTTATGTATCAACAGCCTGAAACTACAGGCGTTCACCACCTCTTCAACCTCCAAATTTGAAAAGCGTGTTGTGCTGTTGAAGGTGTGGGGCTTTGGGCTCCTGAGCAGATTTCGCAAGACAACGCCACGTCGAGAGCTGATCCCGTGGATCGATCTTCCAAACAATCCACGAAGGTTCTCCTTGGAATCCAGGCCCAAAACCCCAAACGGTGAGACCGAGACCCCCCTAACATTTCCCCAAACCATGGTGAATCACCGGACCGTCCAGAGTGTCATGCCCCCAACCCACAACTCCTAGACTCCCTAGGGGCTTAGCCGTCCAGATGTCGCATAGTTGAGCTTCTGCAAACAACTAGAGCCAGAAAACGGCAGCACGAACACCGAGCCCTCGTGCAGGAGATTTTGTCTTACCGCTTCGGAACTTTGCGGATTCCCTAGTAGAATTGTATTTTACTGTTACTTTGCGCATTGGATTGCGCTTCAGAATGCTGAAGGCCGCAGCCCTCCCAATGGCAGCGGACTACTGACCCTGCTCTTCAATCCACCCAGGGTGGCAGCCTTTTTGTGACAACGCCGGGTGCCTGCTCCTGGTCGCGCCTTTTCCCAATCGGGGAAAAAAAGGCGGTGTCCATGTCAAGCGTCGCAAGTAGTAAGTGTCTGCAGACTTACACGAGCCCGTTATCGGAAGCATGACGTGAGTGAAGGTGCCACTGTACCACTCTGAGAGAGACGAGTGCCATCCAACGTCCTATACAAGCAAACCCCTCGAGTCGGAGGGGTGAGCTGAGCTATCCACAGCCTCGCAGAAGCAGACGCACTCCGAAATCCAATTAATTGGCTAATTAGTTGCAGCCAGGTATGCAACGCTCCTCAATGCACCACCAGCCGGAGCCAATGGGACCCTGAACCCAGTCAATGCACTCTCTGCATCCTCTCCGGCACGGTGGGTCGCAGATTTTGCATCCCCATGCGTTTCGGCCGCACCTGCAGTAGAGGAGGTTGCTAACTGGCAGCAGGGCACTGTCCCAATCCAGCTCCTCCGCATCTTCAGCTTTTTCTTCCTGCTGAGGGGCCGTGGTAGCTCCACGCAGATTGCCATGGGAGCAGGTCTCGCACACGCACGACCGGCCAACTTCGAAGTCGTACCATTTTCCCATTCTCTTCTGGCACTTCATGCCGCAAGGGCAATGGACCAAGTTGCCCAAGGCTGTCACGTTTTCAGGAGAGGTGACGTTCTTAGGGGCCTCCGCCTGGGCGCCCGCGGCCAGCAGCATCAAGGCAAGGCTGAGCATGGCCATGTCACTTCTAAGTGCACTGCACAGGGCGAGAACAGGGCTTGAGCAAACGCTGCCAACAGCATCCAACCGTGTTTTGCAGCAATCAAGCCGTGGCAGGGCCCCACCGTCAGAAGAACGGGATTCAGCAGCCACACGGAGGCCTGGCAGGTTGGACGCAGACTTGGGGATTCTTTTGGGGTCGTCGTCGTCGTCGTCGTAGCGGCGGTGGTGGTGGTGGTAGTAGCAGTAGCAGTAGTAGCAGTAGTAGTAGTAGTAGTAGTAGTAGTAGTAGTAGTCGTAGTAGTAGTAGTAGTAGCAGCAGCAGCGGCAACAGTTGGAGTATGAGCAGGAGCAGGAGTCGCGGCAGTGGCAGTGGTCAGCAGCAGCAGCAGCAGCGGCGTCTTTCGTGTTCATGTCACCTTTTGCTCGGGCAGCGAACTATGAACATCGCCAAGTTTGATGTACGGCCGTGATGAACAGTCAAATAAACAGCATATGAAGCAGCACCATGACTCACCTCGCTGTGACCTGAGTGACCTACCAGGATCAGCGTCCACTGAAGCCGCGTGCATGCACCTGGGAGGGGTTTGTGGTCAGCATGTCCAACGGCATCTAAGAGCCTCACGAAAGCAAAAACATTGAATGTCCTTCTCGGGCTAGGGATGCTAAGGTCTTGGGGCTCAGCCCTGGGGGTTGGATGGAAAATCGGCGCGTTGATTACTTTCGTCTGTTTCTTCTTGCTTGTTCTTATGGTGACAACTGCGACGGTTGCCAATGTGGGACAATGTTGCTTCTATTCTTACTGCCGATAGTTGTTGTTAGTAGTGCGGGTGTTCGTAAGTGCTACTCTGCTAGTCCACCCAGCAGACCTGCATAGCCCATATGTATGCGTGTGTCTGTGTGTTGTATGTGCATGCTGTTTGCCGTTTCTCTCCGCGGTATTTCTTGCAAGCCCATCCACTTCCACAAACCATCACAACCCGCAATCACCCTCCAAACCGTCCGCTTCTACCGAGTCGCTTCGGTCGAAGGTACGACAAACCGCCGCCCCGAGCAGCGAAGCAGCGCCAACCTGGCGGCTTGGGCCGCAAGGCACAAGGCACAATTACCGTTCTCATGTTGAGGTGCTCATCTGTTCTGACAGGACTCCTATCAGGATCGCCTTTGTGTTTTTGTGTCTTAGAGGTTTTACGACAAAGGAGCAGCAGGTGCAGTTGCAGCAAACGCACAGCTGTTACAAGGAGCATTGAGTAGGACGTGGACAGGGAAACAAGAGAAGAGAGACAAGAGAGAGCAGCAGGTATTAGTAGCATGAGGATTCGTTACGTTGGCAGCAGCGGCCGTGTTGTCCGACCTCCTCAGGCCTCCTGAGGGCCTAGGCATAACGCAATAGAGGTAAACAACTGCCCTTCCGCACTCCTACCCAAAAGCCTTCGGACCCTAACTCCAAAGAGCTGGCTGAAACTTACGATGCCAGCAGTTCTGATCTCCGCGTGGATTCGAGGGCTTCCGGCTCTTCGTCTTTGCGGCGAATCCCGAATTCCAGGCCGGCCGCACTACGAAGAGGCCCAAGCCAGCCCAAATGCAAGGAACACACTCTTCGCGGAGAAGAAGCAGCAGAGGCCTCGGCCCAGAGCCCATATGCAAACTGTACACTCCCCAATAAGCACAATGTACAGATACACTGAGTATGACTATTAACGTGCATGTCGCATACATGCACACGAAAAAACCTATGCAAAAAGCATGTAGAGGGCAGACATCATACCTGCAGACGTTCATGCATGTATGCATACATTCACACAAGCAGGCATCTTACGCACGTACCAGGTACATACTATGCTTTGCTGGTTATCAACATCTCGTACAGCAGTCTATTGAAAAGCTCCACACTTGTAGTTCTGAGAGTCCACTACATGCCTATATGCTCTCCGTGGCCTTCGCATCATTGCCGGTGTTACAGAAACTGTCACCTCAAGGGAAACTCGGCAACCTTTGTTTTATTGCTTTTTCATGAGAACACGATGATGATAAAGGCAGCATTTTTGCACTCGTCATCTTGAAGGTGTACAGTGTTCTAAATTCTCATGGTACGACTGCTATGATACAACAATAATGACAAAAGCAGCAGGTGTCACATTCAATATGGGTGGTTGTCGAATTTATGGTCCCTTTTTGGGTCCTTATTATTATTATACGCACCTATTCTCTAGGGTACCCAAAAAGGGACCGTAATTTTGACAACCACCCATATTCAACTTCTCTTACTGGGTCCGCTGGCGCCAGCACCGTGCTACCGAATAGGACAAGGGCAACGAGGCTGTGCTTGACAAGCCGGACCTTGGCAAGGCAGAATCGACTTCATGAAGTCTCGTATTGGAGAAGCATTCTCTCCCAAGGGGCTCTTGGGCACCTAGCAATGTCGTAGCATCAGTAGACCTCGGAGTCCTTCTCTAGCCGGGTTGCAGATTGAAACGCTTCAAGGCCCCGGCCCCCAGCCAAGCCATCTTTCGCCACGGAAGGCGAAGCGCGCCAGCGCGCCCAGCCGCCTGCTTTTGCCCTCACCCAGACAAGCCTGCCCTCGAAATCCTAGATCTCTGCCGTTGGCCTCCTAGCTCCAGCAGCCCATGCGCTCCGCAGGATTTCGGGTGTTGCCGGGTTTTGTTTCAGGGTATTTTCCTAGGTCAAAGCTGGGTAGAGCTTCGCCTTGAAGGGCGTTCAAGCCCAGGCTTGAGGTCCTGACTCAGGCGTGGGTTCAGCAGAAGCGAAACCTTGGCGATGGGAGTGATCTGGACCTTGCTAACAATTCGCAATTCATGTTGCGCAAAACCACCTGATGTGCTTGAAATGATGCTGCTGCACACTGCTGGCTGCCATGACACCTTTTGCCAAAAGCGTGCAGCTCGCCAGCTTGGCATTTCATAAGCCAGAAGAAAGCTGCATTGGCACGCAACTCCATTGCAGCTCAACTTTATGGATCTTGACATGGACTCTGCTCTTGGTGCCAGTCGCACCTTTTCTCGTGACTTGCTGGATTCCAGCGCATTGGGTGTTTCCTGCTTCCAGGCCGGAGGGCAGCGGCGGTAGCCAAGCCAGAACACCAGCCCTCCAGCCACACACGCCCCAGACTGCCACTGAGTCAAGCCCAAAGGGCCCATTTGGATAATCGACTGCGTGGCGAACCCGGTCAGAACGAGGGGAGGACAACCCGCGCCACGATCTCGAAGTAAGCAGCCATGCCGGCAACGTCTTCCAATGGCTGGAAAAAATTGTGGAAACTAGGGCCATCATCAGCAAGCACGCATGTTTGCCAAAAGGAGCCCATCAAAAACGACCACAAATAATCAAAAAGAACAATCCCAAAGCACAGGCTCACATGCCAGCAACAGCTAGGAGGGACATCGCAATTCGCCCCATTCGAAGTACACTTCCCGACTGGAGCCGCTCGAACATCAAAGCACCAAGCCCACAGAAGGGCTCCGAACACCAGCATGACGGCACACAGTGTCAGGAGAGACAAATTCAAAGTCGCCTCAAATAGCAGGCTGTTGGCGTTGAAAATGAATTATGCTCCCATGATGCAACTCTCACGCAGCCACAAACGAAGGAAATGTCGATCCAATCCGGGCCCAGTCCTGCAAGCAGCTCTTATGTTCCACGCCCGGACTGCACTCCATCTCGAAAAACGAGCAGAGCAGTCCCCACACAACTGACAAGCCGATGAAAAACAGCCGCAAATTCAAATATCTTGCGCCAAAACCTCATACATCGGCAGCACCAATTCCAACAATGGCCATCATTTGTAAAGCCGTGGTGACCCTGAAACGGGTATTCGCGTCGGCAAGAAAATGTCTCGAGCCATGGCTAACCCCACAAACTCGACCATTCTCCCATGCCCTGAAGAATCCGTGCAACGAACCATTCGACTTGCACAGCACAGACACAACAAAGGCTGGTCAAACAAAGCAACACAGTGCAAATTACAACGATTGGTCCGATTAAATTTGACAAACCTGCGCTTAGAAGCGCGACGACGGAATCCACAACCAGATTCATGCATACTAGCAGCAGCAGCGCTGCTTGCAGCAATAAGTATATACGTGACTCGTCGCACTCGCAGATGTAGCCGTCCTGGTCGTGGCAATTGTACTTTTTTTTGGCGTGGGCGGGCCTCGTAGACAGCGGCTGCTGCGCTCGGTCCCAGGAAGAACTACAAGAAGCTGCAAGAAACGAAAAAGAATAAACTACTACCTGTACAAAGTGAAACAACAAGCTGCGACATACAGACTTAGCCGGCAAAGTCGTTCAGCGTGAATTAAGTGCACACGGCCCCACGGTCCACTGGCCCTTGTTTGCGGCCCAGGACGGCCAACGTGTCAACGGCAAGCTGGAGCGGCCAGCCTAGCCGAGCCATGCATTCCGAGCGCTGATGCAAAAACGGCGGGCCACACTAACCCAACCGGAAGTCAGATCTCAGAATCATTCGCACACTGTGGACCAATGGCAAGAAGCCTCATGGCCGAATGGCCAGGGCATATCCATTCCCAGAAAGGCGCAAACCCATGGAATGGGGCATGAGCGTAAATAACCACTATGCACACGTTTTTCATTCATTCAGTTCGCAGCATCCGGTGAATGGACGCTTAGCGACCGCAACTCTGGAAACAGGCATCAGACTTTGATACCCGGCTTGGAGCTGTACTATGTACATTTCCGATAGTTACAGAAAACGTGTGGATACCCCGCCGCGTACGGCCAAGCAGATATCCAAAAGCTTAAAAGACTATTGCCTTCGTCACGAGTGACTAAGCAAGGCAGTAGCAGTGATCACTCAACAAACGTAAAGCTGTAGAAAAGTTCGGCGCATGCATACAGGAGAAAGATTGTCGGCACAATGAGAATGCAGACTAAAGTCAACTCGATCACTGTGCTATGATCCACTGTCGCTTCCCTGGCTGATTCATGAATCACGGCATAGGCCAAACAGATAGCAGTTGGATATGGCATGCTGCATGTCTGCACTGCTGCATAAACGAACTTCTCTGCCATCATCCGTAAGCATTGCCATCCATTTGGTATCGCCATTGGGAAGCTGCCGAAAGCCACTCAGAATGGAGCGGTAGTGACCTGCCCATGGGTGCATACCAGTATGCACCAGCACTGTAACAAGTCTGTATCGTTGCCATTGCACATGAAGGCCTTGGGCACGTTCAAAAATTGGCAGATCGATAGGCGCTCCAACCTCAAACGGAAATGGCATGAGATCTTTGCGAGCTGGTCGGCTGGGATCTTTCTGAGCCCATCGCTTAAGTTGAAAGAAGAGCATCCTAGGGGCCTGGCAAAAAGCATAAGGAAAAGGTGGTTGCAAATGCCAGTCGACGATGCTTGCCTGCAATCCTCGCGAATTCAGCTCCAGAGTGATTGGCTGCAGGGGATGGCCTGAATCAGCAACACAAACTGCCGGGCCAAATTGGTATCTGGATTGCCAAAGGCCTGCATAGGCTGATGGTCGAGCATATTCAAGCATAAAGCCCAAAAACTCCACAGCGTCCTGTTGGCGATCAAAGCGGGTGTGTAGAAAGGTCTGAAACCGCTGCAAGAGTGTGAGCCAGAAAGGTATATCTTGCAAACAAGCATTGCCAACCTGACGTAGGCGCTCCAGGGGATGGCGAAGTTGCCCATATGTATCAGCCTGTTCAAGTTGTCGCTCATGTATCATGCCATGCCAAAGGAACATGTTAATGGTAGCATTTGCATAACAGAGATTGTGAGGATTGCGAAGACGAAGTCTGAGCATGGGCCTCGAGCATCCCTGCTGCAAGCTCCACTCTAGGAGGTGGGTTCCTCCTGCTGTCCCGTCTGGTCCCCCTCTTTCGCGATCGGCACTGCTGGGTGCTTCGGTGGCATTTCGCGTGCCGGGCTGGGGCGATTCGACGGGGGCTTTCTGTAGCTCCGTCCGCGGCCCATGGGATGCTCCGTGGGCGGTGGGAATTGCTCGGCAAGCACCCGGGCTAGCGGCTGGCGTTCCATCCTGGCTGGGCGGACTCGGAATTTCAACAGTTGGCTGCTGGCGTTGAAGCATAGCGAGCACAGAGCGCGGTGGCAGAGTAGGGACTTTGGGTCCCGCATCCCGATCGTCACCAGGAACGTGACCGGGGACTGGTGCTGCTCCACAAGCCGTCGCGTTGCATGGAATCGAAGGAGGGCTCCCGGGGCTGTGATGGACGACTCCAGGGTAGCCAGAGCTGTCATCAGCTCCTTGTGATCCAGAGCCGGGGTTTGCGACTCTTCCAGCATCTGGCGTTCCTGGTTCCATCGTAGATATGGCCATTCCATGCCCTGCCCGGCATCCTTCTGGCGAAGAAGCTTTAGCTTGGCCAGTTGCTCCAAGTCCTCCGGCTGCTCGAGGTTGGTGGTGATTTGTTTCGTCCATTGGCGAAGCAGGCCCAGGAACAGAACAAGCCTGAGAGAGGAGTCCACCTCCCCTTTCTCCTTCTTCTCCTTCCAGAGGACCGCCATCTTGAACATGAGGCCCAGCATGTTCACCATGTTGGAGTCTGCCTCGGTCGTGGGCGGCTCGAAAGTAAAAAGAAAGTCGCGCTCTGTGCGAGCTTGTGAGAGCTCGTCTTCGTGCCGCAGGGCCATCCTCGCCAGGAGCCTCACATGCTCCTGAAGGGCTTCCACCATTTGGCGTAACTCCTTCACCTCGCTGTGGTGGTACCATTCGTCGTCCCACTCCTGCTGCTTCCAGCCCTGTCCTTGCCGACGCTGCAGCTGTTGGTCCTTCCATCCCCTGGGGTTTTGCCAGGAGCTTGCTGGTGGGCTGGGGTTGTTCTGCTTGTCGTCTGCCGGTCCCTTGGTGGGTGACTGCCCTTGGCCCTGCCCCTTCCCCGCTGGCTTGGAAAACTTTGTGGGTCGGATCTGTTGATCCTCCGTTCGTTTCCCCAGAGTTGGGGCTGCAGGCATGTCCACATCCTCCCGTGGATGGGGCTGCATTGTCGCCACAGCCTCGCCCAGGATGTCCCGCACTTCCTCCGCCGCTAACTGTCCCCTGGTCATAGGGTCCTGTGGTCCAAAGGTCTCCTCCTGGTGGGCCATTATAGGTTGGTTCAGACCTGAGCTGTCGCAGGGCACGCCAGTAGTGTAACATAAGGCAGAGCTGATGCAGGATACGACATCTGTGTCGCCCACGGGGTGTCGCTCCACAGGCTTTGCAGGGTCGAGCGTGTCCTTCTGCGAGGGTCAAACTGTGAGCCATAGCATCGTCCCAGTACAACATCAAGTCTGGATGTATAGCTCGCACATGTAAAATCATGGAGCTTGGTGCACGTGCTACCCATTGACCGCAAAGCACGCAATGATGCCGAAGAGTTTCTTTCATCGCACTGATGTTGAGAACGTCCTTCCACTGGTTAGTGGAAAGCAAGGCTTGCACTTCAGGTAGCTCAAAAGGAGCCAGGAGCGCGTTTTCTGTTGCACCTTCAGCAGTGAGCCCCGCAGCGAACTGCAAAGCAGGCTCGGGTTGGGGCCCCGCAGCGGACTGCAAAGCAGGCCTTTCACCCTTTGCGTCAGAATGCAACACAACACAGCTGGTAAGTATATGTACACGAAATTGATGCCAAGTAGAGAGCTTTGCGTTACAATGTCGACAAATAGGCATATTGTTGGTGCAATGGTCTTGTATACGAAGTCCATGCAATCTTTTGGCGGGTCCAGCTGAGACTACCTGAAGTCTCCATCCATGAGTCTTGGTGTGATGAGAGCGCATCCCTGGCAGCGTGTCAAAGTATTGTCCGCAAGTAGGGCAGGCAAAGGCTTGGGTAGCCGTGACTTCCTGAAGACCATGTCGCAGAGCTGCGAGGTGTTGCTTGAGTTCTTCTATTCGCTGTTGAAATTGTGCTACCGCCAGATCTTGGAGTTTGGTGAGGGTACGAGTTCGCTGTTTCAAGAGCTTCAGCAGGTAGTCTCCTGGTTGAATCAAGCCAAGTCGTTTGTACAGGGCCTCCGTAGGTTCCCGGGTGATATGCACCGGGCTACGAGAGATAGCTCGAACATGTTTGACCTCAAAGGTATGTAGTCTTCTCAGCCCAGCGGCGGTGAGGCCAACTGGCATGAGACCATATAAGGCCGCCGTTCGGACACACAGTGTGTAAAGCTGGAGGCGCTTGCGAACAGAAAGATATCTACGAGCATGTAGAATTTTAATGAGCCGGCCTCTGGTATTACGAGCCACATCCAGTCTGTAATTCAGGGTGATGTCCTCGAAACCACCATAGGAGATACTGACACCAAGGTAAGTCAGACTATCCTTGATAGGTATGATCAATTGCTGATGCGGGGGGCCAAGCACAAGCCGTCGGGCATCTGGAGGTCCATGTACATGGGGTGCAAGAGTAGATTTGCCTAGCAGGCCTTTGACACCCAGGATAATACCAGACTTTTGCGGATTCACCTGCATTCCAAATCGTTGATATACTGAAAAGATGACAGGTATGGCCTGCAGAGCTGAGCGAAGGTCTCCCAATGAATTCACTAGCCAGCTGGCATGTGTGTCATCAGCGTACAGCGTCAGATGTTGCGATACCCAGGTGTGGGACAATTCTTGACCTAGATGGTCAGCTACATAGGCTGAGTATACTACCCACAGCAAAGGAGCTAGTGTACATCCTTGGCGTACTCCACGTCGCATGTTAATGTGACTGTGACGTCCGCGATGATTGATGCTGTACTTACAGACTTCGTGCAGATCTATAATTGTTCGTGCCAAAGTCTCGCTGGCGCCTGCCCAAATCAGTGCCTGATATAGCCGTTCACGAGGTACTCGATCAAAAGCTGTTGAAAGATCGATCGCAAGTTGTATGCCGCCAATGGCCACTTTCTGTTTGATTTGGGCCCGACGTGTATGCACAGTGGCCTGCTGCCCTTCATGCATAGAGCGGACTTGTCTGCAGTGGGCCGTCACTCGCGAAATAGCAGTGTCTGTGCTTTTACCAGGTACATATGCAAACAGTGGCAAAGCGGCTATGGTGGAGCTGACTTCTCGTAAGAGTAATTGCTTCAGTACCTTAGCATAGGCCTTTGCACCAGTATCTTGTAGTCCTAGAGGTCGGAGGTTTTCGGGTCGTTTCCCCGATTTGTGTGGCTTGGGGATGAGTGCCAGAGTACAGTCGGCCCACAAAGACGGCGTCTCAGCCCCATTCAGACAGGTCTCGGCCTGAGGAGCAGCAATCGTGGAGATCATGTCCGAGCATGCACGTACCGCACTGGTAGGAGCGCTGCCCGGAGGTACTGCCTTGCCCATCTTGAGCGAGTCGAGGGCTTGCTGAAACATAAGCGGGCTGACCTCGTAGTGTGCCGAAGGTCGAGCTGCAGACAGTGTGCATCCAGACTGTCGAGACAGAAACAGAGTCTCAAAATGTTCAACAATGGCCTGCTGCTCCTGCTGATAGGTGAGCATCTCACCCTGTTTACCATGTATACGAACCTGGGCATGTCGGGTTTTGGGGGCCATTTGCCGAATAATGCGATGCAATAAGCCATGATCACCCCGCTCAACAGCAGTCTGGGCCTGTTCCAGGTAGTTCTCGAGGACGGCTTTGCGAGCTTCTCGGCCCCTTTTTCGAAGGGCCTTGTAGGCTTTTTGAAATTCCTGGTGTCGTCGCCATGCTTGAAAACAGGCTCGAAAGGAGCCTGGTGGGTGGTCAGCCGGCCTTTGCATTCGCCTCCTTGCTCGCCACATGTCCGCTACTGATGTTTGCACCTCCGACGTCTGCCAAGCCCGGAGCTGTGGTTGAGGAGGAGCTCGCGGAAAAAGCCTGCAAACCAAATCAAGCAGAATATCGTTAATTTGTTGAAGGTCAGAGGTTTGTGCCGCCGCAAGTTTGGACCTGAAAGCTTCTCGGAGGGCATCATATTGCGGAGTGCGATCTCGGACAGCAGCCGTGAGAGCCAAGTTATCATAGGATCTTTTGGGCTGAGTGGACGACCGTGGTGAGGCCCGCTGCCAGCCTGGATGTAGAGGGAGAGTGGCCTCAACTGGGTGATGCTTGCCCCCTTGACGCCACGGACTGAGTGTGAAGCCTCGTTGGGGTAGAGCACGTCGAGCCACTGCATCTGCATGTCCCTGTCGGGTGATGATAAAGTCAATGATGGACTGATGCCTAGGACCTGTAAAGGTAGGGAGCAGACGACGTCGAGACCATGTGTTGAGTACGACCAGCTGGTTAGCTTCCAGGATGGTGGTAAATTCTGCAGCATCCGAGTAGAGCTCAGCGCTGGACATTGAGCATCCGATGTGCCCCGCGACATAAATCGGGGTACAGTTGAAGTCGCCCAGCAGAACCAACATGTTTCGCCTGGCCAGCTGTTGTATAGTGGCATTTAGGCTGTCCCACAGACTGTGTCGTTTGGAGAGGTTGTGTCCCGCTGAGTCTGGCTGGTAAGCTTGTTGATAAAAGTTCACCACATCTATGTGATATTCGGGTCGTGCGAGACGTACATGTAGCAGACGGCCTGGTTTGATCTCCTTGTGGTGAATCTCCGCATCACCCTGGAAGTCCTGTCGAACCAGCGTGGCAAGGCCCTGAAATCTAGAGGAAGGATCGACACTGGTTATGAAGGTCCAACCTGCCGAGGACCAGTGTGAGGACTCTTTCCCCAGACCATGGTGGATTTCCTGCAGAGCTATGATATCATACGGTGCTTTAGGGAGCCAGGCCATAAGACAATCAAACGTTGTGGCGTCAAGACCACCAACATTCAGACTGAAAGTGCGAAGCCTGGAGCGCTGCCGCGTTGTCGGCGAGGACGCAGTTGTTGCAGAGGGCCTGTTGGGCTTTGGGTGTGGATCACTATGTTGGGGCGCACGAAGAGTTCGGCCTCGATAGACGGTTGTTCCATCCTGTGAGGAACGGGCTCGACGAAGCGCTCGGGCAAAAGCTCGTTTGCGAATTCGTTGCCTGCCTGAGCATGGCGCCGGAAAAGTAGTCGTGCAAGCGGTGCTCCCACCTAAAAGTTCACCCCGAAGGGCTCCAGAAACCGGGCGGGAATCAGAATCAACCCTCGCATCTGTGCCGGCACATGCTGCTGGTATCCATGCGATCAACAGCAAAAGTAGTAGTGGTGTGCGTAAACATCTAATGCTTCCGGCACCCTGGGACTTGGGACCCAGGCGGCACTGCTTTGTAGGAGACGTGGGCGTAGTAGGAGAGGCACCTGTACCAGAGCAAAATTGACATAGAGCTTCATCATTGATGTGGGGCTGCCAGCTTGCAGGTACTCTAAGAGTGCCACCGTACCGAATGTCCGAAAGGTGGTGGTAGAAGGCCTGGCAAATGTAGAAGATGCACTGCATGTACCGGTAGAGGGCAGATATGCAAATCAGCAGCGGCACCTGTTTTTCCCAGTTCCACCACGCATCCATGAAAAGCGAAGGCTTTGCACAGGAGGAAGTACATTCAGTCTTTGGTGGCTGGTTCAAACCCGAGACCATCAGCACTAGCAGGGGTGAGAGGGCTGAAACCATCTGAACTGCTATCTTCAGGGACTGTGGCTGTGGCTGCAGCAAGGTCGTCCTCCGGTCGAGAGGATGTATCGAAGGGGTTCTCATCGATCTCATCGTCCTCCGCCGGGCATTCAGACTCCGAGTTTTCATGATCCTCGCGAGGAGCTGGTAGAGTGTTGACGGCAGCATGCGCCCGTGTAGAGGCTGTCGTAGGTTTGGCTGGGCCCCTTTCCGCACGAAGCCGCCGGGCTTCTTCAGCCAGCTCTCGAATGGTGATCTCGTCGGAATCCATAGAGTCCGCGCCGCCTGGGGGTGAGTCATCCGCAAGGGTTGCAGCATCATCAGCAGCATAGTGGACTGGCACCGGAGGAGGCGGACCACTAGGCGGTGCATCAGGCGGAGAAGGTTCCGGCTGCAAGTACCGTGGTCTAAGCAGGGGCCGAGTCCTGGGACTTCTCGAGCGAGGTGGCTCAGAGTCACCATCATCCGGCCTTTTGGGCCCCGGCATTGGTAGCAGAGAAAGGTAATAATCCGCCAGAGTGGGGCTGCTGTCAAACAAGCTGTGCGAACAAGCGGCTGCAAGAAAAACTTGATTCGGCTGCAGAGCAAAGCTTCAAACAGAAAAGTGCATAGCAAACCGACAAGTCTCGCCAGGAGGGCCGGATCTGCATCAGGTGGTACTCGCAGGCTGCGAAGCATCAATCGTCGAGCCCCTTCTAAGGCTCGCAAGATATGCTCCAACCTCAGAGGAGCACCTGAACTAATCCATATTAGCAAGATCATCAATCTTTCCAATCTGTGCTGCGTACGCGCATTCAACCATGCAGTGGGCAAACTCTTCATTGAGAAAGTAGGTGTTGGAAATAAGCCGAACACGTTGGTTAGGTTGTAACAGTGTCCAACAATCCATCCAGATACTGAAAGGAGCTTCCCAAAGCCAGCTGCTTCCATACAGATTTTGCAAGGATTGCTTGGCTGAGGGCGGGAGCTCTCTCCACTTCTCACACAGCAGTTCCATAGCAAGGTCAGAAATGCATTTATGCAGCAGATCTTGGTGCCTCCACCAGGCCGTCTTCGAAATCTTGTTGTGCCCTCGCGGAGGGCACAAGTCCATAGCAGTAGCTGCAGCCATGGGGGCATGTGCCCAAGTCCCTGAACGAAGAACAAAGCCGAACCCCAAACACCAACCACACCGTCCGAGAAGCCAGCAATCCTACACCGGCCCTTGTCGCCGTCAGCTATCCTTTGGATGAGCCGAGATGCTTCACTATGCACACGAAGAAATGGTTTGCCAAGCGACCCATGTCGAATAACGCAAGTACGCCAGGCTACCACCCCCAGTGGGGTTTCCGCATGACTTCCATCTTTGTTCAAAATAAAGCGCAACTGGTCGTGGCAATTGTACTTGCAGTCGTGCGAAATAGTCGTAGCAGTAGTAGTAGTAGTAGTAGTAGTAGCAGCAGCAGCAGCAGCAGCAGTAGTATTGGTTGTAGTAGCAGTAGTAGCAATATTGCATTGCATTGCATCCGTTGCTCCGGTCTGTTGAAGCGATACGAGGAGACAAGGCCTCTTGCCTCGGCAGCTTGAAGCTGCAGCGCTTAGCGCTTCTCAGAGATCCTAACTCAATCCATCTTATGTAGATCAAATGCAAAAGCAAAGCAGCTGGATCTAGCATCCTCGGTGTTGCCATCATCTGCTTCCGTCTGTGCATCAACTGCGAAGGGCGACTTGCAGCAAAGGCCCATTCGTCGATGAGCCAGAGCTCTGTGCAAAATCCTGTGCACTCCCTCCAGAAGCAGACGTAATCATAGCTGTGCTCCTGACTGTCTGATCGTGCTGCTCGAGCCGATCGCGGTGGTCCTCATCCATGCCATGCGATCCTTCAGGACCATTGCCATTGCCATGTTGCTCCGCATTGGATGGCCCTTCATGCCGGCGGATGTTTTGCCCACGGCAGCGATGGCTATGGCGAGCGCCCCCTGAAACCGCACAGCGAGAGCAGCAAGTATCAAATCCATGATGGGCCACATTCGTGCAACCTGCCGTTCTGCAAGGTTGCACTGTGGCCGTCTCTACCACTCGACTCCGGACCAGGGAACGTTGCAGTCGCTGACAGCGTCGACTGTGCAGACTGTAGTTACCATTCCAGGTTGCCCGGCACATAGAGCAGCAGTGCTGATGCCTTGTCCCAGGAAACTGACGATCGCAGCCCATGGTCGCACATCGTTGTAGAAGCATGGTGGTGCTCGGCAATGTTGTAGTCGAAGTAGTAGTAGTAGTAGTTAAAAGAAACCGCAAAGCACAAAAGAAGCAAACCCGTCCTAAAGCAGAGTTCCAAGAGACTCGGCCCGAGGGCCCAAGCAGTCCCACCAGAAAGTGTAGCCTTCGGACTATGGGTCGGTGCAATGCAGTCAGCCCACCATACACGTCGTGACCTAGGCGGGCCAGGGGCAGCGGGCCAGGGGGCCAGTGGCTTTTGGCTTGCCGTCAGCAAGTGGCGCTCATAGGCAATGTGAGTCAGCGCTGATTTGTTTGGGCGTGCAAGGCTCCGCGCGCGCTGCTCGATATCACTTGCTAGCTCGCATGGGTTGCTATCTGTATCCTTTATTCCCAGGAGACAGCGAAAGGTAGGGAGCAGGACCTAAACCCCTAGGGAGGGGGGAGGTTGAACCCTAGGTTGAGCAGTTCCTCTCTATCTGCAACAGAAACATGCGCATGTTGCCCAATGGAAAAAGCAACCAATGTAAATCTGTTGCCGTTCGTCCAAGGCATCACAGCATGTGGCGTGATCGCGCGGTGAACATCAGTGCAAATCCATTTAGGCTGTACACATGTCCCGGCTAGTAGTAGCAGTAGTAGTCGTCGTAGTAGTAGTAGAAGCAGCGGTGGTAGTAGTATTAGTGGCAGTTGTAAAGTAGTAATAGCAATAGCAACAAGTCGTGATGGCAACAGTAGTTTCGGCAATAATACTAGTCATGATCATAGTCGTAGTCACAAGAAAAGTAGTAATGATAGCAACAGCAATAATCAAAGCAATACTCATCCTCGTCATGATGAGTATCATAGTCACATAGTGACATAAGCACATAATCATATAGTCATATAGTCTATAATCAAAAAGTCGTATCGTCATACATTCATATCGCCATATAGCCATATAGTCATATGACCATACAGTCACACAGTCA
Organism: Symbiodinium sp. CCMP2592; assembly: GCA_905221615.1. Classification (NCBI taxonomy): domain Eukaryota; class Dinophyceae; order Suessiales; family Symbiodiniaceae; genus Symbiodinium; species Symbiodinium sp. CCMP2592. The sequence continues at coordinate 553,810 of CAJNDT010001868.1, read as the reverse complement.
TACAATCATAAAGTCACAAAATCTTAATATCTTGAGCATAAACGGCTGCCGACTTAGGACTTAGGGATCACGCTTAAGGGCTTGGTAGCTTGGCTTGCGACACTTCACACTCAAGAGTAAACAAGCAACGCACTCAACACTCCGGAAAGCTTCTGCCGTTTTTCACCAGCGGTGACAAGGGGTTCGGATACCTTGTGCAATGAGGCATTTAGCCTCAAACCTGCAACTACGGATCGCGGAACGGTCATCGCCTGGCGGAACAATCATCGCCTGCAAAAGAATGTGTAAACCGATATCAAGAATTCTCCCCGAGAACGCATTATGAGCGAAGCACTCGCGGTCGCGCTGACCGGATCGGCAGGGGTATGCAAAGAGATTAGATTCACGCATGCGGCACTCGGCTGCAGGCGGCGTCACTCGCCGCAAGGTCTGAGATGCAATTGGTGTGGGTGGGCGGGAAGAGAAAAATTTTCTGCAACCTTACATGTGCAAGATCTGTGGCTTGTCCAGTGAAGTTATAGCGCACAGTGTAATTGAAGCTTATGCACAACCGACTTCAAGATGCCTTGAGATGGCGAGCGCGGGCGACAAGAAGATGCAATATAGCACCACTTGGCGCTCACACTGACAGAAAACTTTTGGCAGCCATTTTCTTTAAAAATCCAAGCCCTATTTTTCAAGAAAATTCAAGCTCAAGATATTAAGGGACTATCAGCGCACGCACTGACGGCCTCCTTAATATCTTGAGCATAAACGGCTGCCGACTTAGGGATCACGCTTAAGGGCTTGATAGCTTGGCTTGCGACACTTCACACTCAAGAGTAAACAAGCAACGCACTCAACACTCCGGAAAGCTTCTGCCTTTTTTCACCAGCGGTGACAAGGGGTACCTTGTGCAATGAGGCATTTAGCCTCAAACCTGCAACTACGGATGGCGGAACGGTCATCGCCTGGCGGAACAATCATCGCCTGCAAAAGAATGTGTAAACCGATATCAAGAATTTTCCCCTTCTTATCCGTTGTATTACTTGACTAAGATGCCCAAGACTTCGGATGCGATGTTCTCGCACGGGAAGTGTGGGACGGGGCAACCTGACACGGTGAAGCTCTTCAGCACCTCACGCGAAGGCGTGTCTTTTTTTCATTCATTCAAGCGCATCAGCTGTGTCAGCTGTCTTGCGGGCGATTGTGACCTTGTCACCCCTCCTCCATTGAGGAGGGTTCGCCGGTGGAGACTCAACTGCGCCCCGTAGAGCCCGGCAGTTGATGTCTCTGCATTGGCAGGCCGCGGGTTACTTAAGCCTAATCCGTGTTTCAAGGTATCAAAGACCTTTGTGGTTGGCGTAACCACGGTGATCTTCTGTCCCGCCTGCACAGCAAATCGGTGGCCGCACACATTGTAGGCCAAGACAAGGAGGACACAAAACCATTCAACCACCAGGCCCTGGTGTACAACGGTGGATGCCCGATTGGGCAGCCGTATAAAGTAGACACCCGGCTGATGTGTGCCATCCGCCGCAATCCGCTGCACCCGCCTTGCGGGCATGTCCGCTGCCAGCTCCCCAATGGTGACCGGACACGGGGAGGAGCCTGTTGCAGGTAGCAGAAGATTGGACTGGGGGTATCGAATGGCCGTTATCAACAGATAAAGATCTGCCAATAACCGTGTAGAGGCGACCAGGGCCAGATTCAGACATACCCCATTGATGGGCTCTAGGCCTCAGCCTGCAAAGCAGTATGGGCCGGAGCAAGTATTGCTCCGACTGCCGACAGGCGATTAAGATAGCACAAGAGCGTCTCACTGTGAGACGTGGACTGGTGAATAAAGTCCACTGCGATGGCTGCGGGGGTGAGGCGGGCAGGTTGTGGACACACCTCATCGCCCACCCGCGTTACGCCAGAATAGGGAATAAAGTGGATCTGGCCCTGGTAACTCACACGGCATCCCTTGAGGTCACCCTGATCCTGTACCAGTCCCACCTCTACCGGGGCCTCTACCCCAAACAGGCATTCCGAAATAGACTGGCAAACCGTCAGACAGGTGCCTATTGGGGGTTCCGTTCCCCGACGGCCGCAAGAACGATGTCCAAGGCTTGACCATTGGACAGTGTGTAGCGGCCCGCCAGGCGAGGTGGAATGCACAAGGCCACGAAGCGCGTGGGCCATGCGCCCCGGAGGGTATGGTTGAGGGGCAAGCTGAGCGAGTCCCCGTATACCAACGGGCTTCGCAGTGAGGCGCGCCAGAGTATTGAGCTGCACATCTCCTTTGCCTCCGCCCGTGGGCTGCCGTGGATCGCCGGCGCGAATGACAAGCTGGCATTCGGCGTTGGCCAAGATGGCGGCCGAGGCCGGTTGGCCTTCTTGCTGCCCTTCATCAATCACTATGACGTGGGCGTTCCGGAGAAAATCCTTTACTTCACTGTAAGATGAGTATCTCAGTTGAAGCGCACCCGAGCCTTGTGTGAGCAGCAGCATACGCGCGCTGCTGATGGACGGGGAAGTGAGCCGCGTGTCTCGCCCTCGCGTGTCCGGCCGGGTCGTAGCAATGTCGCCCAAGCCTGCAGTCATGTGTTCCGCCGCCTCCGTAAACGGCACATGGTCGAAGTCCGGCTCGATCATTTCAGCATCGCCCGAGACGCGCCGAACCACGAGCAGTGGACGCAACTACTGAGGCACATCCGCAAGAAGATTCGTGGCAATGCGAACGACGGCCACGAGGGTAGAGTGCTGCTGAGCGGTCCAGAGCACATTCTGTTCCAACACAGCGTCAATGCAGACAAGCGCACACCACAAAGAGAAGGTTTTGGAGGAACCAGCACAGCCAAGGACGCCCAGCGAGCTGCGTTTGGTGGCTCGCGCCGCCAGAATTGCAGTGATGTGCCCGACAAGGAGGCCATCCGGACTGGCCACAGTGGCCAACGGTACCCGCGCTGTAGGCATTTTCAAGACCTGCAAAAAAACGTCAAGGGTCTCTCCCACCTTGATACAGGAGAGGCTGTGTAGCGAAAGCTCTAGCGGTGATTCTCCGGCAATGGGCTTGGACTCCAAGAAGGCAAGCTATTGACTAACCAGCAATAAGGCTGTCGTGGAGTTGAGGCGGTTGTAGCGTCTTTGTTCCTTCCGTTTTCTCGCGCGTCTTTCCATGGACACGCGAGAAACCGAATCTACGAAAACAGCACTGAGTTGCTGTTGACCAAGCGCAAGTCGCAGCAAGCAGTCTTCCGACGAGGAACGGCTCCCATTCTGGCGGTGAGAAGACCAACCGGTGCTCGACTGCCCTGAGCATCCCATATTGATTACAATCAATATCTTGATTTTGATGGTTCGCAGAATCAATATACCATATTGATTCTGCGAACCATCCAAATCAATATGAAAAAATCAATATACAAATCAATATACAAATCAATATACAAATCAATATGCAAATCAATATGCATGCATACTCCAAACCCTAAATATTTGCAAAAACACGCTTTTTTGGAGCACCACTGCTGAGCCGTCCAGTAGTGCAGTCAGCTGCCTACCGATCCAGCTTTTCCAAGCCGCGACAGCAGTATAATTCGTTTTCAAGAAGCTGCTTTGCCAAGCCGCCAAGCCAGTCTTTTCCAAGAAGCTGCAATTGTGCATCTTTTCCAAGAGCCATACATGCAGCTCAGTCTTCAGGTTTTCTCACTGCGGCTCAAGAGGTGCAGCAGTATTCGATACTATTCGCTATTTTCAGCGACACACACCCATGCTGATCGAATGTGCCAGGCGGCTCAGTTGCTTTTCCAAGCTGCATGCTCGTGGCCTGTAGTCTCTCAGGCAAGCTGTCTCGGTCTTTCCCAAGAGCCTTTATGGTGAAGAGCCTGACTGCAAGAGTTCGCTCTGCAGTTTCCGGCTGAACTCTTGCAAAGTCATTCGCCAGGAGAACTCATACCACAGCCTGCCTGTGAGACTAAAGCTGATCTCCCGCAGCCTGACCAACAAAACAAGCCAAAGCTTGCCGTTCTGCCGTACTTGTTCGTCCATGGAGTTGTGCATTCTCCAAAGGACGTTTTCGCAAAACTTCCCGAGTGTGCTTGTGTTATTGTATTTATTTCTGATGAAGCTCTTTCCCAAGAAAGACCCGGACAACGACAAAACCCAGTTTCCAACTCTCGGCAAGGTTGAGTCGTGAAACGAATCATGTCCAGGGTCAAAAGATCCTTCGCCATGCTCCTTTTCCAAGAAGCTAGCCATGTCCCTGGCCTCCAGGGCTTTCCCAAGCCTTTCCACATCTTTTAAAAGCTCTTTGAGCTCATCCTTTTCCAGGTGTAAGGATGTCCGTGGGGAGGGGCCTTTTCCCAAGAACCTGTATGCAGCTTCGAAGGCCTCAACATCAACCTCAACCCCTGAGGAAGCTTCACCCTCTGAGGAAGCTTCACTTTCTGAGGGTGAGTTCAAAGCTTGTGGGACCATGCGAAGCCTTCTGCCACACTTGCCTTGCGAGTTTAGCATTCTGGGACGATTATTACTGTCTGATCTTTTTTCCAAGGCCGCTACCCTGTTTTCCAAGTCTTCCATATTGCTTTCCCAAGCTTCCCGCTGCACCTTTTCCAAGGCCGCTATCCTGCTCTCTAAGTCTTCCCTATTGCTTTCCCATGCCTTTTCCAAGGCCTCTATCCTGCTTTCCATGTCAGTCCTTGCCTTTTCCAAGGCAGCTACCCTGTTCTCCATGTCCTTCGCATTGCTTTCCCAAGCTTCCCACCGCTGCCATTCTTGCCACTCCCAAGCCGGCCACTGGCTTCTGTCGGCCCCATGCCAGTTTTCCGAAGGCTTCTTGCCCCATCCATGCTGCCATGGCATCGATGGGCTGAGGGCACGAGCTCGGAACTAAAGTGCAAGCTATTCGAACATGCCAAGGGATATTGTTGTAGCATGAGTTTCTGGGAAACTCCAGACTGTCTAGAGCATGAGATGCCTCCAAGAAACACAGTACAATTCGTCTTGCATGCCTGCTACATGTAAAGTCGAATTTGCCCCGAGCTCATATGGCTTTGCTCGCAGCCTTTGAACCATGCTACAGGTGACAACATGCTTTTCATGGCAGGAGAACAGAACTGGACCGCTCTGCAGTGTGGGGAACCGCGCTTTCCTAAACTGATGACCCAAGCAGCTTTCCCAAGCTATGCTTATAACCAAAGTGCTGAAGCTTGAAAACCCTGTCGATGGCAAACGAAAACACCAAGCTCGAGGTTAATTCGCTCTTTTCCAGGGATTCTTTGGCGAATTCCGGCAATTCATCTTTAACTTTATATTGTTTTTGGAGATTTTCCAATTTCCAGGTCCATCTTCCAGCCTCTCAAACATTTGGTCATGGTTTCCCAAGCCAATTTTTTCCAAACCCACAGAGATCTATACATACAGTTGGCGGCTGCAATCCTCGAGCTGTAGAGGCTAGTGCTACAGCAGCTGTTTCTTCAAACTTGACAAGAGCTGCAGACGTGCAGTTTCAATGCATGCTTTCGAACAATGGCACAAAACATGCAGACAAACATACCTGGAAGAAAAAAATCTTGCAAGGCTGCAAAGGCTTTTTTTCGGCGGCGGTGCTTGAAGCTTCAAAGTCAGGCCTTAAGGGTGCTTCCTGCCTTAAAAGCCGTGGTTGCTTCTGTCTAACCTCATGACAAGCTGTGAAGCACTGCATGCATTTTATATGCTATAGCTATAGCCTAGACGACTGTGCTCGAAGCTGTTGCTGCACCCTGCAGGCTAAGTCTGCAAACGGAAGGGCCTACTCGGAACTGCAGCTACTCAAGCTACTCAGAAAGCTTTCCCAAGCTTATAGAGCCTGCACAGCTTTCCGAAGCCTTCAGCGGCGAGCTTTTCCAAGCTCTGAGGCCCTTTCCAGGGCTCACTTCCTCTTGCTGCTGGCAACACTTGGAGCCTTGTTCTCCAGGTGTCGCAGCTCTTTTCGCTCGTCTCGAGCCTGCTTGATCACTTGGGCTGTGGTTTCCAACACCTTCTTCAGAGCAGCGAGCCCTTGCTTTTTCTTCAGGGTCGTCTTGAGCACCCCCTCCTGCTTCTCCAAGCTTGCCAGCCAGCACGTGCTTTTGGCGAGCCTCGACTTGGACAGGGTTCCTTTGACCTTTTCCAAGGTCTCTTCAAGCTCTGTCTTGCACTTGTGGGCTTGGCTCATGGCCTTGCGAACAGCGGCCTCTGCTTTCGCCACTTGCTCCTCGAGCGAAGGCTCCTCGCCCTCGTCGTCTGCCTTCCCGTCCTCCAGGGCAAGCTGGCCAGGCTTGCCCTTCAAGGCCGGCTTTCCCGAGCCCTTGCTGCCGCCCTT